>JAINUG010000009.1:7204794-7652294 GCA_029706075.1 Aldrovandia affinis | reverse complement strand
AAACCAGCCATGATAACTCTAGCCAGCTGGCATCGGCATTTAACTGCCGAAGGAGTAAGAATTCATAACTGCCTTCAATTGTGAACAACTGAGAACTCGATCACAGATCTGTGCACCAATCAATTCTCCCACTGATTTACAACCCCCCACAATGGTCAGCACTAGACTATATGATAGGCTGGAACATCAGCCGCTAAGATTACACGAATCAGATACAGTAGCACTGCCTAGATATTGAGTACAGAACAATGCAGTCATACATCTCCACAATGATATATACAGGTAACTGCCAAAACAAAGGAAACACCAACATAAAGCTTCTTAATAGGATGTTGGGTCAATGCACCTTGGCATAGATTCTACAAGTGTCTGGAACTCTATTGGAGGGATGCAACACCATTCTTCCACAAGAAATTCCATCATTTGGTGTTCCATCGTGTGGTCCATCATTTGGTGTTTTGTTGATGGTGGTGGAAAATGCTGTCTCAGGCAAAGCTCCAGAACATCATTGCAGTGATGTCTTCCTGCACTGTATCTGTGACAAAATGGTTTATACAGCATGGGTCTTGAAGCCTTATGGGCACTCGTACCCTGTGGATGGGGGCATTGTCATCCTGAAAGAGATAGAAATGCTTAACCATTGGATGAAGGTTGACCACTCAGAATAGTTTTGTATTTATTGGCGTTTACTTTGCCCTCGAAGGGGTTGAGTGGACCTAAACCATGCCAGAAAGATGCAACCCAATACCATAACAGAGCAGCCAGAACCCTTAATTTACTCAAGTGTTTTTTGGCATTTGACTTTATTGTGGCAGTTACCTGTATAAATATATATATATATATGGCCCTGTTAAAGACTGGATGAGGTTGAAACACAGAAGCCATGGCCCTCTCGCTCTCCTCTCTCCGCAGAGACACGGCCAGAGTGGATAAGAGCAGATACTTCAGACCCCTCAGGGCTCCAGAAAACTGGAATGGCAGGAATTCAAACACTTTTCAGCATCCTGAAAACGTTTATCTGTTAAAAGCCCAAACACACATCGACACAGGCACAGCCTAGCGACTGTGGGCTTCTGTGGAGGCCGGGGCGGGCCCTATCCACCTGTCGCTAAGCCTTACTGTCTCCACCGTGCGGTTCTGAGAGGGTTACCGCAGTGAGGCTTTGGTTGTGAAGGGAAACACGGTCCCCCAAACATCTTCAATACAGACATCAGTCTCTGACACAATCCTCTGGGCAACAACGTCCTGCAAGCGTCTGTTCCAAAGAGAGGACCTCCTGCTGGACTCTGCAGGAGGCCTCAGTCAGCGACAGAGAGGCACAGCTGACGCCTGCCTTTCCTTTTTTTCTTTCCCTGCCAAAGAAAGTCGGTAGGCAAAGTGACACCAAAACGGAGCAGGCAAAATTGGATCTTTCCAAACCCTCCAATACACCCTGATAGAGCACTTCAGATTCAATAATAATAGTAATGACGGATCCCCGGATGGCACAACCAGTAAAAGGCACTTGTCCGGAGTACAGGTTGCCCACTGCTCTGGCCTGGAGTTCCACTCGGGGGCGGCGACTGGCTATCCGCCCCCGGCGGGGGAAGCCAGCACAAGCACAGAAAGCTTCCCTGCATGTATCGGAATCGCGTTCGACGGCTCGGCAGGGTCTGTCTCAATGGAGGTGGTTCACTCGTCTACGTCACTGCCTGTCCCAGGGTAGCGGCTCATCCCATAGTTGCATGTGGCAGGCTCGGGTGGGGGGAGTTGAATCAATTGGCCTGCCAGTTTAGGCCTGGGAAACAATGTGTGTGAAAACTATAGCCAATCAGTGACTTAAATTAGGCACTTAAGTGCTGAAACAAACCGAAAACCAGCAGACACTGTGGCACTTCCATGACTGGAGTCTGACACCCCTGATGTAGACACATCTGCACATGCTCACAAGTGTTGTGTTTATAGTGCCTTATAAGCCCATATGGGAGGTGGGGGGGAGTTGAATCAATTGGCCACCAAATTGGGAGAGAAACAGGCTCAGAAACAAAAAGGAAAAAAATGATAAAAATAATAGTGATAATACATTTTATTTGTATAGCACCTTTCTATACCTATAGAAAGGTACCTACAGCACCCAAGGACACTTAACAGGAGTCGTATGAGAATATACACCATCACAATACAAAAGATAAACAAAAGAAACAATGATAGCAAGTGATAAAACAATGATAAAGCAGTACTGTCAAAGTGAAGTTAAATCAGGATGCTCAACACATAAAAGGTTCATAGGTTAAAATATGACAGTGAGGGGGCAGATTCTCCCTGCTGTGGTTGCACCTCTAGTGGATGAAGCAGGTATATTTAATGCAATACCTGAATGATGTTTATCATGTGACCTGGGGTAAAATCGAATTCATTTTGTGTTTTCTGGTTAGATGACAAACTAAGGCTGGAATGGTTTTTCAGTGAATGCATTTTTGATATTGCAAACTGTATTTATAAAACCTGGAATAAATGAAAAAATATATTATTCTCGTGAATTTATTCCCTGAGGACTGTTTCAGCTTAGAATAGCATATTAGTTTGGTTTCTTCTGTAACAAGAGGGTGTTAAAAAATCCAGAATTACTTTGTTTACTGTGCTGTGGACTTTTGGACACTGGCCGTGTCTCTGTGGAGAGGAAGGGGAAAGGGGCCATGCCTTCTGTGCTTCAACCTCATCCAGCCTTTAACAGGGCCATATACATTTATGTAGACCAGGGGTGTCAAGCTCCTGCAGGCCCACAGTGTCTGCATGTTTTTATGGTTCCCTTTCAATCACCTGCCAGTTTAGGCCTGGGAAACAATGTGTGTGAAAACCATAGCCAATCAGTGACTTAAATTAGGCACCTCAGTGCTGAAACAAACCAAAACCAGCAGACACTGTAGCACTTCCAGGACTGCAGTCTGACACCCCTGATGTAGAGACATCTGCACATGCTCACAAGTGTTGTGTTTATAGTGCCTTATAAGCCCATATGGGCTGGATACCTTTGTGTGTAAGGCACTGAAATCAAATAAAATAAAATCGATCACTTCCCAGTTGCTTGGACTCATGTGTTGCCCCCTGCCCCCGTCCGTCCGTCCGTCCGTGGAGCCAGACGGGGCATGGCACCGTCCTCCAGACAGGCAGTGAGCGAGAGCAGGCCCTGCTGATTGGGTTAATCAAAGGCCAGGGGCGCATTCCTTCCACTGCTGATCCCTGACCTATGGCACGGAAGGCCATGTGGCCAGCAATCCAGAGGCAATGACGGTGGCGGCTGCGGGTGTGGGAGGGGAAGACCTATGGCACGCGAAACCGTGGAAACTAACCAATGCTAGGGAACCAATGGACTAAAATTGGGCCACACTACCAAAATAATTGTATAATAAAACCAACCAACCAACCAACCAACAAGCAAACCAGACAACAGAATTGTGTCAAATATTAAATATGTAGGCCTGTATAATAGTTGTGGTCATGTGACTATCGGAGCTATCAAGCCACTTCCTAGCCAGCTGTCATCAGCAATGAACTACTGACGGAGAAAGAATGCATAGCTAAAACTCAGCTTCAGCACAGTTCCCTGCAGCAATCCTCACACAGGAAGCAACCACTAAGCATACACTGAAAATATACAGTAGTGCTGCACAGATATTGCAGACAGACCAATGCAGACATTCAGCCACAATAATATAATATATATAATATGTGCCATTTAGCGGACGCTTTTATCCAAAGCGACTTACAGTAATGAATGCATACATTTTTCAGTATATTTGGTCCCAGTGGGAATTGAACCCACAACCTAAGCGTTGAAAACGCTGTGCTCTACCTACTGAGCCACTCAGAACCACAACAACATACATATAGTCTATAAACAGAGAGAGAGAGAGAGCTCAATGAATAATATATAGCCTAATGCAGGGGTGTCCAGTCTTATCCAAAAAGGGCCGGTGTGGGTGCAGGCTTTTGTTGTAGCCCAGCAGTAAAACACCTGATCCAACTAACCAAGGTCTTGGTCAAAGACCATGATTGGTGGATTAGTTTTAGTGCTGGGCTAGAACACAAGCCTTCACCCACTCTGGTGCTTCATGGATAAGACTGGACACCCCTGATGTACACATTGTGTTTATAGTTATATTTAAGTACTTGATGAAGAACTTTATATTCCATTATTATATGTACACTCACATGCACATATCACAGGTATTAAAAGCAAGATCACAGAAGCACAGGTGCGCGAGTGAGTAATTCACGCGACACCATTTGCATTGGCGGATGTAGTGCGGAATGCAAATGCGAGTGGTCGAGTGCGTCTGTGTTCCGTTTGTGGAGTGGGCAGGGCGTCTCACACAGTGGGGGGGGCAGCACCGCCACATGGGTCCACTCATTACTCATCGCATTTCCTCACACTTCGCTGACAAGGGGGATAAACCCAGAGCAAAAGCCCAGCCTCCTGACTCCGCATCACATGAGCGAGGTTAGACTCGCTTCTTCTCGTCGATCCTGGAGTTGGGGGGGGGGCAGTGACGTCAGCAGCGTGTGGAAAAAGGGGCACGGCACACGGCCGTGGTCGGGGAGCGTGTTCGGCAAGGTGGCGGCCCAAGCCAGTCTGTCTCGCGGGGGCCCGAGAGCATCAGCCTCCCTGTTCTACCATAAAAGGGCATTTCCAAGCTGCACGCTGCTCTCTCCGCTGCCTCTCTTGTCTGCATTACTTTGACAGTGTCTTCTCTTTTTTTTCGCATTCAAGCGCACAGTTCACAACCGTTTCGGGAACAGGACTCCCCTGTGGCATTCGCCGGGAGAGTGAGAACCCTTACAGGCGCACGAGGGCCCCTGGCCCGGGCCACACTCCCTGGGGGGTGTCTTGCCCCTCGCTTTGTTATTTTCAGACAACGTCAAATGGCTGGGAAGCTGAAAGCCCGAAAGGCGTGCGAGATGAGATTCGGACATCGCACGCAGAGCAAAAGATGACCCCCACCCATGCGAAGAGCTGGTCGACCCAAACCACTCTTAACAGGCTACAGATCCATGGTCTCCCTCAGTTCTGGGGACCCACTGTGTATGCTGGCTTTTGTTACAGCCAATCTATTGATAAATTAAGGCTGTTGAAAACATTGCATTACATTTGACATTTTAAGCATTTAGCAGACGCTCTTGTCCAGAGCGACTTACAAGATGTGCATTAATACATGGTAGGAACAATCATAGTTTGCGCACAAGGTCAGTGCATTAATACAGCGATAGACATCGTTGTAGGCAGCTGCATACCATACCTATAACACTGGGAAAACATAGGTATGGTTCTTCCATAATTGTTCCCGTAAACATATTTTGATACAGGTGTGGCTTATTAGCCAATTGCTTTACCGCTTAATTTTCCACACCTGGTTCAGTTTCAGTGACCAGGTGTCCACACTTGGACTGAGGTTGGGAACCACGGCTCTACAGTACCTATGAAAACCAACGTGGGTTTCTGTGACAATGAGGTAGCTCTAGTCCCATGTTGTCCTGAGGCTGAGAACACTTTGGGGTGACTGCTGTGCGACAGGAGTCTGGACTCCATTCCTGTAGAACTAGAACGGTATCGCAATCAGACCCATCACTGAAACCTGGCAACGTTTCCTGATCAGCGTGTGACTCATGCTTTCCCCCTTGCTGCCATAACAACCTTCTCTCCTCTGGTCCTATATGGGCCTGGGTCAAATCATTATTTGACACTACTTTACCTCTTTATAGACACTGGAGAAAGAAATCCTGCATACCACTGATAATTTTACATTTAACAAAACATCTGCTTTCACCATTCAGAGCATTTTTTACGATTGCACGTTTTGGTTGGTAGCATGTTTTGTCTAACATTCTCAGGGATTCTGAGGGCTTTCCAATTTGACCAGCACTTAAAATATGTATTTGACCTTTGACCCAGGCCTGCTTCCATCTCGGCTCTGTACTTCATGGCCATGGTCATTCCCCTGGCCCCATGCCCTAGTGCCCTCTCCACATCAACACACCCCTCTTCTCAAATTCTTTCCCTTCATTTACACCTGCTTCTGACACCGCATAACAGGGTTGGGGTCAAGTCCTTTTCAGTTTAGTCAATTCAAGAAATTCATTGAAACTCAATTCATAAAGTTAAAAAAATGCCCATAATGTTCTGCGAGAGGTCTTCAACAAATGAATTCATTTAAATTCAATGAATTTTCTGTATTGAATTGAAATTGGATTTGACTCCGACTGTGCAGGATAATGTCAAAATCGGCAAATCTGGTCCATAGGTTCCTGTCTACAGTCTGCACAGGGGGCTAGCCACTGATCTGCTTGCGGCTTTGCTTACGTGCCAGTTTCGAGACGGTACAGGGGATCGGCCCACAGGGCCCAGCGGGCGTTCGTCATGACCTTCAGCGGAATGTCACTTTTCCTGGTGGCCAAAAGGACGATTCAAATCGAAGTTCACTCTCACTCCCACCTGGGGAATTCCATGTATGCAAAGAACTGAAATCTCTCCACGTTTCACTGTCGAGAGTACAAAGGAGTGCGGAGTCTTTTTCAGTGTTTGGCTTTGTACAGAGTGTGACCATTATTAGGTGTGCTGCTTATGGTGCGGCACACTTAAGATAACGATTTTCCTCTTTATTGTCCATTTTTGTGGAAATTGCTTTTGTGGGACTGGCACACACTGTACTTGCAAGACACGAAGGCCGAAAGCAACAAGTGGGCTGCAACACACCACAGAGTACAAAAACGTGAATGCCAACTACAGCCTTTAAATACACCATTATCATTGAGGCCACTTGCACAAACTTTGCAGAATTCATCATTCCAAATAAAATACTATGCGGCTCATTAAATATGGAGATATAATTGCTCTCGCCCCTGGCTCTGTGGCTCAGTTCTCTGGGCAGAACTTCACTGTTAGTAACTGGATTTCCATGTGATAAAGAGGAAGGGGAAATGACTTTGTCCACTGTACAGCCTTATGTTACTACTGTAGCCATAGGACTTAATGCACAGTGCAAGAGGCAAACACACGCCCTGCAAGAGAAAGTGCATGTGAGAGAAAGAGAGATGGGGGGAGAGAAAGAGAGAGCAATGGAGAGAGAGAGAGAGAGAGAGAGAGAGAGGTTCTCTTTTTTCCCCTATCATAAATGTATAGAACATTGTATATTATTATTTATCAATATTAATTTATAGATACCCTACGTACTACGCTTTGTCAATACAGATATTGTCTTTGCGATACCAATAAAGCAAACTCGAATTGAATTGAGAGGGAGGGAGCGAGGGAGGGGCAGTGAAAGAGAGAGAGGCAGAGAGATAAAAGGGAGATAGAGAAGGAGAAAAAAAAGAGAGATATAGAGAGTGAGGGGTGAGAAAGACAGCAAAATAGAGAGATAGGGTAAAATAACTACAAAGTGAGAAATGAAAAAGGCCGCCCTGGCAGATGACACGGATTGAAATGCAGGAGGCCAGCAGTATCATATCAGGAGCAGCGCACATTCGGTTTGCAAATGAGGCCCCTCGGCATGCTGGGTATACAAATGAACCTCCACAGCCCCCTGGGGCAGAAACACTGCAGACGGGACTCAATGCAAATGAAAGGTAGCTAAACATACACCCTCCAGGCATGCACACGCACACACACACACACACACACACACACCCTGCGACAATCTCCACAGACACATTCGCACGTACGTGTGCACACACACACACCCTGCGACAACCTCCACACACACACTCGCGCACCCTGTGACAACTTCCACAGACACACGCGCACGCACGTACGCACACACGCTGTCACAACCTGCAAACACACACACACACACACAAACAAACAAACAAACAACTGCATGCACGCAGACAGACAGACAGACCAGCATACACAAACCCGTATGCACGCATGCACACACACACACACCCAGATGCACACACGCGCGCGCGAACAAACACGCATACAAATGCAAGCACGCATGCACAGGCCTGGGATTTGAGACCACATGTGTGTCGTGACCAACGGTCGCCAACGGCAACGTTCCAGCTCTCCTCTCTCTGATGACAGCCCCTGAAGGGGACACACCTGTGGCGGCAGCGTGAGAACATGACGCAGGCCGGGGGCATGGGGGTTCTGTGGCTGTTCTGTAACATCCGAGCAAAACTCACCCCTCAGATAAGAAAGTGTTGCGGTTATCAATGCGCTCTCTATTCCTGCGTATCAACAACACTAACCAGATTCATTTATGCAGGAAAGAAACCATGCAAAGCATTACCCTCAACTGTATATATATATATAATATATACCTATATATATATATGTGTGAATTTGGTTTCTGTGTGGCCTATAGCCACGCCAGTTCCCATTGCTCTGGCACTCCTGGCACATTGCTCACTCCTCCTATTCCTGTTAAAATAATGGTCGGAAAAACACACCTAGGACAGTGAGGGCAAATGCCTACATTTATTTATGCATTGAAATACAACACTAAAGCACAGATGGGCAAAACACTGTGCAAACATATATACTTCTTAATAGTCCTAAATTTGTAATTAGCTATAAGGCGTGCTCCATGAAAATAAAAATTTGCAAACAGATTCTGCACATTTAAGGAAATCCTCAAGGCCTCTCAATGTTCAGCTGTGCTGTTGTTGGTAGCTTTACTTATGAGGAAGTAAAGCATAAAGCAAGCCCTTCTACTTCCCCTCCAGTCAAACAAGAAATGTGCATATGAGGCGTTCCACAGAAACACACAAATCATCAACAGACAAGACGCAACGCCTCATTTGAAAAAGCAGATCCACGCCGCTTGCACTCTGCTCTCTCCGACAACTGCAGGAGAAGGAATGGCCGAGTAATTTCAAGCAACAGTTAGTTTATTGTATCTTTCAAAAGAGTTAACATCTTATTGATGCAGCTGACAAGCTACCTACAGTTGTTAATGCAGTTAGCCTGCTTGATGCAATTTGCAAGTTAGCAATCTAATTTACAGTAGTTAACTACAGAATTGTGTTACATCTGTTGAGTGTGGCTCCCAGCGTTGCTACGGCTAGCCAGCCAAGAGTTGGCAGTGTGGTGTAACAGGCTGGCAGTGTGGTGTAACAGGCTGGCAGTGTGGTGTAATGGCTAAGGCACACAACTTGTGGCCTGAATGGGGCACATCCTGGGTGGGGCACTGCTGTTTTACTCTTGAGCAATGCATTTAATCTGATCTGCTTCGGTAAATATCCAATAATGTGATTGGACAACATGTCAAATGTAAGCTGGGCAGCTCACCCTGGATAAAGGATCGGCTTAGCAAAAAATAACGATGATGAAAAATTAAATACATACTTGGGATTGGTTTTCTTTGGCAGCACTAAGTGCATCGACTTTTAAGCCCACGACGCAACGCTCGTGAACAACCCACACCAGCTCACAGCAAACACCACACACTAGTGGGGGAAAAACTAAATACAGGAACAGCATCGGTGTAGGCATAATTACCCAAAAAAAATCGTAGCTACCGTTTCCCCCTGTTTCCTTGGCGATCTGACCACAAACTGCCACGAGAGGGACATTTATTGCCGGAGCGCCTGGGAATTTTCCACGTTCCGGGAAGGTGGAGAGTGACAGTGCCCCCGGAGACCGATGAAAACTCTCCGGCTTTCCGACCGATGCCGTTTCCCGAATCCGCCGCCGGCGCGAGGGAAAGGGCCGATCGAATGCAGCAAATGGTGGTAAAGAGGGGAGCCCCCTAGCCTGGCTCCAAAGCCCCCGTCGCTGCGGCTGGTAATGCGTGGGGGGCACCTCTAACAGTGAGAGCGCCGCAATGCCCGGAGATCCGGCGGTGACGCAGCCCTCCTCCTTTCCCCCGGGGCCGTCTGTAACCAAGATTAAGCGTCTATTAAGAGCCACTTCCCATTTCCTGAGTGCGTTCATTAGTGCTGGTCCACTTCCACTGTGCGGAGGGAGTGGCACTGCTGCATCGCCGCATGTGCATGCACGCGCACACGCACACGCACACACACACACACACACACTCTCTCTCTCACACACACACACACACACACACACACACACTCATGTACTCTCTCTCTCTCTCTCTCTCTCACACACACACACACACACTCACTCTCTCTCTCTCTCTCTCTCTCTCTCTCCCACAAACACACTCACACAGACAGTACACACTCTCTCTCTCACACACACACACACACACAAACACACACACATAGCACATACACACTCAAAGGCGCATGCAGCACATACCCACAGACATGCTCACGCACACTTTTTGCCTGACACACATACTCTCGGTCTCTCTCTCTCACACACACACTGCACATGCACACTCACAGGCACACTCCAGATCAATCGATCTCTCTCTATCTGTCTCTCTCTCTCACTCACTCACTCACACACACACACACACTCACACACACACACACACAGAGCACAGACACACACCGAACTCTAAATGCTGGAGTCTCCGGAGCACCGTGGGTAATCCGACGGGAGCCATGGCAAATTCCCGTTGCCAAGGGACCCATGACACTGCAACTGCATCATCCATGCAGGGGGCCTCGCAGATCTGTCTGTCCCGGAGCCTCTCCTTGAGAGAGGCCTCCTCTTCCTGTTCCTGGTTCTGAGCCAATCAAAAGGGGCAGGGGGGGGGGGTTTAGGTTCACCCCTGATCCTGGAGTGATGACAGGGGTTGGTGATGGCTGGTGAGGGGGGAGAGCATGGCATGCTGGGAGAATAGGTCAGTAAATGTCCACGGGAGAATGACTCCGTTCATATTAGCAGACTGACAGATATGTCCCACAGAAAAGGGGGCGCGCAAAACAGTATCTTACGTCACATCTACATCCCAGGTGGCCACAGTCCCTACGGCATTCCGATAGCTATTCTAAACACTGACCTGACCTTCTGGACAAGTGGCTCTGACATGTGGTGCATTACGGAAAAAGAGGGATAATCTGGAGCGAGTCTGCCGACAGCAACGCACACTCGAGGCAAATAAAAGTGTGGGGGTGGGGGTGGGGGTGGGGGGGGATAGGAGGCAGGGGGGCTGACAAAAAGAAATATTTTTAGTAGCCGAGAAGCCAGGCGTCAGCAGTCAGTGGAAAGAACGAGGGAGCAGTAAAAGTGACAAGAAGCAGTGCTGTCTCTTTTATTTTGCATGATCCGTGTGAGTCAGAGGCTGCGGAGCGAGAGACGCACAGCTCTGCCTGGTGGAAGTGGGGTACGGGCACAACCAATACAGCACGTAGCGAGGCATTTGTCGAATGGATTCTCCAACAGGACGTTTGAACATTTACCTAAGACTGTGCTGTGCCTCTATTTGGACTGTCTAATGGCATCCGGCTGGCTTAATGACCGTGTACTTCACCGATGAGACGGTGTGACCCCCATGTCCGGACCTGTTACCTCTGCTCTATGGGCTCTGATGAGCGACAGGGCTCTCTAATGGGGACCCCTCCAACATCGCTCATCTCCCAAATTCCACAGCCACCGCCCAGTCCTTTTGAAAAAGAGGAAGTGCCTTGGGCCTGTGGTCATTAATAAACTGTGAAAATAATCTGCTCGGCGATTGATTCCAGACCTCTGAAAAATGGCAAACTGCGCACAATGCACTGGAATTCGCAATGAGCCTGTGACGGAAGGCACAGAAAACCTGCTACTACTAGTTGTAGTAGCACATTTGAGCACGTATCAATTGATTGAGTCCAAAACAGAGCAACTTACACGTAGTATCCATTTATAAAGCTGGATATTCACTGAACATTTACTGATTAAGTACCCTGATCAAGGGTGCCCCATCTGGGACTTGAACCTGCAAATAACTACAAGTTCCCTAACCGTTATACCACACTGCCACCTATTAAGAGAGGGGCAGTCACAGTCAGTCTGCAGGGAGAGCCAATAGCGGAGGGAAGCTGTCCATCCCGCAGGTCCAAAAATTCCCTGAACCCCCGTTGCCCTCCTTCATCCTGGCCTCTCAGGGGGGGGGCGTGACCACCTCTGAGCCACACTGCACCGCCCCGCTAATGGCGGCTGCGGTTAATTGGTCCAGCTCCTCTAGGGACGCCTCGTTCGCCGGCACCGTTTACGTCACGTGCTCCGTTCAGCGGAGGCGACTGGTGGCTGGGGCGTAACGGCGGAACCCAGAACGGCGGGACACGGTGTTCCAGCTGTGCTCTCGCGCACCGAATGACGCGTGACGGATCCGCTCGCCGCACACATGGCCCGCCGCTCCCGAGCCGAGATGTCGCTTTCACGTACACGCGCACAAACACAGAGCCACTGTGGCACGGGGCGTACGCAGCAGGAAGAAGTGACCTGCTACTTCCACTGCCTCGACCAGCACCTGTTCTACTATGGGGATTAACAGCACAGACCCCCCCACCTGACAGAGGGACCGCGGTGTGCCCCCCCCCCTGAGCAGTTTGCGCTTCTTCGCCTGCGCCGCAGAGACAGAGAGGATATGAACAGGGCTGTTTAGAGGGATGTCACAGCCCTCCCGTTCTTACATCAACCCTGTGGTAAAAATAAATTTAAAAAACGTCTTCCTCAGGACCCGCAAAAAAAAAAAAAAGACAGCTCTTTCTGCTTTTTTTCAGTTAACAGGAAGTGCACATACAGCCAGCTGGGTCTGGCAGTTAATTGTGATTGCTTTCAGGAAATGTGTGGAAAGGATGGATGGAAAGGTATTATCTCCCGATGATAGGAGGGTGTGTGTTTTCGTGTGGGCGTGTGGGGGGGTTCTTGCAGCTGACCTTCTGACCTCTCCTACACTCCACTTCCACCTCAGAAACTGAGCTGATATATTGCTGGGAAACAGTGGTGCTGGAGGAAGGGGAGGGCCAGGTTACCTTGTCTCCTTTGCACACACACATACGTATATACACACACACACGCGCACACGTGCATACACACACACGCATGCGTGCACGCACACACATACACACACGCAATCATTGGTTATTCATGGAGTCTGGTGATTAAGAGTAGATGGCTCCATTGCATGTGGATCAGTTACACAGCCACTTCCTATAATATGCCCGCTGCTCCCTGCGCCACCACCTCCAGCCCCCAGGGGGAGCCATGCCAGCTGGCAGCGCGGACATTTCTCAGCTGGAAGTGTTTTCTGCACTGTTCCCAAAACAAATCGGCAGAAACCAGGCGAGGTGAGTTAACTGTGTGATCAACCGCTTTAACTGATCAATCAAGTGCTAAGTGAGTATCAATGAAACCCAGCAGTGCCTGTGGCTCTCCAGGACCAGGGTTGAGGATCCGATATACATTAGCTACATACCCGAATACGATTTGGTCCAATTGCAACACTCTGACAACAACTTTACCACACTGGGCTAACATTTGCACAGACAGAAATGCCATCTGCATTTTTCCTTACCAGCCAAGAGTTGTAGTGCCGCTGGTGTCGTGGACCCGCCTACGCTGCGCATCAGAGTCAAATAACAGCTCACAGCTCTCGTCTGCCGCTCGCTCAGAGAGCTCCTAACCCCAAATGTCACCGCTGTTGGAACTGAGCACATCAAAGCAAAAACATCTTTTGACACCTGACAGGAAGTGTGAGCCGGGGCTGTCACTCGGTCGAGTCCGACTTCGTTTCCTCCTGAACTGACTTAAGAGGCAGACACGGGAGAGGAAAGAAAAGAAAAAAGATTATTGCTAACACAGCAGCAAAAAAATGAAAATAAAAGGTTCCTTTTTGATAGCAGAGAAAGAAGGGTTGTGCAAGTGGAAAATGAAAAAGAGGACGCATATTTTTGAGTGCCTTCCTGTTTGTCGTCTAAAGAGCGTGTGGGGGGGGGCGATGGGTGTTCAGAGCCTGAGGTCTGTGGTCAGTCAGGGGGCTGTCAGAGGCGATATAGCCAGCTCTGCAGAGGGAGGGGAGATGTAAGTGGCATTAACTTTTTTGAATCAAGACAGGATAGTGTTGCATGCACGTGCTCATTAAGCCCCTCTCTTCAACCTTAAAGGCTAACCCCCCCTCCAAAACGCAGTTGGGGCAACCTAGGTCTCTCTGCGAGTGAAATGTGGCTCTCGCCAACAACATCATTTATCAAAAGTGTCATCCGGGAAAAGAGATACAAAAATGCATGGTGATTGTATTTCTGTTCCGTTTACAGGCTCGTATTGACTTTGTGGCAATGCGGGGGGTCTCGTTGCATAACTGGGGCGGAGCAGGCACACATGCAGCCCTTTCCACAACCTTAAATCTGATTGGCTCGAAGAAGGGTTCGCTCAACCCCTCCTCCCTCGTAGGAACTGTCACTGGAGCCTCTGACCAAAAAGAGCCAGAGAGAGAGAGAGAGAGAGAAAGAGAGACAGCGAGAAAGAGAGAGAGAGAGAGAGCGCAAGAGAGAGAGACTGTATGACTCAGGCCCAGGCTGGAGTTTGATGACTGCACACTCTTAGGTTTCAGTTCCCGTTCCCTCGCCAGGCAGAATACCCCCCTCCCGCCCTGAGCGTACACTTACAGCCTTGTCAGATTCTCTACCTGGGGAGCCCCCAAGCAGGACGTCCTGCTCTGGGATCAAACCCGGGGCCGCTTCCTACAGGGCAGGGCTTCCGTTTACTCGTCTCACACCGCAGCTCGGACCTCGTTACGCGTCACCGCCGGTTACCGCCATGCCGCCGCCTAAGCCTTGCCGCCATTAGAACCTGGTAAGTCACGCCCGCGGGAGCCGGTGCGGATTCTGCTCCGGAAGCGGAGGAAGAGAGGAGAGGCCAGTGTGCGGAGCCTTGGATCCCAGTGGAACAAGATATGGTGGGGACAGGAAGCTAAGGACATGCCTGTCTGTGATTTCCGCAGCTTTACGGAACTGCATTTCCAGGAAACTCAGGAAAGTGCCCGTCAAGCTTTAAACAGAAAACATAGGATCAAAAGAAACATCACTATATGAACGGAACGCATGTAGACTATGCTTAGAAAAATAAAAGGTTTATGGAACTGTAAATGGATCGTCGGTTTTATGGACTGATCGTTCACGTTACATCACCCTTTGGTCAGAGAGGTGACAAGGTGATTTTACCTGTTAAAATGTCACAAGCAAGAAGGAAAAATGCAGAAAAGGACCAATGAGCCTCACTGGTCGAGAGAATGCCAACGTTGTCTTCTTGGAGGCACGGTCGGTTGACTGTTGTGCAAAAGGTAACTTTGCCAGAATGGCCTCCTTCTCCGTCTTTGTAGGTACACAGACGTGTGAAAATAGAGGACGACTACACGGCGAATCTCCACGCCCCTGTTGGGCTGTGTCCGATTTCAGCCGATTGAAAAATAAGGGCGTTGGAAAAAAATGAACCTGTTGCAATGTGAGAGGCAGTCCTCTATACTGAGCGAGGAACAGAGTGTCTCAGAAGTAAACAGACATGGAGGCCCGAGAGGAAAGGATTACAAATGACTGGCAGGCGGTGGGGGGCTTTCTCACTGCGGCTCGAAAAAGGGAGGGGCCAGGGAGGCGGGAGAGAAACAAAAGCAAACAAATCCGACGACGCGTCCAGCCCTCGCAACCGAATACAGATGCGAGGCTGAACAGCACCAGACAGAGTTTCCATATATATCACAATTAGGGGCCGTTAGGTCTGATAACCCTTGATGTTAAGCAAGCGGCAGGCCATAAATCGCCGCTCCCGATTAATTAAGCTCGCTCGCACGTGGCAGCTGCTCCCATGTGCACCGGCTGCTGGGACACGGGATGCGAGACAGGGGAGGGGAGGGGGGGGGGCTAGGGAACCCCGAAATTGCAGCCGTGTTTTACTGTATGAGGTCTGCTCTGTGTCATTGCATAGCAAGAGTGAGGGAGCGTTTAAACAGCAGCCTCTGAAGCACTCGGATATCCAAAGCAGAGCCGGGCCAGAAAATGTTTTGAAATCCCTTAACCCCTTCAGACACAAGTAAGAATTCCTGTGGGGGCCTCCCGGATGGTGTAGCGGTAGAATGGCCGACGCTGCCCACTGCAACCAGGGTTCGATTCCACTGGCCATGCCATTTTAGGCTCTGGCCGGGAGAGCCACTAGGGGCGGCAATTGGCTGCCCGCCCCAGGGTGGGGGGAGGGAAGCCGATATGAGCTTGCTGCATATAGGAGTGACCCTGTGCGCATTTTCCACCAAACATATGCAGAACAAAAATGTTTCATGTGATTGCATGTTTTTGTTTCGTAGCGTGTTTCATTGAAAATGCTCAGGGGTCTGCAGGAGTGTTTTTCAAATATTACTGGCCATCTAAAGAGATAAAAGTATTTCAAATAATTATTTGAACCAGCTCTCAAAGGCATGGCGTATCTGCGCATCTCTGGAATGGCCACTGGAGGGCAGTCATTACGAAGACCCATTTTGGGTCAAAGCAAGGTCCTTAACGCATTCAGCGTAAATAATTTCTGTGGGCTTTTTCTTCAACTTCCTTGTTTTTCTGTCAGCCTGGCACCTCTACAATTAGGACGAGTGCGCAGGGCTGCTGGCAGTGTGGGATCTCTAGTAGCGGGGGTGGGCTCTCTTCAAAACCAAATCCATCCATGAAACATAAATGGCCAGTCATCAAGTCAGTCAGAGCACGTGAGCTGCACGTCTCAAAGTCTGCTCAAAAACCTGACGAGGTGTGAAATCCTGTTTTGCCAGACAGCATATTCTGCAATGCCCTTCAAAGAGACCGGGTCTTATTACCATGAGTTTATTATCACTACGGCGAGGAGGCCTGAGGAATGCAGCCGAGGGGGAGAGGCCTCACGTGGCAGGCTGGGATAACCCTCACTGATGGCTCCGTGAGCCTAACCACGGTGACACTCGGATGTGAGACAAGTCCACCCAAAATCCAGGCACGTGACCTTGTGATCTTGCGTAAAGGGCGGGGCTCCAATCGGGGTCGGCGTCTCAAGCCAGCTCGACCGATGACCTACGACAAAACGCCAGCTAAATGTTGGTGGAACAAATCAGATCGCAGGAAGTGAATGTTGCAAACTTCCAATTCCAGGCACTCTAAAGAGAGCTGCCCATCTGCGGCGCCAACTGCAGGACGGCCATGGAACGGCGGCTTAAACCGGCACCTGAATTCCACGCAAAAACGGAGGAGGAGCTGTCACGTCATTGCCTTTGCTACAGCTGAACATTGCCTTTGCTACAGTTACCCAATTTCCTGGAACTCCTCGCCTCCTTCAATAACGCAGTATATATAGCAGAGACCTTTATTTGCTTTGCGGCGCGATCGCGAAAGGCATGTGACATGGTGTGCAAACAACAAAACGTCACGGCTCCTCATCCAGCAGCGTCACGCCCTGGAGAATTTGCTCGCAGGATCCCACCCGGCCCTGGCCCAGGCTTACAGAGAGGAAGTGTAAACAGGACAAAACCCATCGAGGTTGAGCTCAATCAACACCTGAGCGAGCAGTTATCCTACAAGCGTGGATGAATGAAACACAAAACCGGTTTTAAGAAATAATTACATTTTTCATACTCAATGCAAGGTGCAATTATTATTCTGAGCTTCAGGTCTAGCCACATATCTAGGTTTGCGATAATCAAATGTTGATCTTCTCCGCCCGGTTTTGGAGTGGCGTAATGCGTTCAGTGTTGTAATGGGATTACACAGAGAGAACTGCTCTAATTTCTTCCTGCTTCGTGAGCTGCCCGGGCCCCGGCTCGTTGCGCAGATGTTATCGTCCACCACGTTTCTGAACGGGGGGGCGGAAGGGAAACCCTTTGAGCTTATTATGCAAAATGAGGTGCTCTTCGACGAGCGTTCACCTTCCGCCACAAAACGCGCGAAGGTGAACCGCTCTCGCGGCTCGAGCAACGAATGGTGTCACGAACAGCGAGCGACGTCGGGGAATTTGAAGAATGCTACAGGAACAGTCCGCCGTGAACGAGAGGGTGGCCACGCCTCACGAGAGGTGGGAGGCCGCTGCGCCTCTCTGCACCGGCATGCTCCTGAGAGCAAAGCCGCGCAGTGCATCGCACATGCAGGGGTAGGCAGAAACAACTGCACAAGGGGAGCATACCAGAGAGCTCCTCGCGGTCCTCGTGGTCTCGTCTCTTCGCTGTCCTGGCCCCTCGGTGGTGGACCGACCTTCCGCAATCGGTCAGGACCGCGGAATCACTTGCGATCTCAAAACCCACCTTTTCAGACTCCACTACCACTGAATTCTGTACATCTAGCTAATTGTCATCACCACTGCCTACTTGCTCAACACTATATACCCCTGCTTACTCCATTTAACATTTAAAAAATATATATTATTTTTTTTTCATTACTAACCTTTTCCTTCCCAGTGTTGCAGGTATGGTACGCAGCTGCCTGCAATGATGTCTATCGCTGTATTACTGCACTGATCTTGTGCGCAAACTATGATTGTTCCTAGCATGTATTAATGCACATCTTGTAAGTCGCTCTGGATAAGAGCGTCTGCTAAAAGCTAAAAAAATGTTTTAAAAAAAGATAGGGGATAGTTTCATGGAGATGGTTCACTGCAGTGGAATGAAAGCTCCATTCCTATTGTTCCCTATTGATAGAGACCACATCCGATCTCTGTGTCCACATTGTTCCCAATGGCTCGGAGTGCCCAAGACGCAACGCGATCAGAACACACACTGCCTTACCATTCGAAAGTATAACCTATTTGGGCGTACCTTTCACGGGCCCCAGAATGCCTTGCACAAAAAACACCAGCCTGGCTCCTGCCTTTCACCACTCCTTGTGGATGTTATACTCCTGTTTCAATACTCCTTCAATCTGCATTAGTCTGATTCCAATAGCTTGACGAGCAGTTACCCCAGTCTGTGTACAGCTTGGCCCTCGCCTTGCCATAACTGTCCATTGGACATTGGACAGCCCCTCGGTCAACAGGAAACGCTGGCTACCACTCCGGCACTCCTGACAGCCAATTAGTGACTAAGGGATCTCCTTGGGTCAATGGCCTCTCCCTTCAATGATCCTTCAACTCAAGGTTTCTTCGAGTGTCATAAACTGTAGGCTTTGCAGATTCATGAGACACCCGCGCAGCCCGTTTGCCGTGCAAGACACACCCGCCGTAACCGTACACTCCAGGCTCCTAATTCACTTCACAATGTGACTTTCGAACAATGTTTTCCCGGTGAGCAAGTCTCATCTTGCACTTAACCTCCTTTCAGAATCTTCCCCTGATTGGGGAAGGGGTGGGGGAGGTTCTGCAGTAGGGTTAGAACAAAGTGCTGAATGCCAATCAACTGATCTTCAGCCTTAATTAGGTATGTTTTCTAAATTAACCTCCATTCGTCAAATCGCTGAAACTGGCCTCCACCCCTTTCCACTGAATCCAGCATCACCCTCAATACCAGCAGGTGTGGCATTGACTGTAAAAATAAAACTCATACTCCGCCAACAACAGAGGGGTTTTGCATACACAACATGGAAAGTTCATTTAAAAATACAGTACATACATATACGGCTGATGCAAGAATTGTCTGCTTTTACTGAGAGGGGCAGCTCACTACAAAAGCACCATGCTTAACTCACCAGCCTGTCAGATTTCCATATTTAGGAGACAGGAATTTCACTGTTTACTACATTCTAAAAATAAAAAGTGTTGTGATTACGCACGCTGTCCTCTGGGTTAAAGCTGAGTCCTTGGTTCTTTTTTTGTTTGTTTGTTTGTTTGTTTGTTTGTTTTTTTTTTGTTTTGTTCTCCCCTGTTAGTAGGAAATAATGTTGCTGTCTGATGGTCATGTGACCTGGGCAAGGTTATCACAATTAAGGCAGAATCTCCAGATTTACTCCAGTTGGTGGAATAGCCAGAGATAGTACTTCACTGCAGTTGTCTATAAGACCAGTAGCTGCAGTGAAGTAAGTGGAAGGCCTCTGAATGTAAAGGAGTAGCCTATGTCATTGGCACAGAAGCTGATCATATGGTGAGAAATGTCTGGAATCCAGAAATAAGTTGATTTTGGGCAAATAACAGTACTCCATCAACCACAGTAAATCTGAGATAATGGCAATACAAAATGTTCACTGTAATAACCCTGCACAAGCCATCCCTATTCAAATGGCCTTAAACTAGCATTAGATACCTACTAGGTATAACAATCTCTCCTAATACAGACGAGACACAACCTCAAACTCTCCCCCTCTGCAGAGCATGCCATGTGGCACGAGACAACGCTGCGTCACATGACAGGGATGGTGGCGTGTCTGGTGAGCTGACTGGCTCAATCTCCTGCTGGCCAGAGCCTCACACCCACGGCAGAGTGGCCATTAACAAACAGCGCTGGGGGTGGGGCGGAGGCGGGGGGGGCAATCAATATTGTGACTCATTCTTTCTGCAATGGCCGCTTCATAACAGGATTAATTAAGGGGCAAACCTAATCATTCCGGACGCCAATCAAAGGAAGGGCAGCTTTTCTTTTCACCGTTCCACGACCCTTGGAAATCACACCCATACACCCACAAACACGCGTAAACACACACACACATACTCTGTCCTGACAAAGGGTCATATTAGCTATTTTACAGCACCTAGCAATTAAGCCATCAATGGATTGCAGCATTCACAGGTCTGGAGAGCCAAGAGTGCTATTGCCATGAGCGCATTAAGCACTGACAAATTTATTTATGTGTATTTCTGTCTGGGGTAGGGTTACTCCAGGGAGTCTCCTTGCTACGTGAATGAGAGGCCTGGAAGAGGTCGCTAAATAAGCAGACCAACACACTCTTGTAGACAGTCACAACAACACCTTGCAGAAAACATACAATAAAAAAACTATTTCTGCCAGAACCGGTTTCTGTAAAGCAATGGTAAAGCGTGGTTCTGTGTGGCTCAGTAGGTAGAGCATGGCGTTGGTAACGCTTAGGTTGTGGGTTCAATCCCCACTGGGATCACATATGCTGAAAATGTATGCATTCATTACTGTAAGTCGCTTTGGAAAAAAGCGTCTGCTAAATGGCATATATCATATATTATATTAATATAATAATATGAGATATAAATTGCTGCTCCCCGGCTTCCGAACTAGAAGAGAAGGGCTGCTAAATTTGGAGGGAAAATGGGGGGGGGATCTAAAATAAATGTATTTTAAAATAAATTGAAAATAATAATTGCTGCTCCCAGTGTCATGGACTATGAAGTAAATCTATTACACAACTGGCGTTAAAAACACTTTTTATTTTATCATAAGTTAAACTTTAGGGTGTCTACATTCTTCATCCTAAACACACAGAAGTGGAGGGACCAGGAGCAGGGAGTTAACCAGGGAGCCAAATCCGTGTTATGTTAGCATAGCTAAGTGCCTACTCTGCCTGTGAATGCTCGGACTCCTTTGCACTCGTTGAAACCAATTGTAAACGTCAGTATCCGGCCAAAAAGTGATTAGCTAGCACATAACTGTTCATTTTGGCATTTTTTTACGGGGTGGGCTCCCACTAACAAAAAATATGATGGGGGCCTCGGTCACATGGCTCAGAGGGGTCCCTCTTAGACAGCACAGCTGTACACTTCTCTTATCACCTAAGCTGCTGCCCCTGACGGGTCGTTACGGCTACCAAGTCCGAGCAAGCAGATCAGTCACACAGGCGGTGGCAGAGTGTGCCTCGCCCCAGCATCAATGTATGTTCAGGCAACTCTTCCTGCGACGTGCATGCCTCGACATTATTCACGCTCGCCCAGAAACACGAAACACGACAAATGTGTCGTTTCACTTCCACAAATGGAGGCCAGTGGTGCACATATGGCACACCCCCTGCAAGCATAAGAACACCACTTTCCTACGGGCATAATGCTGTCATTCTTTATGATGGACGCTGCATCGCTATTGGCATCCTCTCTGTGACTATGGCACAGTGAGACATTGTCGGCTGGGCCACCGTGCACATTCCGCACGGCGACTTCTTGCTCCAATTTGCTCCGATCTTACTTCCCAGCTGGCCAAACGAATATCATGCTCGCTGCGCTGCCACAAACAACATGCAAACGTAGTAGCAACATTCTGATACCTAGCATGCTTCAGTCGGTCTCAAAACCAAATGGTCCGTTGCTTTCCCCGCTTCCTTGTAAGGGGCGCCAACCAATTTCGCACCTCCAAGTCCAAACAAGACCAAGGCCACCATGCATTCGACAGCACTGGAGCACGCTTGAACAAAGAGGACCAGTTTGGGCAGAGATGGGTGCGGTTCTGAAAAGACGGGATGCAGCCTGCCCATTTGCACAGGTAGGCTACAAGGCCTTTCAGGTCATCCAACAGAAATACCATGGGTAGGTGGCTTCACCTCAAAGATGGCAACGCTTACAAACACACAACCTGCCCTAACTAGGCTACTTGGGAGCTCAAGCCTATAATTGTAATAGGGGCACAATGAAGGCCTGCCGTCTCGGTGACTGGCAGCGTGTTATGCCCCAAAGCGTTTATCATTCTTTTGTAAATGAGCAGGTGCGGTTCTATGGAAAACCTATCACAATAACTACTTTGCTCTGGATATGCACATAACATCTGGAACTGAAGAAATGACAACAGAAGAATAAAAAATAAGTAATAACGCCTATCGTGCAAAGCTTGCACCCTGTTCCAACGTCAGGGCTATTGAATGTTCCACAATGTTGACCATGTTGTACAATAACCCTCTGGCTGAGATGCAGCTATGTATAATTTACGAATATGTACAGAGTCGAACAATGCTTTGCTCTTCTATTAAGTCAAAACAAACCACTACTTCTGAATAAACCATGCAGAGTATAAGTTTACGTCTACCCTTAGATCTGAGAGAAAATGAAAAACAAAAACATGAGTGAAGCGAGTCTACATCGTACGAACGTTATCCATCTACAATATGCTACACAACCGAAAGGGCAACGTCCAAAGATGCACCAACTGCTCCCTCATTAACACGTTGTCATTATCTCGCTTGTCACTATCAACTAACTGCTATTCATTCCACGATAACGCGCATAGTACTAATCACCGATGCTAATTAGACTTCAACACTCAAATGTGTTCGATAGCACGCAAGACATTGTAGCTATTTAAGTCCCAGCGTTTCGGATAAAATACTGTTCTGTATCCACTGGACTTGTACTGTGTATTAATAGTCGTCTCCCGACGACAAAGGTGATGACATGACATACGTAAGCAGGATAACGTAGCGTTAACTGCAATCCAATAAAGCGAACCAGCAACGCAAGACAGGTACGGCCATGTCAGTGTGGGTGGTGGTGGACGAGAAACAAAATAAACACGAATATATTAATGTTACCAACGCAAATCTGTAACAGTACACGGGGAGGTCTGACAGGGCGAGACAGAATCGATGCACTTTGGTTCGGTACATTAAAATTGTATATACCTGACGAAGGCACAAAACTACCCAAATTCTGCGATTTTATTACAAGAATAAAGCTTTTACTGACCCCGAGTAAACCCGGAGTCGGGTAGCTACACCAAGTCAGTTTCCTAGCAACATCGCAGCATGGTCATCGTGGATAACGATATTCGCCACATACCAACAATACTGTAAGCTCAGACAGGATGTGCGCCAGAAACTTGATGTTACTCACCGCAAATCAAAGTTCATCTGCACCTCGTTCAGTATTTTCGTCACAATCTTGTTGTAATCCTGTGATCGCCGTACACAGACTTCACAATGTAACGCTACCTAACATCGCTAGACTGGCAAGCCAGCAATGGCATTCACGTTGTTCAACAAACGTAAATATCAGAAATGATATATCAAGTCCAGGTTCCCGTTCCGTCGTTTCGATGCCGTTTCAGTCGTTGAACGTTTCATAAGTAACAAGCATCGGGAAGGGAATTGTAGATAGCCAGTCAATAAACAAAGTACTGTAGGCTTTGCAGATCATGCCACAGCCGAGGAAAAAAGGCATGTAACGTTAATAGTGCTAGCTAACGTACGTCCTTGACTTCACTATTCCTGTTCTGTAACGTTACAGAGAGAGATCCACAAAGATTACTCGTCACCCTGCGGGTCCTTTTGTAAAATGCAAAGCTGTCGGGGACCGCAGTTCTTCTCTTCTGAGTTAGCTAGGTCGCTAGGTAGAAGATGAAGGTGGGAGGGTTCTCGCTATCCTAAAAATGAAGTTAGCTCGCCGCTTGTCTCGCAAGCCATGCCCACTCTGCATACGACATTGCGAGACATTATGATCTGACGTTAGCTGCTTTTTCTCTCCCTCGCACGATTCAGGCCAGACGGATCGCGCCGTCTATTGGTCGTAGCTTGAAATCGCAGACCCTCAATGCCAAGTACTATTTTTGAACACATTCTTCTGAAGAAATCTTGAGAAATATTGTACAACATTAACCGTGTCATTTTTTTCATTCTTTCATTCTTGGAATCACTACATTATAAACCTCTGGGGTGCCTGAATAACTGATTAAATGAATGTAGCCTTAAATTAAATTATTAAATTAATGAGAGCACATTGCACAACATTGCTTTAACATAAGTCAGGAGCACAACAAAATATTTCAGAATTCTGTGGCAGTGAAAAGTATGCCTGTTAATATTGAAATGATATGTATTGTTTCCTTACTCTGAAATATATATACACACTCACGCACACACGGTATAAGTATTCACCCCTTTGGCATTCATGGAATCAAAATGGAAAACATTAATTGATCCCATAAGTATACATTCCCCTTGGCTTAATACTTAGAAGCACCTTTCAGCAATTTTCGCTCATTCTTTACAAAATTGCTTGAGCTCCATCAGGTTGGCTGGGGACCATTGGGGAACAGCAATTTTTGAATATTTCCACAGATTCTTAATGGGATTGAGGTCTGGGCTTTAACTGGACCACTGCAGATCTTCCCACTTACATTTTTACATTTTAAGCATTTAGCAGACGCTCTTATCCAGAGCGACTTACAAGATGTGCATTAATACATGGTAGGAACAATCATAGTTAGCGTACGAGATCAGTGCAGGAATACAGCAATAGACATCATTGCAGGCATCAGCATACCACACCTGTAACACCTGTAACACCAGGAAGGAAAAGGTTAATGCGTGTTTTTTTTTTTTTATTTTTTTGGGGGGGGGGAAGTATAGTGTTGAACAAGTAAACAGTTGAAGACAATTTAGCTAGATGGACAGAGTTCAGCGGTAGTGGAGTCTGAAGAGGTGGGTTTTGAGTCTCTTGCGGACACTTGGCATCAGGGGAAGGATATGACAAGATTCCAAAGACTCCTAACCCCCAGTGCACTGTTAAATCCATCATAAAGAAAAGGAGAGAATATGAGAGAATATGGCACAACTGTGAATTTGCCTAGAACAGGCCGTCATCCAAAACTGAACATCCGTGCGAGATGAGCACTTGTTAGGGAAGCCACCAAGAGGTCTATGGCAACTCTGACAGTTAGTCTTCCATCACAGAGATTGGAAAAATTGTCCATGGGACAACGATAGCCCGGGAGCTTCACAAATCAGCGCTTTATGAGAGGGTGGCAAAAAGAAAATCATTGTTGAAGAAAAACTCACATGAAATCTTTGCTAGAAGGCATGTGGGAGACTCTCAAACCATGTGGAGGACGATTCTATGGTGTGATGAGACTTTTGAACTTAGGCCTCAACATTAGGCACTAAATTTGGCGCAAGCCTAACACTGCATATCATCCCAAGAACGCTATCCCTAATCTGAAACATTTTTGTGAGAGCCTAATGCTAAACTTGTCAAAATAGAGGGCAAGATATAGACAAATCTTGGAGGAAAACCCGCTGCAAGAGGCATGAGACTTGGGAGACATATTCCACCAGGACAATGACCCAAAGCAGACAGCAAAAGCCACACTGGAGTGGTTTAAAAGCAAAAAACATCTATGTCCTGGAGTGACCCAGTCAAAGCACAGACCTCAATCCCATTGAGAAGAATGGGTGAAAATTGCAGTGCCCAGATGTGCAAAGCTGGTAGAGACTCACCCAAATAGACTCACAGCTGTAATTGATGCTTCTACCAAGTATTAAGGCAAGGGGTGTGAATACTTATGGAATCAATTGTTGTCTGTTTTTTACTTGTAATTAAGAAAAAGCTTTAGTTGTTTTGTTTTACATTATCAAGTATTTTGTGGCAAAAATTAAAGTAATAAAATAAACTGCGAAAAATGCCAAAGGGGGTGAATACTTATTATACCCACTGTAAATATATGGTAGAACCATAGGCCTAAAGATTTTGATTGTTTTCAATGTGACCTCCAACTGAGTCTATGTCAAAGGCATTTGCACAAAGTAGCTAAATCACGACGTGAATTAAGATATGTAGCAGTACCTTCTTCCTTGAATGGTAACAACAGTCCTCACACATGTACTCGCATTGCATTTTTCAAATGCTGAAAGATATTCATTATAAGATAAGAATAAGATATGCCAAGATATTCAGTAAATGAACAAAAGTGTTCAAAGTTTTCAGTAAACATTTTTTTAATGTGGAAAGGCATTTCAAAGTGCCGTGTATGAAACATTTTCAGATGTCCTTCAGTGCAAACATGGCGATTGCCTCCAACTTAAAAATAACAAGATAGATAAAACAGGGTCTTAGACAATGATCTACCTTTGTGATCTCCGCTCTCCCACCAGCAGGAGAGGAAATGTAAACAGTGTGCACTGGTTCAGTTGCATCAGAATAGTGCTGTGTATAAATTCGGAGGGCAGGAACCATAAAAAGTTATTTTTTGCCAACCCGGACAAGTGGGAAGGTGGGAATGCGATGGAATGCTTGAAATGCAATTACAAACAACATGTTACACACTATAAATGCGAATGTCAGATGTACGTTGTACAAAAAAATATTAAAGCAGCTGATATTAAAATCAGGCACAAAATATAAAAATGAGATGACTAAATATTTTAAAAAGATTTCGAAACACAAGAAAAAAATGATGACTAAATATTTAAAAAAAACAAATATAAATGTAAATGTATGTGTTTTGGCTAGTAATTGTAAATAGTTCAAGGTAAATAATAAATGATATGTTAAAATGGAAGACACTTGATCATATCTTTTCAAATTGCCCACAATAGCACACATTTCTCTGCTAGGTTGGAAATCAATATAGGATATTTATATTGATCAACAGATATAAAATCTCCACAATTTACCTGAATATGGCATGTAAATCATACGGTATATAATACTCATCTTTTCTTGTGTCTAAAAAAAAAGTAAAGATCATATAAATCTGTACATTATGAAAATATACTTCAAAAACATTTGGTGATTTACTTCTATTTTGTGTAATAAATACTATAAAATATACCATAAAATAACAAAAGTAGAAATATTCTATGGGCATGTACAAGATGGTTCCTATGCAGAAGATTTTGCTTGAGATTTGACACACATTAGGAGCATGGTATCCATTTAAGCGACAAAATTCCTAAATCTAAGCAGAACAAAGAGATTGCTATATATTGGCAGAGGACCGTAGAACATGGAATTTCTTCAAAGTCATACGGATAGACCCCACTTCCCGATTGATGTTTTCCAATCGCTCTTCCAAGGCCTCCTGAGGGGGGGGAAGTGGGAGTGAGAAGTGGTGATTTTTCATTTAATCCTTAAATCCATCCTGAAATGAATTCATCACTGTACTGAGATTCTTTGCAGTCTTACTAATGACGAATTATTTGTATGCTTGATTCTTACTGTTACACCTTTGATTGATCTCCCATTTCAGCGTAGGAGTAATGTAGGACAGCTACATGAAACAATTAATCTCTTACGTATATTTTTGGGATGCTCACATGTATAATTATTATTTTTTTTTAATGATATATTTTTTAAAATATGTGCTCGTTTGTCCTTACCTCGTCTAACTTGGCCTGCAAGCTGACTCTTCCTCCTGCACCTGGGATCCTACTCAGCGCAGCCTCGATCTGTTGGGGAGTGAAAAATGAGACGGAGCCATTTCACACCACTCAGCAGATTAACCCAGCAGCAGCAGCAGCAGCAGCAGCAGCAGCAGCAGCAGCAACAGTAGCAGCAGCAGCGCTTAGCTCTTAAAACAGCAGAGCTGTTGTCTGCACCGCTCCGTGATTTTGACGGCAGATCGCACTGCTCTAAATATAGAAACAAATTACTGTAATAAAGAACCAAGGCCCTGCCTCAGCTGAGATACAGGTGGCCCAAGGGGAGGGGTGACGACAGGGGAACTGGAGTGATGACATCTTTTCATGCAGGTGATGGAGGACCTACTATACAGCTTCTGCCACAGGAGGGAGGGGCGCTTTTTGCAGTCCCTGTCACAAACAGAACGGTTTGTGAGTGGCCCTCGCTTTTACAGTGTCTTTGGACTCCTGTCATAGAGTGCCGGGGGGTTAATTTTGTGTTTAAACGGCCCCAAAATGTTTTATGACAGTTCCGAACTGTTAATCTGCTGCTCAATAGTTTGTTTAATATGTGTCTTCTCAAACCTCCCCCAAAATGAATTTGTGGCTACAGCACTGGTATGGTTCTAGCATATTTACCAAGCAGTGTGTACAGACAGGTTTTTACAACATGGAGGGGCCCAGGACCTCAGCTCACCTGTTGTTTCTCTCGTGTCAGGTCATCGAAAACCCGCTCCATGTCGGCCAACGACTGCAGGCGACCCTGGTAGGAGACAGGCGTGTCGGAGGGGCGTGGTGGCTCGGCTTCGCTCCCCTCGGTGCCCTGCTCCCCCCAGGCCAGCCCTATGGCTCGTTCCATTGATTCTATGCCACTGGCCACGACCCCACCACCGTTACTGGGCTGGTGATTGGCTGCTGAGCCATCAGTGATCATGTGAGAAACATCAACGCCCCAACATTAATGTGAGTCACACAGCATCGTGCCAAATAACCAAGTTAATAATTGATCAAATCACTGCAATGCAAGTACTGTAAACTCCTCATTAATCCCGGCTTACTTTAAAGGCCTTACTACACACAAGGTCATCTTACTACCAATGCTGCATAACACTATTACAATTAACATAAGTTTCATCTTGCTTCACTCTACCTTCTAGTTCCTCCGAGGGTGTAAACTGGAGCCTCTTTTTGGCACTGGAACTATGAGATGGCGAGGATGACATCAGACCCCTTTGATCCAATCGCGTGTCAAACCTAAAATGGGTGGGAACCCATCAAACAGATCAAAGAGAACACAAACCAAAGATTTGGGGAATTGAATCAATGTATCCCTTTAAACTGATCCACAAGTCCCAGGTAATGAACAAAAGACTCAAACACTTGGTTTGTTTCATCCCTCTATGTGACTTGAGGTTGTTTACCCCTTCTCCATGCAGGAAAAGAAATCAACCAGGTAGTGAAGGACAACATTTTTATGACTGAAAGAAACCAATTAATACTGCAAAGGTAAAACCCATTTGTACCGTCAAAATAAGATAGCGCACGCACACGCACACGCACACGCACAAACTACCAAGGAGGAATTGCATTGCTCATGCAATCCCTCCATGTATGTACTCTTACTCCACCACCCCTACCCATATTATCATCTACCTTGTTATACAAATTATAGTGCTTCCTGTTCACCCCACCAACTGACAGTAGAAATTGTTATAGTGATTCCTGTAATCTCCCAGCAACTGTACACTTATCATGATGCTGAACATAACATAAAATGACATATGCCATTTAGCAGACGCTTTTATCCACACAGAACCACGCTTATTTTTATGTAATCTTGACAATGCCCCCCCCGTTTATTGACCATTTTTCCTCTTCCCGTAATCTATTTAGTGTCGGCCAGAAGACGCTTGGCTCCGCCTAGAGTCTGGTTTCTCTCATGGTTTTTTCCTTCCTAAGCTCTTCACTGTTGCCCTAGGCGTACTCCTCAGGGGTTTAAGGCTCCATAGCCTGTACAGCTGCTCTGTGACAATATCTTTGTAAAACGCACTATACAAATAAGGCTGAATTGAATACATATGTATCAATATATATCTATACATATCTATATATATTATACACACACATATGTAGGGGGTAGACAAAATATGCCCTTTGTCTTCAGAACATCTTCATTCCTTCTTGGAATGCTGCAATACGAGTTTTAACTATTTCCAGTGGGATACTGGACCATTCTTGAAGAAGGAAAGCCTCCAGTTCTTTGAGAGATGAATGTGGTAGCACTCTAATCCGCACTCTACATTCCAGATCTTCGCATAAAGGTTCAATGATGCTTAGATCTGGTGATTTGGGAGGCCATGGAAGGTGTTTGACTTCATCCTGGTGTTCATGATACCACTCTGGAATCTGTTTAGCAGTGTGTAAGGGAGCGTTATCGTCTTGGAATATGAGAACATCTTGAGGAAAAAATGTTTGCAGCATAGGGTGCATCTGGTTGCCTGAAATTGTATCGTACTCCTTGGAAATAATTCTACCATGTAGAGTATTAATCAGAGCCAATGACTCCCATTAAATGGCTGCCCATAACCATAATTCATCCACCGGTTTGGAACAGGCAATGTAGGTTGAAGGCTTCCTTTGGCTTTCTCCAAATATAAACCCGTCCAGATGTAGGCAAAAGTAAAAGACGACTCATCGGACCATATTACTTTCTTCCACTACTCAGAAGTCCAGGTTTTGTGCTCATTACACTAGGTTTTGCGTTGTTGTGCTTTGGCCTTGGTTACAAGCGGTTTCTGAATGGCAGCCCTACCATAAATATCAGCTTTGTGAAGCTCTCCACGTACAGTTTTTGTTGAGACTGGGTCACAGAGGTGAAGATTCAGTACTCTGGTCATTTTTGAGGCTGTTGTTTTGTGGTTTTTAGCAACTATCCTGTTAAGTGTCCGTCTATCCCTATCGGTGAGCTTTGACTTGCGACCACTGTTCCTCTTTGTTGATGTAGTTCTTGATATGAAACACATGTGTAGAGTCCTTTGTAATTGTAATTTAGTTACTTCAAAATATGAGTGTAACCATTTGGTGTTTCCATTATTTTGTCTACCCCACTGTGTGTGTGTGTGTGTGTGTGTGTGTGTGTGTGTGTGTGTGTGTGTGTGTGTGTGTGTGTGTGTGTGTGTGTGTGTGTGTGTATATATATATATATATATATATGCGTGTGTGTGTGTGTATATCTGTGTTGGGGAAATTGTCAATTCAGGAAATTAACTGCAATTCAATTCATGCATTGAAAAATTCCCAAAATGTTCCGTGATGTTCAATTAATGAACAGAATTTTCCCTGAATTGAAATGGAATTGACCCCCAACGCTAGTGTATATGCTGGTTTCTGGGTTCAGATTCAGTAAAAGGCTGTGGGTGAGAGGTTACCTGGGGTGACTGTGGCGTTGCCAGGGAGCATTGGGCCCAAATGCAGTGGAGAAATTCTCTGAGGGACAACGTTTTGGGCTGGACTTGGCAGAGAGAGGTTCCATCATGATGTCTCTCTTGGCTGCTAGGGAACCAAAAACACAACACAAATCAAAAGTATATGCATACAGAATAAATAAAGATTTATATGAATCATCTGTAGATCACTGACAGGTAGTGATGGGAGACAGGCATCATGAGACAAAAATGGGTGGAGCTACAATTAGCTGTCAATCACTGACTTGTTTGAACCAATCGAAAGGTTTTGCTCTTCAAGGCAAATCACAATGATTTGATCAAATCAGTGATTTACAGGTAGCTCCACCTATTTTTGGTGTCATGACACCTCATTCGCCCATCACTACTGGCAGGTAATACTGTATGTGCCAACATTGTGCCACACCAATTAACAACAGGTACTGCACAGAATTCTAGTTCCAACTAACAGCTTTGGACCATTACTCATATTTTATATTTGACATTGGATTACAAGGTGTCTTCCTAGAAAAAAACTAAAAGATTCATTTAAAAAACATATTTAACCTTTTTCAGCCCCAGGAAAGTGTCTACTGTGAAACACTATGTGACAACCTGATTGTACATGGTGCTGTACAGAAAGATTGACTGATTTTTGTTTTCCCGCCCAGAGGTGGTAGGGACCAGACATGGGCAAAATACTCCAGTGAAATTTGAACACAATGAGAATCAACAAAACGTGCAATCATATACGAAAGAAGAATTTTGTTCCAAATATTGGTGAAAATAGATACGGTCAGTAATCTGCAGGAATTGTACTGGTATCTGAAGGGTTATAGTATTTCTTGACCCAGGTCTGGTGGGGATTAAAAGAAATACTACAGAAACTATGTTTTGTAAAATGTTCTTATTTGAATCTCATGAAACATATGACAGAACCTTAATGGAGTCATATATAGCATGGATAGGCAGTCTTACGGGGCGTGGTGGCTGGAACAGTCCTCTGGGAGCAGGGGGGTAGGGATGAGGATCTGTGGCCCTCAGGGGATAGGCTTCTATGGGCTCGCACCAGAGTGCCATCCCTCTTCATCCCGGGGCCCCACCCACAGCTCAAAGCGGACCCCCCGTCTATCCGGCCTGGTGGACAGAGGGGCAGAGAGTGGGGCGGACAGACAGACACACAACTCTGAGTCAATTGTTTGCATTGTTTTAGCGCATTTGACCCAAAACCCAGGCCCAAAACCTATGTAATAATTTATACCCCCCAGTCCCTGCACTCGAGTCTCACTTTCTCAGGTCTCGTGAACAAAATCTACATCCAGGCTTCAAGAGAACAAGATCTGTAAAACCTCAAAAGCTGGTGTGATCGCTCACATGATTATGAATTACTCTCAGTACGTCACATTTGAAAAACAAGACACAAAACCACCGGGAAAAACTATAATACAACATGAATGCATCTGATATGCATTCTTTCAGAAGTTCTGAACTTTGAAAGTGACGTCAACCGTTTGGATCATAGGCTAGGTTCTGAAAAATAATAACGGTCCGTATTGAAAGTTTTCTTTTGACTAAAAATAATGTTAGATTCGATATTTGGTAATTGCGTATGCTCCTTCCGGATTCATGCCTCGTTCGTTTGACCGGTCACTCCGTAACTCAGAGGTAGGCATCTCTGAGGTTCTACTGTAGTTGCAATTGTCCTTGTGTTTGTGACGACGGAGTTTATACCATCAGTGCTTCCATCGCTTTCTACAGCTGTGTGTTGATTTGAAAGTTCTCTCACGCCTTTGATTTGAAAGGCCTAGCACGCGAGTACATTACAGATCTATTAATAAAATATCAGCCCCAAGGTGCCCCCAGATCTGCATTAGCTGGCCTTCTCCATGTTCCTAAGGTATGCTTTTATTTTCTGTAGTTTATTGTGGCCAGCCATTGGATATGAGCCTTTGGCTGTAAACACTTAAAGCAATGCATCAGATTACTCTTTTGTTTCAATTTAATTAATTTATTAAAGGAATTTATTCATGTTAATGATTTTCTTGGTTTTAGTTTTTTGTTTTTGTTTTGCCGTATGCGTTTTGGGCTACAAACATTGTATGAAGGGTACATTATAAACAAACATATTATTATGATTATTATTGTAATTGTAACTAAAGCCAGAGGACAGGGTTTGAATTATGGACGGTCCAGGGAGGGCTCAACCTTCCCAAATGGGGGGGTCTCAAAATAATATTTGAAATGTTCATCATGGAAAAAAATGTGAAAATCCCCCCCAAACGTCACAGTATCATTCCAACCCGGGGCCTTTCTGTGTGGAGTTTGTATGTTCTCCCTGTGTCCGCGTGGGTTTCCTCCGGGTACTCCGGTTTCCTCCCACAGTCCAAAGACATGCACGTTAGGCTAATTGGAGAGTCTAAATTGCCCTCTAGGTGTGAGTGAATGGTGTATGTACCCAGGTATGTACTCAGGCCACCATTGTAAATAAGAACTTGTTCTTAATGGCTTGCCTGGTTAAATTAAGGTTAAATAAATAAATAAAACCCAGCCAAAGGCCGATGTTACCGTTATGGTTGGTACAGGAGCCGTGGGCATCGGGCCAGGGAAGGGCATGGTCATCTGTGGCCCTGGTCTCCTCCATCTGGATCAGGGATTTCATCAGGGAGCCTTCCCTCCTGAAGGGCTCCTCTCCCACAGGCTGTCCCAGAGTCTCCTCCCTCTCTGGGGGTGAGTGTCGCCTGGGAGGGAGGGGGCAGGAGGATGGGGTGGAAGGGTTACACTACGCCTAAATCACAACTGGAATAGTAGCAGGTCAACCAACATCTATGACAGTATCCAAACAGTTATACGGAAAATGACATTGTTCTTTTCAAAGATTACCCCCCATTGAAGATTGTGTTGATAATAAACTATGACCGTATATTTCTGCATGTTACGTGAGGATCACAGCTGGCAAATCACAGATCTAAACAGCCAGTTTGTCAATTATGAAATTTAGGTTAAATAAGGGTACAACATCAGTGCCCCACACAGGAATCAAACCTGCAACCTCTTGAGTTAAAAAAAAATCCTAGCCATTACACTACACCGGGGGTGGGCAAGGAAGGCCATATCGGCCCAATCAGTTACGCGATCTGACATTTTAGCTGCATTTAGTGATAAGCTCATTCTCTGTTCTCTTCTCTCTATGTGACATGTTTACTGTGATGAGATATGAGTGATGTCGTTAGTGTATACAGCTAATTGATTTAGGGTAATTGGTGGAAACAAATCCCTGCATACACATACACGCACATTCCTGGAACTAAATTTTCGCAGGTGTATACCTTGTGGTGTTGGCCGCAGTCAGGTCAGAGGGCTGAACAGCGTCTGGCCATGTCTTGCACCTGGACTCCAGGCCTGCCAGACTCTTGCTGGGGGAGAGGAGGAGTTCTGGGTGGTGGTACAGGCTGTAGAACAAACAGGGCAGATGGAATCAGTCCATGGAGAGTCAAGTGCTCAGCACAACAAAACCCAAACTCCTTTTGTGTAGAAACTTTCCAATGATTGTAAGGAAAAGTCTAACACCTGCCTCAGTGTTCTTGGATGGTCACCTAGTACAATCACCGTAGTTGAATTACAAAGGGGGTTAGAAACAAGGTAAGAAAAGAATACCCACACTGCTGTCATGCTCCCAAGTGCTTTATATTCATTAATCTGTGAGCAGCGACAACGATTTGGCCATTAGGTGTTTGTTAGGATGAAATGTCACTGCTTACGGATGAATGCATATGAAACACTTGGGAGCACGACAGCAGTGTGCGGGTATTCTTTTCTTTCTTCAGATTATCCTTTTTTACAAAGCACCTGCACAAAACTATGGATGCACGCATGTGAAACTAAAGGCCTCTACATGCTCGAGCGACCAGAGGGTTGCAGAGGATGTCGCATACCTACCACAAAAATCTAACTCGGGACCGCAGTGCAACAGTTCATGCAAATGTTGCGCATCACTGATTGGTTGGTTAGCGAATGGAGGTGGAGCTGTCATAGTCATAGTTCATCGAGCTAGTACATAATGTTTTTACATTTTAAGCATTTAGCAGACGCTCTTATTTAGAGCGACTTACCAGCATTAATACATGGTAAGAACAATCATAGTTCGCACAAGATATCAGTGCAGTAATACAGCGATATACATCGTTGTTGGCAGCTGCATACCATACCTGTATATATCTATGTTAACGTTAGCTAAGCAAAACTAACGATATCTATCTAGCTAGCTAGCCAGCAACCTGATATCACGGCCAAATAAAGCTCGCTAACAGTAGCTAACAATATAGATAGCTAGCATCATTTGTTCGACACGGTATAAAATCTTCAGGAAAGATTGGCTGAAGAAGTTTGAAGGTACAGGTACAAGTACGAAGGTATTTGTACGGTTCCCTGCTTTCATGAAAACTTTACCGACCTTGTTCAATACACTGACGCCTACATAGGCTGCGCATAGCCTTTGCAGAGGTATAAATTGCTGAGCATCGTTGCATTGCGCGAAGAAGTCGCACAAGTTACACAGAAGCATGTAGAGGCTTTAAAAACAAAGCCCATTCAAGACGGCGCCACCGGGGTGAGACCAGACAGATTCATTGTTATGAGAAGGGAGACAACAAGGGGACAGTGTGTTTACACCCCAAATGGTACAACATAGAGAGATGGGCAACAATGGATTCGTCTCACACCAGTCTTAACCTCATCAACCATCCATTAGAATGCAAATTGGGTCAGCCACCCCCTATTCAATTGTCTTTGTGTTTTTAATGTCTTCAAAAAGGAGGGACATTTTGGGTTTAAAGGAGGAGCAGGTATTCTGTTCTATGGTGTTGTTTTGCCATACTCTAGCCAGAGTGAGCATGCACAAGGACCTACATGTATTTTGCTTGTAAATAAATTAGTGTTGAACCAGACTCATCTTACATGAGCCTCTGGCGGATGGCAGTTCATCAAGAACTAAATCACCACCAAGGTTTGGCAAACAAATGTTGACTTAAAATGCACAACTGACCCAAACATGAAACGATAAAACCACTGGACTGGATAAGCGTCAGAAAAGGTAGCAGGTGGAATTGTTCTTTAATTTAATGCGGTTTCTTTGGCACCAGTGAAGAAATTGAACCATAAAATATGGGGAATGGAATGGAAGAGGAGGTTCTGTAATGCACAACATAACACTGTCTGGTACATTCTCACTGTGAGCTACAAAACTTAGGTTTTACTATGTAAATTCTGAACCTTTTCATACAAATTTAATATGCATGTTTATCATACTACTGACAGAATGCCCCAAGGGGCTGGAACAAGCCTCTCATGGGAATCACATGGATGTTTGAGGGACGGTATGGTGCCGGGAGTTAGTATTACACTTAACAACTAACATTACACTTCCCTTACAATGCTCACACTGATCAAGCGTTTTCATCCTGATAAAAGTGGTCTTCAGTGTGTTTGCATTTGTTTGTCCTAAAAGGTTTGTTCATTGTGAGCCACTGACGTTTTGCAAGCGATTCATACAAGCGATTCTTTGAAGAGATCTGAAATGACTGCACACGATCCTGCTTTCCCTGGTCAGCTGGTCCATATAAAAATATTAAATACAGGATTGAAGTGTTCACCCACAGCGATACATTGTTTGGGTCAGGTGTTTGTGGTCTCCACACCTGGGCCAAATTATTATCTGAAATACATTTGAACCCTTTAGACACCAGTAACATTCCTGCAGATTGCTGGCAATTATGGAACATCTACTTTCACCAATATTCAGCACAAAGTAATTTTTTTCATATGACTGTACGTATTTGTTAGCAACATCGTTTCGTTGAAAACTCTCAGGGATCTGCAGGAGCATTTTCAAACTGTACCAGCATCTAAAGTTAGAGAGTTAAAAGTACAGACATCTAAAGAGTTAAAGTATTTAGCCCAAGGTCTGCTACAGCATCGCAGAGCCCTGAAGAGGAGCCAAGGAAATATCTTTCCAAAATGACCCTATTGTGGCCGACAGTGGGACTGATAACAAGTGTGTGTACCAGGCATCGAACAGACATTGACGTTTTGGTTTAAAGTCTGCACGGACTTTACTAGTGCCTAAGGGGTTTAAGTCTTTCAGATAAGGTATGTGACCCAGGTCTGGTCTGACGAGGCGTTGTAGTTTCGTACCCGGCTCCGGAGGGCTGAGAGTGACTGCGGGCTATGTGCCGTATCTTCAGGTTTTCGTGCTCCAGCTGCTTGATCTGGGACTCCAGCTTGGAGACGATCCTGGTGGACAGAGAGGGAGGGTCAGTGCCTCGGAAACCTGTTTAACAACTCCCCTCACCGCCAAGTACCGAAATACCAATTATAACTTACAATGGAGTCATTTTACAGATGCTCTTATCCAGAGCAACTTACAATAAGTACATTGAACCAAGGTGGGTAATACAACATGTATCTCAATCTTCGCAAGTAAAACCTTTCTTCAAAAGAAGGAGTGAGCAGTAAACACAGTGCTAGTGGGATATACAAAAGCAAAATGCTAACATCAGCAAAAAAATAACACAGTCTGAACCTATAGCAATATTGAAGAGCGAAACAGCAATCGTGTTTTATTTTTGTTCAACCACGGGTGGCCACAAGGTGAAAGGTGGCTTTGTCAACAGAGTCAACAACTTGCCGTAAGGATGGATCGAACTACGCTCTTCACAAAAACAGTTTCATAATCTGGCAGGCAGTGTGGTATAATGGTTAGGGAACTGGGCTTGTAACGTTAAGGTTGCAGGTTCAATCCCCAGGTGGGACACTGCCGTTGTACCCTTGAGCAAGGTACTTAACCTGAATTGCTTCAGTTAATATCCAGCTGTATAAATGGATTGTATGTAAAAGAAATGTAAAAACTGTAAGTCGCTCTGGATAAGAGCATCTGCTAAATGCCTGTAATGTAATGTAATGTAATAATCACCTCTTCAGATCGGATATCTGTGCATTGGCCTCAAAGAGCCTGTCCTCGGTCAAAACCAATTTGTCCTATGAAGACAAAAAAAGTAAATATTTTCAGAGTGAATGCTGCAACTGAACCTTTAATGAAGGTGGACCATTAGTGGTTTACCTTAACTCTCTCGTGATCTTTTCCCAAGGCCTCATACTCTACAAGAAGCTGAAACAGTAAAAACAACATGAAATTGACAAAGTATGAAAATAAATATACAGGAAAAATTATCTGTGATATACAAAGAGTGAAGACATCAGGTCCTCAATGGCTGTAAGCCACAGATCTCAAATGCAAAGATAAATTGAATCAACCCACCGAGTAAGTCTTGGGTAAGAACATAAGATTGCATAATGACAAGAATGGGCCGTTACGCCCATCTAGGCTTGTCATGTCCTAATCTAAAAAGTATCTAGTACTGCATCTAGTTTCTGCCTCTACTACCCGACCTGGCAAGCTGTTCCAGGCATTGACAACTCTCTGTGTAAAGAAAAACGTCCTAATACCTGTGCGGAATTTGCCTTTAACTCATTTCTACCTGTGGCCTCTTGTTCTGCTGACCCCACTTATCTTAAAAAATCTTTGGTAGTTCACTTTGTTAATCCCTTTTAGGAATTTAAAAACATCAATCAAATCCCCCCTAAGTCTCCATTTGCTAAGCTTAAATAGATGAAGTGCCTTAAGTCTATCCTCATAACTTTTACCTTTTATACCAGGAATCAGTTTAGTTGCCCTTCCTCAAACTTTTTCAAGAGCTTCTATATCTTTCTTGTAGTGCGGTGCCCAGAACTGCACACAGTATTCTAAGTGAGGTCTGACAAAGGCATTATATAACATTAATATAACCTCCTTTGATTTATACTCAATACTTTTTGCTATGTATCCCAGCATCTTGTTGTTTTTTTCACTGCTGTAGTACACTGCTTTGATGCAGATAGGAATTGTAGTTGATGAAAGTCTAAGTCTTTTTCAAATTGAACACCTACTAACTTTTCTCCTCCCATTAAATACTTTAAAAAAATAAAATAATAGAATTTCTCCCAATTTGGTAGCCAATTACCCAAACTAAGATTGCTTAGTTCAATCCCCCTTTCCTCATAGTTCGCTGCCGTAGTCCTGTGACCGGCAGTGACAAGGGCGTAGCGCTGCCTCCTCTGAGACAACACTCGTCGTGCCGTCAACTGTAATTCCGGTACCCAAGAACCACTCCTGTGCGCAGCGAACTGTGTGTGTCGACTTCCCTCCCCCCTCCCTGGGGCGGACAGCCAGTTGCCGCCCCGATGGCACTCCTGGCCAGAGCCGACTCTGGCAGGACGGGGAATCGAACCCCGGTGTTCGTGGTCAGTGTTGAATGTTGTAACCACTGGACCATGCAGGAGGCCCCCCATAAAATACCTCTGTCTAATGTTTTTATTTCCCAAATGCATAACTTTACATTTAGCAATACTTAATGTAATCTGCCACATATCTGCCCATTCTTGGATTTTGTTTAAATCATCTTGGATGACTTTAGTCGATTGCAAACTGTTTGCCAAACCCCAGAGTTTAGTATCATCTGCACATTTTTGCTATTTTGCTACTAACGTCCATATCAAGATCATTTATGTAAATAAGGAAGAGCAGAGGTCCCAGCACCGATCCCTGCGGGACACCACGGCCCACAGCACCAAGGTCAGATACGGCCCCACCTACTGTTACTCTTTGTATTCGCCCTTGCAGCCAATTATGAACCCACTCTGAAACAACTCCTGCAATTTCTAATGAATTAATTTTAGCTTCAAATGCTTTCTGAAAGTCCATCCATCCATCCATCCATCCATTATCTAAGCTGCTTATTCCTGGTCAGGGTTGCGGGGGGGGCTGGAGCCTATCCCAGCATGCGTTCCGGGCGAGAGGCAGGAATACACCCTGGACAGGTCGCCAATCCATCGCAGGGCACACACACCATTCACTCACACACTCATACCTACGGGCAATTTAGACTCTCCAATTAGCCTAACGTGCATGTCTTTGGACTGTGGGAAGAAACCGGAGTACCCGGAGGAAACCCACGCGGACACAGGGAGAACATGCAAACTCCGCACAGAAAGGCCCCCGGCCTGGATTCGAACCCAAGACCTTCCTGCTGTGAGGCGACAGCGCTATCCACTGCACCACCGTGCCGCCGCTTTCTGAAAGTCCAAATATATAATATCATAAGCCTGGTTCAGGTCAACACATTTTGTAATAGTGGATCAAGAGATAATGACCCCTGAGCACACCCATGTGGTGATCCATTACCAGTAATCCTGTTAGATCAGGTTAGAATGCATCTGGGTTTTTATAACCTCCAGAGATATGTTATTTGACATTTTGCTTTCACTGGCGCTAGAAGCCAGACTTAAAGGTAAGTGTGAAACCAACAGTCTAGGCAGAAGTTGGTGTAACCTTATATGGGGTATATTCAACCCAGGATTGAACACTGAACCCATAAATGCAAAACATCACTATTTTTTAAGGCATAATTTTAATTGTTTAATCCTGGATTCTTTAGCCTCACTCCTGCGTTCCTCCTGTTCTCTCTGTTTCTTAACAACAGGAGGTTCCGGTTGGTAACAGGAGTTTCCGGTGTCATATATGATGGTTGATATGGTTTTTTTCTCTTCTCTTCTTGTTCAACAAGGCAACAGAGTCTATTGTGATGTTATTTGATTATATACTATATCACAGAAATAACCAAAAAAAGTTGCCATAGCATGTACACATGAGTTGCCACATTATTGTATTTGGTCACGCCCCTTTTTCAGAAGATTTATCAAATTGGAATGTTTCCTCTTCAGTAGGGAGATGGAACTCTCAATGTTAACACTGAGCTGAGTATCTGGTGCATCTACATAATCTGTGCTGGAGTTCCCCCCTTCCCCCAATTGACAGGAAGTGCCTCTCCCACACTTCCTGCTCCCCGGATGGGCTGTACTCACATCCTGCAGCATCTTGTGCTCCTTCTTTCTCCGGGCCTCCCTGTCATCGGAGACCCTGTAGGCGTCGTGGTAGGCCTCCTCCAGCTGCTGCACTCTGGCTCTGAGCCGGTCCGTGGCGGCGTCTTTCTCCCGCCCGCTCTGATTGGCCTCCTCGAGACGCTGCTGCAGGGCCGTTACCGTGGCGCTGTCGGTATCGTAGCGCTCCTGCCACTCAGTCTGAAAGAAGCACCAGGGCCCGCCCCCCCCCCCGTTACTCCTCACCGGCCCCTTGTACTGCTGATGTTTGTCCCAAGGTTTGCCCCAGGGTTTGCTGATGTGAGGCCCACTTCACACAAAAAATCTAAATCTATCCACAATCTGCACATGACAAAAAAATCACTAGATGTGATTTTGGCTGACTAGTTGTGAGTTCACAGTGAACCTTACATCAGATGAAGTTAAATCCCTAACCACCAGTCTTGGGCCAAATACATATGTGAAATGCTTTAACTCTTCAGATGCTGGTAAAATGTGAAAACAATCCTGCAGGTACCTGAGAATTGTCAACCAAATATATTACTAAAAAATGTACAATTATGAAAATAGAGGTTTCTTTTAAAACGGTTAGTAATCTGCAGGAATTTCACTGGTGTCTGAAGAGATAAAGCATTTTAAATAATGATTTGTCTGCTAGCTGTGTACAGGAGGGTTTCTGTGTAGGAAATAGGAGGTGTCTCTCCTACACTATCAACCTGGACTCACCCCTCTCTCTCCTACACTACCAACCCTGACTCGCCCCTCTCTCTCCTACGCTGCAAACCCCTCGCATCTGTGTGCAGGAGGTTTCATGTGTGGGAACGGAGGTGGCGTTTACCAGCTGCCGCTTCAGCAGGAGATTCTGCTCCTCCAGTTCTTGGGCTCTGGTCCTGGTCTCCCTTAAGCTCCTCTCCAGGTTCTCACACCTGCCATCGATAGGAAAGAAACCATCAGCTTGGTTACACACTCGTCAGTGCTTTTTTCGCTGAGCAGTTTTCTGTGATATGTTCTTAGAGGACTATATAAAGCCGTTCTCGTGTGGAGGCAGCTCGTGATGTTTCCACCGTAACAAAGGACACATTGTTGTGAGAGTGAAGCTGGAGGTAGTTAATATATCCATACCAAATCCTACCAGTGATGAAAAAATCTTTATCCAAAGACAATCGCTGTGATCTATGCAACCAAAGCTGTCTAAATATACATGAAATGCACTAAAAAAAATATTGTGAAATATTGGGTCTTCAATACTTGTGGGCTCCAAATTGGTGGTGACTGTGGTCATAGCCGTTCACAGCCGGTTGTGTGCATTTCCTGAGCTGTGTTTTCATGCTCTTGCCCTTTTACCTGTCCTGCAGGATCTGGTTGGTTTCCTTCAAGTCACAGCCAGGAGGCTGATTGGCTAAACCCAACTTCTCCTTCAGGTCGCCGATCTCGGACTCGTAGTATGCTCGGAGATCGGCAATGTGGCGGGAGGTCTTCTCCCTCATGTTCTGCCTGGCCCTGCGGAAGTGATGGACAGGATAATGTCAGCGCTGTTTGCAGGGGATTGGCTCTGGCACTTTGACCAATGAGAGGCGACGGGAGTGGCCATTCAAGATCCCATTGCACAAAAAAAGGTGGCGTAAACCACCAAGGTCCTGGATACATTTTAAATCAATCTTTCTAAATCTAAACAGCCCGAAAAGGTGTAAAACCCTTGTGTTCCGTTTCCCTCTTCCTCTCCAAAGGTCACTATTACATCTTCCTCCAGACCTGTGTTATGTTAGCACAGCTAAATACCCCAAAAAGGCCAGGCATTCCCATTGCTTAAGACAGAATTTTTTCTGGGGTCAGGGGAGACCTCTCACTAACAAGACATATGATGGGATGGTCTTGGTCTTGCAAGAAAAACGTGAGTTATGATTTCTTCTATATGAAAAGCCTAACCCCTTTCATTATTAACACAACTAAGCAACAAGTTCAAAGGACCATTTCCTAGTCTTGCAAGGCCAGGCGAAATCATGGTGTTACCAAGATAACGTCTGGAGACACTGCTGTTAAAAAATGAGTCTCTATGTCATTCAAAACCTCCGCTAACAAGCCAACGGCCACTGACAAGCCTATGCCCTCCCTTGCTTTAAAGAATCTGCCTTCCTTGAGAGAAAACTAGCTGTTTCTGCTTGGCCACTGCAGTCCAGAGTAAACCAAATTAGGCAACCAACATGTGGAAATTTGGACAGAGCTTTTTAAAACTGAAAATAGATATTTCTGGAAAAAAACATTTGATTCTGTTCTATCGGATATGTGCTTGAATCACAAGATTGAATCAAGCACATGTCGATGAAAGACAAAGAAACTACTGATTGGGTCAACGTTGGATTTACTTGGGTCATATAGAATAAAAAGTGACCAACAAGTTCCACAAACTGGATTTCAGTAGCCCATTTCCCAATGTCTCCATTACCGTTAACGCAATAGAGTAATCCCTTATGGAGAATTCTTTGCCTAGCAAAAGATTGTTTGTTTTTAGCCGAAGAGTCATTTTCACAGCAAACGCAAGAATATCAGCAGCGGCTGAAATCTCAGCAAATGCTCATAAAAGGCTGAGATTGATCTTTATCAATCATTTCTGGTCAATTTATTGATAACCAAAAATTAGTTATCACCCCAGTCTTAAATGCGACACACACCCACACATTTGAAAGGGTCTTTCTAGGTGATCGCTGTGCCATTGCAAAGGAACCCACTGCCTCATGCCACACTGCTTGGTACTACAACGTTTGCACAATTGCATGATATTTCGCGCCAACCTGGAGCTCAACCCTTAGAGATGTTGCATTGGTTTATAAATGTAAGGTTTTATTCTCTCGCTCATGCTTCCACCAACTTTAAGCTCAGCCCTAACTACGCCTATCCTGTGCAAGATAACACCGATAACACTGGGGCTGAGACTAAAGGCCTCTACATGCTTCTGCGTAAGTTGTGCGACATCTTCGCGGTTTGCGCAATGCACTCTGCAATTTATACTTCTCCGTAACCTCTGCGACATGGTGTCGTAGACCAGGCGTCAATGTATTGAACAAGGTCGGTAAAGTTTTCATGAAAGCAGGGAAACTCCTATACCTTCGAACCAGCCAATCTTTCCTGAAGCTGATTCATTTTATACCGTGTCGAACAAATTATGCTTGCTATCTATATCGTTAGCTACTGTTAGCTAGCTTTATTTGGCCGTGATACCAGGTTGCTAGCTAGCTAGCTACATAGATATCAATAGTTTTGCTTAGCTAACGTTAACATAGATGTGTTGCAGAGGATGTTGTGTTGCAGAGGATGTTGCGCTGCAGAGGATGTTGCGCTGCAGAGGATGTTGCGTTGCAGTCGCGTTGCAGTTGCTCGAACATGTAGAGGCCTTAACCCTTTTCAGACTCTTTAGTCATTGTTAGCTCATTAGCGATATGGCTAAGGGTATGTGCACCAGGCTACCATTGCTCTTCCGTGTGAACAGAATAACAAAAAGATTAAAAAGAAGAGCTAAAGAGATGACTCTCACACAGACTGGATCACAGGGTCCTCTGGGCAGGAGATGGTCTCCAGACCTGCTCGAGATTGGGCAGGTGGCCAGTGTTCTGCCCTGTGTGGGGCCTGGAGTTTCCCATGGCTGGCTTCCTCCCTGCCATGAGGCCTGCCCCTCCAGTCACCATTCCCACCAGGGGGGGAGGTAGCAGGGGAGGGGGATGCCACGCTGTTTGAACTTTGGAGGAATGTCCTGTCGAGAGGGGTACCGAGGCTGCCGTCCTTCAGGGTGTCTGCATGCCAGCGGCCGATACCCTCTGCCACTGAGTCCGGGGTGATGGGGGCACCCCCTGGAGGGCAGGGCTGGGACTGCGTGGGGAAGGACGGGCTGCTGAAGCGGAACGGGGAGGTGAAGCTGGAGGCCTGCCGCGGCTGCCTCACATGCGCTGCGGTGTGCAGGGTCGTGACCTAGCACACACAGGGGGGGGCTGTGAGACTCACCCAACACTCATTGTCAGTGTTAATATCTGGGGTGGGGCCAATTTAATTTAATTTTAGTCAACTGTAAATTAACTGAAATTCACTGAAGAATTCCTTATAATGCCCGCAATGCTCCATTTTCAATGAATTTCTACCTGCATTTAAAAGACATTTACCCCCAACTCTTAAAATACACTTAAAATAGGAGCTAGCAGCAATAAATAGTCAGGTTAGGAAAGTTGGTGTTACATTTTAGGTCCCAATTTAAAGGCCAATTCCGATGAAAAAGTAATCAGCCAATAAAGTGGTTTAAGAGCTTTTGTTTAGTGTGAGTTATAGAACATCTAACATCTAACCTATTCTCAGAGATTCAAAACGTCAAATCTTGTTTTTTTTTTTTTAATTATTATTTGTTTCAGATTTTTTTCCAGTTTTTCTCCAAATTTAGTAGCCAATTACACCCTCTATTTATTTCGAATGACCATCCCCACACAGGTCCGCTGCTCGTCTCCACGAGGTAAGCTAATTCTCAGAGGGGAACGAACTCCGCTTCCCTCGAGACAAAATTCGCCCACCCACGTTCTGGAGACTCCTTACGTGCTTCACGGCGGACCCGAGCTGGCTCACCCTCCCCCTCCCCCTGGGGCGGACAGCCAAATGCCGCCCCGATCAGGGCTAATGACCAGGGCCGGTCTGGTAGAGACGGGTTTCGAACCCTGTCCCTGAAAGGCTGCACCCCATATCGGACCAGCCAAAATATAGTGCGTTAGAACGCTATGCTATCCGCTGCCCCAAAACGTTAAATCTTGAGTTATGCAAAATGGATCCGTCCAACCAACTTATTACTCATCGTTACGGAAACAGTTGTTTAATTTGCTATCCATCGTTTTGATGTGGACTGTGTAATCTTTACTCAGTAAACATTCTAGCATATTCCATTTCTAAAACTCATCATTATAAAACTGCTCTCACAGTTGTTTAGATCTGAACTAGGCTAAAGGCTATAGTGTATTTAGAGCTCTCACACAGAACTCTGCAGCTTCATATTTCACATGTTTTATTGCCACGGGGCAAAGCAGCATAGGTTCACCTGTGGGATAGAGGTGTTGGAGCTGAAAGGAGAGCTCCAGTCATGCTGTCTGGTCTCCTCTCTCTGTTTGCTCTGGTAGATCTCTCTCAGAGACACAGACAGCCTGGTCTCATCTGGAGAAGACTACAGACACATTTACATTAGCAAACACTCTTCTTCAGATGACTTACAAGTAAGCAATTTTAACAAGGCTAGATGAACAATGCTAGTAACCTATTAAGCCCCGCTAAGCAACCTAGCTAGTAACCTATTAAGCTATGCTAGCCAACCTATTAAGTCACAGACAAGTCAATTGTAGAGAGACAATAAGAGAGCTCAATGGTTTTCATTCAATAAAATACAACACAATCTTTATTATCCCTCATGGGGAAATCCATTAGGCCTTTGTGCACACAGGGACAACATGTACAGACTTGACGAGGCTCTAAAAGTTTAAAACACTTCATTAAAGCATTGGACTGTGCGCCATTTGGGACCCGGGACAGTTGAAAGTGAATTGGGATACATACCAGGCCTGCAGATGCCTCTTGTATGAGGTGATAAGCCCCACTGTCTAGACTGTTGGGTAAAGGGCAGAAGAGCTCGCTCTCGTCCAGCCTCCAGTAGGTTAGCCCTGGGTTCCAGGCAGAGAAAAAATGTTAGAACAATTTTTTTTTTTTATTTTATTTATCCAGGAGGAGAACCCCATTGAGATAGACATCTATTTTTCAAGAGGGGACATGGCCAAGGCATAAAAAGCAACATAAAGAAATGCAAATGCACAATGGTACACAAGGCAATAAGTGACAATACGGTAAAACTCTGACATTGAAACAAATCGAATAAACATCAGACAGTCATGCATGAAAACAGGTACACGGTGAAATGGATGACTTGTCATGATGATACTGTAGAAAATGCTCATCACAGATCAACTGATAAATAAATTCAAGTTGCTAGATTTGTATACGCCCTTTTAAGGATAAGGTGATACATGTAACCATGACTGTTTCAATGTGTTTTTATTTGTATGCTATTGTTTTTCTTTTCTTTTCTTTTTTTCTTCTATTCTATTTTGTACCCTTTTCTGTTCTCTTGTATTATTGTATATGTGATATATTATAACAAAAACTCAATAAACATGAAAGTGTTTTTTTTTTAAAACAGGTACACGGTTCAGTTTTTGTTTTGTGAATTATGCCTTAGAAATGAGAAAAGGGTATTTAGACAAAGCCTAATGTGTTCAGTTAGGTGTTACTACATTGGGACAAACAACAGCTTACTGTAATTGAACAAATCACAAAATGATCTTACAGCAGTTGGGTGACAGGTCAGCCTGTCGTTCATTTGTACACAGGGAATGAGATTGAGAATGGGAATCCTTATTCTACTGAGATAACAATTTTACTTCAATTTTCTGTTGTGGATATACACCTTCTATTGATAAATTTTTGTAGGTTCAAACTTCAGAAAAATTGTATTAAACCATTTAAACAAGTCTCATAACTATAGTATAAGCTAATTTCAATAACAGTCAGTGGAATCATGTCAATGGACTGCACATAAAGACATCTCAGCAAGCAAGGAAAGGGTCAGAAATATGTCCATGTTGTCTTCTGCAAACTTTGTCCTTTAAATCAATAGCGAATCAAAACAAAATACATATTCCCTTGAACAATTTCAATGATTTAATACAATAGTCACATGTTTAATAATGACATGACAAATGAGAAATGTAATTACATTGAGCACAAAGGGCGTTTTACCTGAGGCCTGAGACACCAGGCTGTCACTTCTTTTCAGGTAGAAGGAGGACTGAGCCATGGATCGATACTGAAACCCAATAAGAGACAACCATGAGGACCCGCTGGCAGGGTGGTACACCCCTACAGCGCCAGCATTACATAATGACAATACGAATACGTTATGTACTGACCCTAATACGGTCCTAATACACTTTTTGAACATACCCTGTGCCAGCCAGAAGAAGATAGGCTGCCCCCTTTAGTCTGGTGCTTCGCAAGGATTCGCCCTATAAGGGAGTATTTCCTCACTACTGTGCCACTGACGCTTTAGGCTTATTTTATTTTATTTTCAAGGCCAGTCTAGGCCTGGGTTTTCTTTTGTTAAGCGTTCTGTGACGATTGGTAAAAAGCACTATAGAAATACATTTCATTTGATATTTGATTTCATTACGCTTCCCTTAAGTCAAGAGTTTTGATACTGATAAAAGTGGCCTTCTGTGTATTTCTTTGTCTCAAAAGGTTCCATCGTTGTGAGCCACTGACTTTGACAAGCGATTAATTTCACAAGTGATTCTTTGAGCAGATCTGAAGTGATGGTAAATTATTCTGCTTACTGGTAGGCTGGTTCACATGCAGGGCAAATACTGGACTGAGGTGATCATGTGATCATGATGATACATGTGCGTTTGGTCCAGACCTGCGTCAGATACCCATGTGATACTTTAACAGTATCTGGTACAATGTGAAAACACTCCCCGAGAATATTCAACAAAAGATGTCACTTAACCAAACGTGTACAATCATTTGAAAGAATATTGGTGAAAATATAGGTAACTTTTTTTATTTTGTTTCACATTTTTTCCCCTTTTTATCCCAATTGAGTAGCCAATCTACACTCTTTCTACATCAACTGTCCCCCCCTCATACTATGAGCTCGCCGCCACACCAATCGCCCCCGAACGGGACTCCCCGGCTGGGATCGAACCCCGGCTGCAGTGGGCAACCTGCACTCCAGGCGAGTGCCTTTACCGTTGCACCACCAAAGTATGTTACTTTTTTTTCCCCTCATAATCTTTACACACTTACTGATGTCTAAAGGGTTGAAGTGTTTCAAATAACTATTTGGACACAGGTCTGATTCAAACACAGAGAAATAGCAACAGTACAGAGAACCGCAGGATCAACCCCCCCCCCAGAACATGATGCATCAAATCGCATCACTTCTCTCATCAGCTTCTCCCCCTGTGCTGATGTCTGGCGCTGTCGCAATTCAATTCGTCGGCCTCAGCTACTCAAACAGCATGGCATCTGCACAGATGCTCCCAGCTAGTCAACATGATTTTCATCTGTCAGCGTGTGGACTGTTTCACCCGACCCACTCTGTCTCTCCCATTACATCATCTTTACAAGAATATTCATAAAACGTGCTGACTGCACACATTAAAAAGCGTGCCAAAGTTGGTAAAAACTTCTGGGGCCAGAGAAACAGCCAGGAAGACATTTACGTTTAGCAGACGCTCCTATCCAGAGCACATGGCTCTCACCTGTGTATGTTTTCTTTTTTTTTTTTCACACAATCCATTTATACAGCTGGATATGAACTAAAGCAATTCAGGGTAGGAAACCTCGCTCAAGGGTACAATGGCAGTGCCTCAGCTAGGAATCAAACCTGCAACCTCCAAGATGCAAGCCCAGTTCTCGAACCGTTACGCTACGCTGTCGCCCAAGACGGGAAACTATTTGTGGGGAGGAGAGAACTAAAGCTGGAAGTTCATTCATGAACAGTTTCACACCCTTCCCCCTGTGGCTAATGTAAAAGGCGTCAACTACCTCAGACATGCATGCATTACCGCTGGATGTTTATTTTATATACATAAGTGAACCAATTATACGATCACCTGGGATGTACAAATACTGACAAATACAGTATAGTTTGTTACATGCACAGGTGAACCTAATGAAGCTACGAAAGCAAAATGAACATGTGCGCTGGTATTTTGCATAATTTTTCATTGCAAATATCTAGAAGGTTAAAATGCCTTCGGTAACACAGGCTGGAGTGTAACATGGTTTTAGTTTTTAGCCATTTTTTTGCAGCGGCTCTCATCTAGACAACACATCTTACTTTTTTTTTTTTTTATACAACCCATTTATATAACTGGATATTTACTGAAGAAATTCAGGTTAATTTCCTTGCTTAAGGGTACAGGTTACAACAGCAATGCCCCACCTGAGAATCGAACCTGCAACCTGAACTCGAGTTACAAACTCAGTTCCCTAACCATTGCACTACATGGCCTCCCACTTAATAAAGAGGGTATTTATTAAGAGGATAATGTTGTGGCATGGACAGAAGCTATTTTTTGGAGAGAGAAATCAAACACATCCTGCACACAAAAACAGGTACGCGAGAAGGGCTTACATTGTCGGGATGGTCCGGGTGTGGACTCCCCCCACAGCTCCTCTCTTCTCGTTCCTCCTCCGGTGCTTCCTCCAGCGCCTCCTCCCGCTCATCCTCCTCCAGCTGTGGGTCCTGTGCTGGTCTGCTCTGCTGCCTGCGTTTGTGCCTCTGGGCCCACGTGGTCAGCAGCTGACTGAAATTCACACAACAGCTCAGGGAACTGCGCATGTAAGACTAAAATAAAGCCAACACTGTAATATCTGTGATTATTTACAGGGCCTTTTTATGCTGTAAAAGTATTTATTTGAATTGATGCCCCCAGCTACTCCGTAAACTAGGGCTCCCCCAAACCTGCTCTTGGAGATCCACCGGATCTGCTGGGGTCCCCAACCCTGGTCCTGGAAAGCCACAAGGCCTGGCTGTTTTTTGCTGTTACTCAACACTTCATTGATCAATTAAAATGGTCGATTATACAATTAACTTACCTCACATGGTTTCTTAAGTCTAAATTAATTGCAGATTGAAAAATGTGAAAACAAAGACCAGCAAGACCCTGCGGCTTGTCAGAATCAGGGTTTGGGGTGACCCTGCTCTAAACAAGACTACCTGAACGGAGCAGTTTCCAGATCCTTTGCATCGGACACAACAATTTATGCGGCCAACCAAAGGACTGGAAGCCATTGTTTTTGTCTTGTCTCTCCCTTTTCCCTTGTCTTTGTCTCAAATAATAATATTGTCATTCCTTAAATGCTTTTAATGTTATTTGTTATGTCTGTACACAGAAGCGTCATGCCCATTCAAACTGAGGGGGTACGTGCTTTTTTTTTCTTTTTCTGATTTTGTTTTTTTCAGATTTTTTATTTTATTTTATTACCATTTTTAAAAAAATAATATGTAGTTATGATCGTTTTATATTATGAGTCAAACGTATTCTTATAATTATGTCATAGATCATACCTCAAAAGGTTGCACACCCCCTTTGCCTATGGTTGGTTTCTTCCAAGTGTAAAAGTTTTGTTTTGCAAAGTGGGTGCACTGACCGGACCGGTCATATCAATGAGAGTGGTAGAGACGGCTGCAGGTGCACAAGTGAGATTTGTGACGTGCTCTGACAGAATCAGTCGAAGTTGCAATGGCTGATTTGCATAGAAATACCATTTCATTTCACCACGTTGATTTTTGTCCGTTTTGGGTTTTTCTCAGACTGACCGAGGATCATATAATGAAATAGTATGTGTTTATAGACAAGTTTATACAGATTAAAGCATTTTTGATCATGAAAAACCCGGTGTAACTGATAATGTTGATGTGGTCTCTTAATTTTAGTTAATTTCTATAGTTTGATACATTATGTAAATGTAAGATTCTTACATTGTTTGTATGAAAAGTGCTATACAAATAAAGTTTATTATTATTATTATTATTATTATTAAAAACTAGTGGTTTTGAGTTGTGCCCCCTCAGATTTTTGCCTTGCATGACCCCCCTGTCTGTACGTTACTACCATGAAATGTTCTTGTGATGTACAGTTGAAATATCTTGAGATGTCGATCTTGTAATGTCTTTTCTGTGGACCCCAGGAAGACTAGTGGTCGTTAAGGCGTCAGCTAATTTGGATCTAAACAACAACAACAGAGACTTGCCTGCTGGCTTGTGATTGATCACTGGAGGGAGACTGAAGGGAGAGTAGCGAATCGGGTGGGGTCACGCTAAACGCCCCGCGCGGAGACTCAGGTCCTTTTGCCTTGGCCAGAGGGGGTGAAGTCGCGCTGCAGGCAGGTGGGGAGGGAAGTGGCGGCCGTCTTTTGTCCTCCCCGCCGCCCTCGGGCTCCGAGGTCGTGAGCATCCGGTATCCGCTGCATGCCAGCCCTGCCCCCTCTCCATGGGGCTCGTGGGGATTGGCTAGGCGGGTTGCAGACGGCGATGGTGCCAGCGGCGCGGGGTCCGAGAGAGGCGACTCCCCGGGCGTGTGGTCTGGCGAGTCGTCGGCGGGCTGCGTGGTGCTCGGCCGATTCTGGAGCTGCACCAACGCCTTGATCTCATCCTGTATGAGCTGAGGCAGGACAGAGGGTCACCAACACCACTGATCACACCACATCACAACCAACATCACTACATATCACAAGGCATCACAACCAACACCACTACATATCACAAGGCATCACAACCAACACCACGGCCACAGATCACACCGCATCACAACCAACATCACTACATATCACAAGGCATCACAACCAAGACCACCACTACAGATCACACCGCATCACAACCAACATCACTACATATCACAAGGCATCACAACCAACATCACTACATATCACAAGGCATCACAACCAACACCACTACATATGACAAGGCATCACAACCAACACCACGACAGATCACACCGCATCACAACCAACATCACTACATATCAAGGCATCACAACCAAGACCACCACTACAGATCACACCGCATCACAACCAACATCACTACATATCACAAGGCATCACAACCAAGACCACACCACATCACAACCAACACCACTACATATCACAAGGCATCACAACCAACACCACTACATATCACAAGGAATCACAACCAAGATCACTACAGACCACAACGTATCACAACCGAGAACACTACAGACCACAACGTCAACGCTTTCACTATAAATCAATCGATCAATCAATCAATTTTAGTTTTATATACCGCTCTTCACACCAGGCGTCCCAGGGTGCTGAACAATTAAAACACTACTAACAGTTCACTGTTCATTAACACAACATTCTGAACTGTGAAAACTGGATCTTTGCAATTGGTTGTTTTAATTGTTAATAATCAACAGAGATATTCCATTTGTCCCGATCTTCAAAACCAATTGATTTAAAGCAGGGGGTCCCCGATCCTAGTCCTGAAGAGCCTCGGTGTCTGTTGGCTTCCTTGTTACTCAGTACTTAATTGAGCAATTAAATTAGCAGTTGATTACAAAGTTAACTCACCTTGGTTTAAATTGGCTGCTGATTTTAGGTTGAAAGCAAAAACAGCAGATTATGTGGCTCTCCAGGACCAGGGTTGGCATTCCCTGATTTAAAGGGATTTGTACAGGAATCTCCTACTAGGAGACCCCAGGAAAAGAACTAGGGACAGCCAATCGAAATTGATTTTCCAAGAGAATTAACATGCAGCCTGCAATCTCCTTACTGTGCAAGAGAAGTTGATCATACTCACTGCAGTGTATATAAAGCTCATTAATGGCACAATAAACAGGCAGCCAACATCAATCAAACAAGATTTCAGATCTGGGAATAGGGGGCTCACCTGAATTTGACACTGGTATTGATCCTGCTGAGCAAGGATTTGCTCCTGGTATTGTTTCTCCACCAATTTAAAGAGATGTAACCATCTACCCTGTTCATGACAAAAATAAAATTGCTTTGACAATGATAAATGGCACCTGATCGTCCAGACATGCGATGGGGAACATGCTGTCAGGCCATGTACTCAGGCTGTCACGCAGACTGAGCAAACCTGAATGCAAGAGTGGTTGCCTCTCTCAAGGCACGACTTTTAACTGTACACATTTTACACTTAGCAGACACTCTTATCGAGAGCGACTTAAGAGTTTTAAATTTTCTTAAAATACAACCCATTTATACAGCTGGGTATTTACTGAAGCAATTCAGGTAGGGTACAATGGCAGTGCCCCACCTGAGAATTGAACCTGCAACCCTTCAGTTACAGGCCCAGTTCCCTAACCATTAGACTATACTGCCGAACCATATCAGCCGTGCTCATGCAAAGCTACGTCTGCCTGACAAGACTGATGAGATGTCACAGTAACTGTAAGGACATTGGCTGGGTCTGTTCACTTGCATGTGATCTACCCTTGTCTGGGTTTATCAGTGCTGAGCAGCTGCGCTCCGGCCTACCAAAGTCCTGGCGGCGGGCAGAGTGGGCAGCATTCTGTAGCATTCTTCATCTTACATTCAAAAGTTATTTGTTTAAATGTTTTGCTTTATGACATATTATCTACCCCTGCCATCTAGTCTCCTTTCTCACTTCCCCCGAAACAACGTTTTTCTACACAAACATTTTCTCTCTTCTTACTACTGGTTTTTTTTCATCTTTCTTTTCTGCAGGACAGGAAACCTGCTGTAAAAGAGATCAGAAACGCAGTCGGGCCCAAATTAATTTATCGGAGTGCACTTTTTTAAACATCACTGCACTTAATGCTTTTACATTTCTTTCTCGTATAATCCAAGTCTAATAAATAAAAACAAATGCGAGGTCACAGAGGTGGAGAGGTGGCACTGTATATCGGTTCACAAGTTATGATTCTTTCAGGTGACCAATTATTTCATCACAATCGAAACTGGGCTGACACAAGGTCTTTTCACTCCGGGGTCTTGTGTACTTAGAAAACCAAAAGCCATGTATGGGCCTTAATGGCTAGAAGGGTCAAAGCTCACCCTGATTAGAGCGGCATAGGTCCTGCCCATCTCAGGACTGAGTCTATCATTCCCCCTTCTATTTTTAGACCTCCACTTAATCCTACAGTCATCCAACTTCTAGCCGGAGAACATTTCATGCCCACAGTTTGGATCCCCATTGTAATGCTGTTGTGATGGCAGCTTTAATCCACAGGGGGGTCCACGCCACGCACCGCAAGTAGGCTGCCTGCTGCTCCCCAGCACGCTACGAACCAATGGCAAAGCTTGGGCCTTTTTCCCTCCTCCCCCCCAGCTCACCTCACTGTCCTTCCAGAGCTCTGGATCCGTTTCCCCACTCTTCTGTATCTCCTGGACCAGGGCCGTCAGGGTCTCCAGGGGGCTGGGGTTGATGGAGGGCAGGCTTCTCCCTGAGCTGAACTCTTCCGGGCTGAGAAACAGCTTACTGAAATGCACAGGGTGATGGGGGAGCTCACACCAATATATCCATTTGTATTCCTTTGCAGAACCCTCCTTTGGTAGCCTCACTTGGTGGATTCTACAGGCTCACCAGACACTCAGCTCACAGGTTCCTTCCGTCCTTTCTGCTTCTTAACTACACAGATTTCCGGTGCTAGAACAGCACAGAAAGTCCATATACATATACATATTGTCCTTGATCACGTCCCTTAACAAATTTTCAGAAGATGCATCAAATTGGAATGCTTCGACTTCAATGGTAGGAGAGACGTTCTGTCAACATTAAGGACACAGAGCAAAGTATCTGGTGAGTCTAAAGTAGCGGTTCTCAATCCTGGTACTGGAGGGCCTGCAGAGTTCTGATTTTCCTTGTTTCTCAGAAATTAATTGATCAATTAAAGCGGTTGATTACACAGTTAACTTATGTCACCTGGTTTTTTTTTTCTTAGTTTTTTTCTTCTTGTTTTTATCCCAATTTGGTGGCCAATTGTACCCTCGATTTCTTCAATTCGCCCTCCCCCATGAGCCCGGCGCCCGGCACTACGGGTCAAGCCAATACCCTGAGGCCAGCAATGATCCACCTCCTCCGAGACGCAACTCGCCCACCTGTCTTACAGGGACGCCCTTCGCACTTCTCAGCGAGCTTGTGCCAGCTCTCGCTCTCCCCTCCCCTTGGGGCGGACACCCAATCGCCACCACCGGATGGGGCACCCGGCCAGAGCCAGGCAGGCGCAGCCAGAAATTGAACCCCAGCCACAGTGGGCAACCTGCATTCAGGGCGATTGCTTTTACCGTTACACCAGCCGAGGCCCCCCTGGTTGCTGATTTTAGGTGAAAACAAAACCTGGCATACTGTGCGGCTCTCCAGGACCAAGGTTGAGAACTCGTGGTCTAAACAGTCTGTAGTTAACCCCCTCCCCTCCTCTCCTTCCGTCCACAGGTCTGGCAGGTGCAACATGGGAAGAGAGCTGTGAGCTGTGGGGTGCTTGTAGGGAGCGGGGGGGTGTGGCACTGACCTGCTCTTGTGAGGGCTGCCGCTTGCTGGTGTGGGTGGGCTTCGGCTCCTCACTGCCCCCTGCAGGAAGCCCTGGAGAGTTCGCACGGATCGGACCGGGTCGCGGTCCTCCTCCTCCTCCTCCGGCCCAGCCAGGCCCAGCGGGGTGGTGTCCCCAGAGGAGAGGATGGAGGCCTCGCTCCCCTTCCCGCCGCTGGCGTCGGCATTGTGCTGGTGGCTCAGGGCCGCCGATGTGGACACATCCTCAGAGATGCTGTCATCTGTGGACATCCTTAGGTGGCCTTGTCGCGTAAACCCATTTTAATGTGCAAGGGAAACAGTGTGGGCTAACTTATCTGAGCGCAGCAAACTGCAGAGACAGAGCAAAGCAATATGGGTGTACTTTCATTAAACACAGCTCCTTGCCACTAAAGTAATGTGACATCACATCTCCATCTGTCAAGTTTTATAATAATATGAATAAATGTGGCAGATGGGAGAACTGTCAACATATCTGGAGCAATTACAATGGACTGAAAAGAGCATTTTTCACAACACACATATTTGAGTACCTAGCCAGTTAGCTATGGCAAATGCAAACATAAATATGTATTTCATTTCAAATTGAAAATATATACATACATTTTGCAATGCAACTTGACACGTTTCATATTGTCGGAGAGAACGCACATGCGCCTATCTGTGTTTTGGCAATGTGGTGTCAGTCAGTTATATAAATAATGCTGCAGGATGTTCAGTTGGACTGCAGAACCTGGATGTTAGGTAAAGACTGTAGTCCGTCCGCGCCAATCTTCACCATTACTGCTGCAAAACCTTCACTAGCAAAACTATTATCCAGACTCTTTCTTCAGTGGGGGATACAACAAAGTAAACGTGGTAAGCTTTACTTACGCGTACTTTTGTCCCATATTGATATGTCGTTTTGCCCGCGAGACGCCTTGTTATCCCTGCAGCTTCCCCCTATATTCCATCATTCGACGAAACGCCCCACAGTTTCCCATTGGTTGCATGCACTCGGAAACGAAAGGACAAATTGTGACGACGAGCCTCTAACTAACATTTTTTCTTTTTCGAGTTCTGCGATTGGCTTTCGGCATTGACCCTTGCGCAACAAAAACACAAAACACACGCTCCGATTGGCCGATATGCTGCACCAGAAGCACATGACCCTGAGAGATCAGCGGAAGTATCTAGCGCTAGCTACATAGCTAGGTAGAGTAGTGCGGTCGACATAAACTGGGAATGTACCTTGTCTAACAGCTCTTGTTCACCATTGAATTGTAAGACATTTCTGATGCCACTCTAGTAAGCTAGTTAATCTTAGCTACCTGATAAGAAAAAAATGAACAAGCCCAATCAGCAGTAATATATAGGTTACTGTGTAATGCATGCTTTGTTAATGAACATGAATTAAGTTTTAGCTAGCTTTCTATAGCACGCCAGTGTTTCGGTGAAACAAGGTAGGTATAGTTGGCAATGTGCTAGCGAGCTAGTAAAATGTTGCTAAATGTGTAGGCTGTACAGGAAATGCACGTGCAAATGTAATGTTAAAACCTAGCTAACGACCTATAATATGTAAATATGATTTATGAAGTTTAGTTACTGTAAGATGCAGGTTCTCGGTTAAATAGGGTTTCTTGACTAGATAGTGGCACTTACTCTATTTACAACAGAATATCGGTACTAGTTACAGCAATTTCACAACCTTTTCCAATATACAAAATGCATTCAAAATAAAATAGGCGAAGCATGGATACTTACAATTAATGTTCTTGAATTTGGGTTGCAAAATGTTTGTGTTTGTCAACCTTCTCCCACACATACTTTGTTCAAAGGAAGGCCGCCACTCATTTAGAGTTAGGCAACTTCTTCATTTAGCATACTTGTTTACTCCCAAGCCACACCCTTTACCTGGGTCACATGTATACACTTCTCAGAGGAGTGCTGATCTAGGATCAGTTTTACAGGGTAACATTACAAATCATAATACGATGTGAAACGACTTTTTGTTTCAGAACACTGTCTGAGGGAACAGTTGTATGTCTTCTCTGACAAGACTGGTCTTCAGCGTTGCCAGGAGAGTGCCTTGGGGGTCATGCTGTCCCGGGAGGCCCCTGCTGTCCCATGTCTCCGTGGGGTGGCCACGTGCTCAACTCTCAGGGAAAAAGGACAGCCTGGAGCTCCCTGTCCTCAGTGAAGCGGAACTGGAGGAGCAGTTTGTCAGAGGATCCGGGCCGGGTGGCCAGGCGACCAACAAAACCAGCAATTGCGTGGTGCTAAAGCATATACCTTCTGGCATTGTTGTGAAGGTGAATGAATGAATGAAGGCGACCCTGCAAAACAAGACCTTGTACAATGTCATCCATACCATGGTTTCTCAAACATATCATATGAATCAATGAAAAAACTAAAGCAAAAATATAAATGAATTGCAGATGTTGATTACTATTCTAACAAACCATGTTTTGTATCATATATGCAAATGTGGTAGTCAGTATGTTGGCTAAGTGGTTAGTGGTATTCAGTCAGTAACTAATAAATGTACAGGCATATTTGTATTTCAAGTTGACAGCCAGCCATGAAGAGTTCATTTGTAAGAAACCAAACTGTCAATCATATCAGATTTATTGTCTTGATTGGAGACGTAGTTGAACATCTTGGGCTGGATTATGGTCAGATATCCTGGCTCTGAAAGCCCCCTCAGAGCCTAGGGTCACGTGAGATCTGTTGCCTTAAAACACTTTACTCATTCATATTGCAGTTATTTATCTCACAGTTCCAGGAAAAGGTATAGAAGCCCCTGCGGTTACCTGGTTCCATACACCTAGGCTGCTAGACCCCTGCTCACGAATGTTTTCTGTCAGTGTCATCAAACCAGGTCAGTGGATATAAACAGGAAGAGAGCACGGGAAATTATGCAGAAGAAGCTGGATGTTTTCAACAAGGGCGAAGAGAGTGACGTCCTCAAGAAAAGGAAGGAGTCCGAATGGAGAAAACAGGAGAAGAGGAGGAGGGCCCAGGAGAATTTGGAAAAGAAAAGACTATTTAAGGAGTCCGTCATGGTGGATTCCAAACAAGGAGAGGAAACGAGATGATCCACGGCACCCTGTCCCGGAAGACAAACTGCCTGTTTGGTTGAGAAAATGCCCCTTTTCCCCCTCTGTGCTGTAAGACTGAAATGCATCATCAATGTTAACATCTGATGTGGAGAAACAAATAAATCAAAATAAATGTTGCCAATCATGTGTACATTTAAAGAGTGAAATATATATATTTTTAAAAAGGTCCAATACAACTACTTTAATGAAAATACGTTTTATTACACTGGGTAATAAATACATACAAAGATGCAAATAATGGCTTTATTACAACAGTTTATCCAAATCCGGTGTGTAGTACAGTATATTTGGCACTATCCGTTTTCCTTGTCACCTATGTATTAGTGTGTTAAAAAGATCCTAATCCATCATTAAATGCCCCTTGCTACAGTCTTACCCTGTTCAGGCCATGCAATTTCTATGATTAACCAGGGGGCATTGCTACCTAGCATGCAATATTTCTTTTTTTTTTTTTTTGTCATTTTTTAAAATATTATTTATATAAGCAGTCAAGAAATTAATATATTCCCAAATGGGAACACAATTAAACCAGGAGGTTCCTGTCAAGTATAGCTCATATACTGGTCTTTTGCTTCAATTTCTGCATTCCCTAGGCCAGACGTCTGTTTATTATTATTTTTTTATTTTCATTTCTTTTTTAAACTTTTTTTCTGGAAAGGCGTATCGAGTTCTGATAAAAGAATGGTTAGAAGAGAGGAAGTCTGAAAGTTCTTGGTTCTTCGGGTTGGAGTGTGTTGACAGGATCGTGCTCCAGTAATTAAGACCTTGCGTTTCTCTCCGTTTCTGCCAAGCATTCCCGCACCAGGCCTCTGGCATGAATAATTCCTTAAAAAGACACACACACACACACACATACAATTTGTAATACTCAGAAGGTATTACAATACAATTACAATGTATACATCACTCAAGGTGAATAAAACATTATATTCACACCCCTTTGATGCATTTACCTCTTTTTAGTCTTTCCATGGCACTTTTGCTCCCAGCATATGTTGGTCTAATCTCTTTACCCAGCTCTTCAATGATGGCTAGGAGTTCTGCATATTTACTCTGAGGCACTTGGCTTGCACTAGTACCCTAGAATAAAAAAAAGCATATGCTAAAACCATTTATGCACATCCTACAATTATATTCAAAGTATCATTGAAGTGTAAACAAAATCAGCTCTGAATGAAAATACTGAGGGCACCGCAACTCATTCTGTGTTATCCATCATTACGGTAAGAGCGTCACTGCTATGTGGTACAATGTATACCTGTGTTAAAGCATTTTAATTATTGGTAAAATTACCTGTGTAAAACCCAAGGAAGGCGGTCCGTAGTCGTTCACAATTGGCCTGTACGACTGTAACGTTGCTAGGCTTGTTGATGGAGAAAGAACGTTCCCAACTGTAGAAAGAGAAATTGGACCACATCCTAAATTTGCAAATAATCTCTACTGGATATGTGCGGGTATTGATTATAGTGAAAACCTAAGCTCAAAGATATACATTAACTGGACGAGGTGTCGTTTTTTAATATATATATAAAAATTTAAGCACGTTTGTGTAGTTGAGTCCATTGTTTGCGAGGAATGACTGCTGAGTGTATAGAATGTGTCCATGTAATTCGCAGGCATGCAGTGAGCCCCATCCAACACTGGGTGTCCTCAGAGGGTCAAAAAAGAATTTTCCTCATCCAGATCAATCATCAGCCCTGGGGAGACAATCATGGAGGAAACCGTACGGGCTGAATTAAGAAGCCAAAGTGATACATTTTTTATTACATTGTTACAGGCATCCGTTCGAATAAAACCGGCGATCGGGCAGCGCGCGGTCGACATAAGGCAACGATATAACTTCCGTTTTCTTTATTTCGCCGATGCGGGAGAGGAAAGAGCTTTTATGATTAGTAATAATGGCGGATATGAATCAGCTCTCAGGATCTGACCCTATATATATAACTGGACAAAAACTACAGACACGGGCTTTCCCCAGGTATTCATTACAACATTGAATTTTGCATCCGACAAAACAGAGCGAAGATTAAAAATTAACCGATATTTCTGCCTTACCCTGGTTCACGGAAGTTCCCGGAATGTGGTGGTGGAGGTTGGGTTTGTAAGACATTCCCAAAGACATTGTAAATTAAAGAAATAAAAATGTCCTGAAATTCACTGAAGCGTCTCTGTCTCTCTCTCAGACACTTTTTGTTTACAGCGGAGCGGCACCGGCAAATATGGCCGTCACTTTATATTGACACCCACAATGCAATCTATCATCACAATGGTGAATTCATAGCAATTTCACCAAAAACGGGTTAGCATCGTAAATATGTACATGCACATACGTACGTTACAGCAATTAGCTAATCGTACGTTTTACAATTACTTAAACATTGTGTATGAGTATGTTACACAATACATTATAAAAACAGCATTTTCTTAGCATTTTTTTGACGAAAACTTGCCACTTTGAGGAAAACTTTGTAACACTTTTCACAGGTTTCCCGTAACTTCAGTAGCCGAAATGCAACATTATATGACTTGGAATTCTTCGTTAAAATAAGCATCGTCCCCTTTTACATTACATATGTGCTTTTAAAATGGTTTATGTTAAATATATTTAATGCAGATAGATGGATTGTGTGTGAAAATGCAATACTCCCCAGTAATGTTTTTTAAGTTCGCTAGAACATTTAAGCAACATTGCTAAAACCTATAACACGTCTTTTGAGTATTATATTTGCTCTACTTTGTTGTGTGTTAAAATATACATATAATGCGTAATTCCATCATTAAAACGCTTAATGTACTGATCCTTAACTATAGCGTACTGTTAAAACCGAGGATGCTCGTAACTTTTATTGTCAAACTTTTAATTTTGGGAACAGTGAAATGGACGTTATGCAGGCACAACGCGGCACTTTGGCTACTAAAATTCACACAAAGGAGGACACATGCCATTCGCACTCTTTTCCTGTCGTATAACGCCCCCCATCCCATGACGAGGCAAGCAACTTCAGTGCTAAATTTTTCCACTTGACGAATGACGTGTTATCCAGTAGCCAGTACTGTTAGATATTATCATGCTCGGAGGCGTATATAGAAAGGCCTCTTTCTGTGCCTTGCCGGAGCGGTGTCTAGTGTTACTGTGCTTTTTTTAATGGGGGGAAGGGGGTGTGGCGGGAAGTACTATTACCTGACAACCACATCTCCCAATCTAAACCCTCTGGTTTTCAGACCGCTTCCTTACATCGTAAAGCTCACTACTGTTAACAAAGTGAGTCTCGTGAATGTAATATGGATGTAGTGTGCGTGAGTGCGCACCGAATTTATTTGGAACGAATAAAGCAGTTGGGATTTCAAGGATGTATGCATTTTTAAACATACTAGTGAGACCAAAATTTCCACTGGTAGCAAAAGTAATTCACCCACGAGGAGAGCTCGAGGCACCCACGTTTTACACACACACGCGATGTTAATCAACCGTACAGTTAAAATGACAACCTTACTGAATCTCAAGCATCTTCAATGGCCATGCACTTCCGACTGTACCCAACAAAACGCCTCAATGATGAAGGCATCCGTGAATCAGTGTTTTTTCCTGAATAGACACTGTAGCCTAGGAGTCTTAATCCTTTCTTCGCCAAGGGCCCCTACCCAGGTAAAGGGGATGACCAGGGACCCCCCATTATATTTTTGTTTTTTAAGTGTACATTTTAATGCTAAAACCAGCAAATGATACTAATGGCATTGAAAGCAATACAACACTATATATGAAAAGTTTACTATGGTTGAACGGAATAAAATGTAATTATTTACAAGTAATGTATTTTTATTAGAATATTTTCATATTTTAATCTCTGCCAGGGACCCTGGTTGAAGGCCCCTGCTGTAGGCCATCATGATTGCAAAAGGGCTGGATGAATTCATTTACTCCTGGAAGAAGTTAAAAAATAATGAAAGGTCAAAAAGCATGCATTTCGTTCTCCATATTTATTGGTCATACACAAGATGCAAATATCAGATTTCTTTGTACAACAAATACAGCAGTAGTGCAATTTTTCCCAAGAATGAAAATGAAATTAGACAATTGTCAATAAACTGTCCTTCGGTATAAAAAAAAAAAAAGGAAGTTACATCCCCCCCCCACCCCCATTTTGGCACAGTTCTCCAACTTCACTCTGGTCCTTTTCCTCCTACACATAATATATGCAATTTAGCAGGCTCTTTTAACCAAAGCGACTTACTGTACTGAATGCATACATTTTTCAGTATGTGGTCCCAATGCGAACCAAACCCACAACCTAAGTGTTGTCAGCGCCATGCTCTACCTGTGGAGCCACACATAACCATGGCTGAACTGTGGGGGAGGGGGGGCTAGTGTTCCCCCAAACTTTGGACAGGAGCCCCGCAGGTATGTACTCAGAGGGGGTGTGTGTCCAGTGTCAGGTCCCATGTAGGTTGGTCCAGGTAGGCCCAGACAGGCCCGCAGGGTCCCTGCAATGTGTGGGCTCTGTGGGTGATGCTCCACGGGTGTCGCTGCTGCCAGAGCTGCTGGGACCGATCCAGGGAGGAGAGGAGGGCCCACGCAGTTCGCCCTGGAGGCCAAACACATGAGTCAGGGAAGAGACACCAACACTTCCTCTGTACCACAGATCACAACAGGCGTTCTCAACCCAAGTCCCGGAGGGCTGGTGTGGCTGGTTTTTCTTTCAACTTTAAAAAACAGCAACCAATTTAGGCCCAAGAAACCAGGGGAGGCGAGTTAACTGTGTAATCGACTGCTTTAAGTCAAAGCAAATATAATAAATACGGTTTCGGTTTATAACACCACTCCCCATTCAGAGCAACTTCTAAAGTGCATATGAAAAAGATTAGGTACAGAACAGTAATGATAGTTATTAGTGTCACAACTGATCGGAGTCATTACGCAAAACTAAAATATATAATGTTAAGTGCCATAGTAGGCACAGGGAGTTTGAGGATACAGTGACAGCAGCATGGTGACAGCACTGACAAACTTGTCCAAATTAAATACATTGTGTCCATACAACTCTCATAATCAATCTGTGACAAACACATGGTTATTCTGTGGTATTTAGCCACGTACGGTATGTACAAAGTCATTTTTCATAACGGATGGCAAGATATGTTATCCTTTGTGCAAAACATTTAGTTTACTATGGGTAAGCAAACCATGTTGGTATGTTGTACAGGACATGAAATGAAATCCAAAGTACAGCACAAATGATGCACTGTGTTCGGCTCTTGCTCAAGTTAAACATTCCACAAGGAACGCCAGTCAGGAATGACCTACCAGTACATGTGTGAGCGTAACAGTGTCGGCTGAGGAACTGTACTGAGCCGTTTGACATCCCCTAGAAGAACCTGTTATGAAAGGCATATTTTATGTGAACAAAAGCTTTTATGGAAAAGTCTCAACAACAAGCAGTAAAGCCTGATTTATGCTCGATCAGGCATCCACGGCATTCACGGTCACAAGCGGCATTCATGGTTCTTGCGCTCCAAAGAGCAGAGTGCATTGTTGAAGGAAGGATTCATGAAGGAAGTGAAGTAAACTACTGGAAACACCTCCCCCATCTTGCTGGTCAACCAATTGTCTGTGTATCGAACGCACTGTTTCAAAATTTGAGAGGCATACAGGTAACTGCCAAAATAAAAGAAAAACTTGAGTAAATGAAGGATACAAAGTATATAAAAGCAGGTTCTTCCACACAGGTGTGGTTCTGGAGTTAATTAAGCATCTGGAGTTAATGTTAATTAACATCCCATCATGATTAGGGTCATGTATAAAAATAGTGGAAAGGCCCAGTTGCCCATTTTTTTGGCTACCATGGCTAGAAGAAGAGATCAGTGACTTTGAAAGAGGGGTGATAGTTGGGGTACGTTTAGAAGGAGCTTCAGTGCCGAAGACTACTCAAGGCTGCTGAAGTTTCCGGAGGAACAGTGGCTAAGGTGATACTGGCATGGAAGTCTGAGACAAAGACATCATCAGCTAGGGCCAACTGTGGTCAAAAATGCATACTCTTCGACCGTGATGTCTGTGCATTTGTTCGAGATGCAAGGAAAAACAGACATGCAACTGACTGCAAATATCATGAGCAGTTTCATCAACAACAGTCCGTCGAGAACTTGGTCGGATTGCACTGCATAAACCCCTTATTATACCTAAAAATGCACATTTGTGAGTGAAGTGGTGCAAAGAACACAGGCTGTGATCTACTGAGCAGTGGAAATAAGCCATATGATCAGATGAGTCATCCTTCACCCTGTACTCAACCAGCAGACAAGTGCACCTGTGGTACATGCCAAAAGAAAAAGAAAAGGCCCGAGTGCTTGTTTCCCAAGGTGAAGGGTTCTGGCAGCTCTGTTATGGTATGGTGCGCATTTTCCTGGAACGGTTTAGGTCCACGCAACCCCTTAGAGGTCAAGGTAACAGATAAAAATGCCAATAAATACAAAGCCATTCTGAGCAATCACCTTCATCCTTCAGCCCATCTACAGGGCACAAATGATCAATGTTTTGATGAGCATGAAAATGATGCAAACCATATGCCATAGTTGTCTCAGTCACCAAATCTCAACCCAACTGAACACTTATGGGATATTCTGGAGTGGCATCTGAGACAGCATTTTCCACCACCTTCAACAAAACACCAAATTAGTGAATTTCCCATGGAACAATGGTGTGGCATCCCTCCAATAGTATATGTGGTCCCAATGGGAGTTCCAGACACTTGTAGAATCTATGCCAAGGTGCATTGAAGTTTCCCAAGACGTACCCCTCTCAGTCCACCACCACCTATAGCGAAGTGAGGGTTAACAGGGTTAGCAGAGAAGTGAAATAAACTACACCCAGGCTCTGGCACAGGGACACACAAAGAGACAAAGAAACTGATTACTGGAACTAGGGCTCCATTATCCTCATTCTGAATGACATCATCATCTGACCCCGTGAGGCAGAAATAATCACTGGGAACGATGGCAGCTTCTGCCGCTGAGGCAGCCAAAGCAAAGCCTAGAACACACTACACAGGCTTTAAGCCCTGACTTCACTCTTTCTGTTTACCATGGTGACTCTGGGGGAGAATTCAGCATTAATAGTAACATCGCCATTTTAGGATAAAGAAATAAAACAAGTGAATGTATTTGGTTATGCTATTGATGGCAATTTGATGAATTGATCATTCATGTCTGACAGCGATATGGTTGAGTGACCCTGAACATTGCATAAGCCCTCATTGATCACAATATTGAATACTATGCAGAAAATATAATTCTGACAATCATGAGGGAGAGACAAAACATTACATGTGCTGTTGGTGTTGGCAGCACACCATCAAACCTCTGTCTATGATGTTCACAGCTGGCCATTTCTGACCTGCAAGACATTACAGCCAAACAAGCTGCATCAATTATGGGCCACAATCTGCAGACAACAAGTCATGGGCCTTCACCAAGATCAGATCATTTTGCTACGTATTTATGAATGCATTCGTACTACCAGCTCCACTGCATCCGTAAAGCATAATTGCAACATACTGCAAATGAGCAATTTGACTGTGAGGCAGTGGCTACACAGTAATCTACAAGCCAGACAATTCCACAGGGAGCCTGGGCTCATCAATACTACCTTGTGCACTAATAGCACCGGAGGCCAGGGGGAACTGGAACCACAAAACTAAAATCGGACAGGGTTCTGTTCCTCTGATCGATTGCGATATCTCTCTGCACCACCTGATTGGTTGTGCCTGCCGGAGGATGTAAGAACCCCCACCCACAGCCCAGGCTCCAAAGACTCAGAGCCCACGACCCGCTTTACGTTTTAGGCATTTAGCAGACACTCTTATCCAGAGCGACTTACATTAGCTTACTTTTTTCTTTTTCCAACATACCACCTTTTGCATTTTCCGAAGCAATCGAGAAAATGCAATTCACTCATTGATTATCCCACAGTAAAACGTTTCATATAGGTACACAAGAACAATCTTTAGCTTCAGCTCAAATTCATGAGCTTATAAACAAATGCAGCTGAAATGTCAAGACCACATAAATGATTGGGCTAGTTAAATAATTAAGAGCAGAAGTCAGCATGAAATCCAGAAACAGATACAGCCTTCCTTGCCCCACCACTGCACTAGTGGGATCCAAAGGGAAAATGTTGAAAAGCATGAGTGTGCAGGTAGCGCAGAACTGCCGACCACTGCATTTCTGGTGATTGACGGCACGCTGACAACACACCACTGCACTGGAGTCCTGGGTCCCCACTTGCTGCTCTACCCGTGGTCTCATCCCGACACGACAACATTCCAGAAGGTTCCCTCAAACTACTCATGTGACCTCTCTCCCGTGAGAGAACGGAATGTGACACGGCACACGGACTTAAGCCCCCCCCCCGAATATTTGTGGGCTGAACTGGGACGCCGCCTGGCATCAGGGGCCCAGAAATGGGGAAACAAGCACACGCATGTCCAGCCTCAGGTCTCAGTCACAAATCCCACACGACAGAATCTGCAGACTGCGGCATCGGTCTCAGATGTATGGCTTATACTGCTTACCAACGGCACATGGTATATATTACCAACACATACTGGTTGAAATTCCCAACATGGCTCTTTCGATATGCCAACTGATCATCTCCCAGTTTAACCGGCTCAATAAGTTCCTCCCTCTCCACCCCAGCTGGTGTGTGGTGAGCGTTCTGATGAAAATGGCCACCGTCTTGTCGGTTTCGTATAATGTCAGAGCATTTGCTACAAGAGAGGTAATTAATCCTGATAATGAGGTTGCCTCGGTCATACTCCTGCGGTCAGTTAGAGGGGGTGGCCATCCTCCGCTGGCCAACCCGGGTGTCAGTAGTGGTAGATAGGCTAAATGTATTTAGAAGGTGAGAACAGCTTCACCATGTGGCCTTCACATCTCACTCCCAACCGTGCTCACCCTCCTCTTCCTCCTCATCCTTGCTGGGCTCCTCTCTGAAAGGGTGGAAGACATCGTCATCCCCCGAGCTGCAGATGACAAGACTGTTAGTCTGAAGCCTAAACCCTATTTCGCCTTTCTGTTTTGTTAACTGGAATGTGCACTCCATTCAAACTGGCAATAATAACCGTATGAAAATTAAACAAAGACTTGCCTAGGGGCATCCAAATAGATAGCCCTCACACAGGTTAAGATGAGATAAATGATAAACAACAAATGCTTTTTGTACACACACCACTTTGCCAAGCAAGCAATAAAATGGTAAGATGGTATTTTCAACCTTTTTTTACTAGGGAAAAGAAATGACTTTTTTTTCTCTTCTTTTTGAAAAATTGATAAATATCGGCCCTGCTCATCTAAATATCGGTACCAGCACCGGTCTTAAAAAATCAAAATCGGTTGACCTCTAGTGTGGACCAGATAACACAATACAATGCACACAACAAATATTTATTCATACTTCTCACGCACAATGAGTGCCAATGCACAAAATAAGCAACACTGGTGATGGTGTGATACAAATAGTTTCCATACACTCCCTCACTTAGGTCTGCAGGACATTCTTCACTGAACACTTGTTTATCATTTGTTGGTTTTATTTCATATTAAAAAAGGCAGCAGATACTTTTAAAGTTTCATTGTTTTGTCTATTAGACCTTACAAAGGGACACAGGGCATTTGCGAGATGCCAAGATTGGGAGCACAGTGGAAATTTCCAAGAGTATGTTGTGGGGGAGGGTTGTCACCGGTTCTCTTGTCAAACCAAGCCAACAGACAGCTCAGGGGGAGGTCTCAGCTAGCAAACACTACAGCAGGCAAGGTGTCAATGATCAGATAAGTGAGACAACTGCAAAGCAGTGCACTTCATCTTTACTGCTATATTTCTCACTCATAAGTATGTACAGAAGTCTCTTCTGACGGCTCAAGAGCTCGGTGGAGACTGTGATGAGTGAAATGAGGTGCAGCACTTGATGTGTTAGGCCTTTCAAATATGAGAAAACAATGGCCATAAATGAGCAAAACAGGCAAAGACCAGTGTACCAAATAACACTTTTCTCCAACAAGAAAATAATTGATTTCAACCAAGTGTGGTTCCAAAAACAAGATGGAGACTACAGCTGTAACAAGCCAGACTGACCAAAAAACAACAACATGCTACAGGTAACTGTCAAAATAAAGGAAACACCAACATAAAGTGTTTTAATAGGGCGTTGGGCCATCACAAGCCGCCAGAACGGCTTCAATGGCATATATTCTACAATTGTCTGGAATCCTGTTGGAGGGATGCGACACCGTTCTTCCATGAGAAATTCCATCATTTGGTGTTTTGTTGATGGTGGTGGAAAACTTGGTCTCAGGTGCCACTCCAGAATCTCCCATAAATGTTCAATTGGGTTGAGACTTGGTGACAGAGACGGCCCTCTAAGGGGTTGAGTGGACCAAAAGTACGGCAGGCAAATGCACCCCACACCATAACAGAGTAGATAGAATCCTTCATTTACTAGGCGTTCCTTTACAGGCATTTGAGGAGCTGCTGATGGGCTGGCCAGAGCTGGCCCCACACGGCCTACTTCAGCAGCAGCTCGGCGTCCATCGTCCATTTGCTTTTGTCACTTTTCTTATTTTGGCTTGCTTCTTATTTTTATTTGTTCTTGATCTTGAGTTGATTTTTTCCTCATCCTTTCAGTTATTTAAATTTCTTGATTATTTTGACATTATATTTGACTTAAGTTTGTTTATCTTGAGAATTGTTTTTACTGTATCATATTTGTCCTTTCATTGTGTTCTTGTTATAATTGTTTAATGTTCTTTGTGAAGCACTTTGGGCTACAATGAGTTGTAAGAAATTTGCTATACAAATGAAATTATTATTATTAGTAGTAGTATTAATGAAAACACATGGGGCCTGTCCGTATGGAGACTGCATTGTGCTCATGGCAAGGCACATTCACATTTTGGGGTAAACGTTTACAAAACTATCTATACATTTAGACAAAAAAAGGCGAAGGGATAGGCCACTCAACTGTGCAAACAATGTCAAAACGAAGTGCTTTAACGTTCTAAAAATAGTTTTGACCAGGATTCCTGTGCAAACGCGCGTACACATTTTCTTCTGAAGGGATAAGCTCAGATCCAATTACATGGGTTAATTAGGCTTAAATTTCACTCTGCCGTTTCTGTGAAGCAAGGGCGAATGTTGCTGCGCATGAGATGCTTGATGTATGCAAAGTTGACCTGAGATGAACGGCTAAATCCTCAGGAAATCCTGCCGTTACATGATAAGCACGTTATCACTATGCAGTCATATGTTTGGGCTTAGGAAGACCAACTATGGGCCTGAAAACAGGACTCTGCTCCCCAACTCCTGCTGCTACAACAAAGGAGCCATTTAAATCCACTTCCAGCATCCCTGACAAATATGCCCACTCCCCACTGAATATACTGCCATCTGGCTTAGCAAATGGGCCAGTTGGCAATCCTAGAGTTTTGATTCAAAACCAGGTGCCTCTAAATGGGCTCTCCATCTGCAGTCACATTTTGAAAAGGTAATTTACACACAAACTTCTCACTGGTATTTCCCTTCTCTTATTCTTGCACGTTTTGAACTTGTTTGGAGTTCCACGCAATCCTCACCAGATGAATCACTTTGTCGTACATCCTGACGTAATCCCGTGTCAGAAGGACTTCTTCGACCTCCATCGTCACCCCCGGTGAAGCTCAGTTGCCTGGTGATGTACATCCCTCGCAGCTTCATATCCATGGTAACTATCTCCATGGCACCCACTCCCCTGAAATGAATGTTAAAATTCTTTTGTGAGCTCGGTTTAGACTGGCACGTGTTCAACGTGGATTGCCATATGTTCATGTCTTAGGGTGAAAAGGAGATGGAGAAAGGCAATAATGAGTTCATGAAATGCTTTTACAAACAGAGTGCGATAAAGACCCGGCACAGAGGGGGAAAAATTGAGGGATTTGCAGCAAAAGCTTCAACATGATTACTGCATCGCTTGCCCTGAAGGGACACAGCAAAATTTGAAATACTGGGTAAAATGGAAATTATACATAGAAGGACTAAATATCTTTTCAAATAAGAATTTGTGGGGTGGCGGGTAGCATAGCAGTCTAACACACCATATTTTGGCTGGTCCAATAAGGTGTGCACTGCCTGTCAGGGTTTGAAACCCGTCTCTAACAGACTAGCCCTGGTCGTCAGCCCCAAATGGGGGCAGCATTTGGCTGTCCGCCCCAGGGGGAGGAGGGGAGGGTGAGCATGCTCGGTTCCACCATGAAGCATGCAAGGAGTCTCCAGAATGTGGGTGGGTGATTTCGGTCTCGAAGGAAGCGGAGTTCGCTGCCCTGTGAGAATTAGCTTGCCTCATAGACGAGCAGCGGACCCGCGTGGGGAAGGTAAATTGAAACAAATATGTAGGGTGTAATTGGAAAAACAACAGAAAAACAGGAAAAACGAATTAAACAAATGTTTAAAAAAATAAAAAGTATTAATTTCTCAACCAGCTCTTCACAACCCTCTTGAACACATGGCCCTTTTCACCCACCCCACCCAAAAAATGATGCAGACAAGATGAAGATTTATCATAGATATAGCAATGCATACACTAGGGGTGTGATGGTATTACGGTATACCACGATATTAAAATAATAAATAGTACTATCATAAACTTAACGTAATACCATGACAGTAAATCACGTGGCAAAAGCTATTTTCATGCGGGGAAAAAAATATTTCAACTGTTACCCTACTAAAATGTCTAAATAGCTAATATAATACTGGGCCTGGGGTGTCTGCTAAAGTCATTTAATCCCACCACCTCTTTGGCTGCTCTTGCATTTTGTTTTGTTTACAACACGATTGCGCACGTGCAGACAGCTCCCTCGCATTTCCCAAACCTGGTAGGTAGCTGTTATTAGCTACAAGGCATAAATCACCATTTGCAGTCCCTTATAAAACTTGCAATGCAACTCTGACGCTGATTCCGATGCCAAGGCGGTCTGTAATGACAAATTGCATCCCCCCAAAAAGCAAACTTGTTCATCCGGGTGGACTCACTTTCAATTCAGAAAAAAAGAAGTATCTCCCATCTGTAGAGAATGTGGGAAACATGTAATGGCCAGAGGAGGGAACAAGTCAAACATTGCATTTCACCTGGTGAGCATCATCCTTCACTTTATGAAAAAGTGAGTGGCTAAATATAGTACTAGATCCGAAAATCTGATAACGCAATAAAGCAAAATGTTTCTTAACTCGCAAAGTGAATGATTTAAATTGATTTAAACATACAATTACTGTGGACTATATCCAGTTGCATTTTTTTGTTTTATTTTTCAATTAATATGGTATATAAATCTGCAAAGAGCCATACAATAAACAGATCGAGTTGTAAACTTTTTTATACTTTTTTTTGGCTTAAAAACTGATAGTGATATGCCGAAAACCGTGATATTAAGTAGTACGATTATCATACCGTGAAAATGTCATACCATCACAGCCTTAACATACACACATCAAAATTATACTCTTAATTAAAAGCATGACAATGCCCTGCCCTAGCCAAGGAAAATAATGATTTATACATAACAATTGTATTTAAATTATGGTTTTGTAACCACATCTATTGAACTGGAGACTACTAATGGAGGTCTGGGCTCTTAGCAGTGAGCATCAGTGCCTGATCCCATGGTCTCCATGGTCTTAACAAAAAGCAGTACTCTTCACCTCTTCCAGCAAGTACAGTGGGACTGTGGAGGGCATTCCCCTGCAATGTAATACATTGCATACAGCGAACAAAACTGTTTGGGATGAAAACTTGAATTGTCATCGACCGGAGGTTAAGAGAATGTTAATGTGTAGATTGATTACATTTGATTACATTTGCATTTGTAATATTTCCTAGATTAGCTTAGTAAATAATTAACTGTTACTTTGATAAAGACTTTTTCTTATGGCGGTGCGGAAGCCGGAACCAGTAAAGCAAACAACATTGGCGATAAAGAGCCTATCCCTCTGACCCAAAAATGACCTGCCACAAAGGAATGCTGGGTAAAGGCACATGCCCGTGGCACTGGCCTACACCACCTGCGCTTCGGGCAGCTTGTACTGCAGTTCCAGGACGCTGGGTTTGGATGACCCAATTGGGCAAACATTTTTTGCCTTGTGGCAAACACAATCTGAAAGTGTGGTCAAAGAAGTATCACAGCAGGCCTCCCGCGTGGTCTAGTCTTTCAACGTCCGACGCTGGCCACGGCGACTGGGGTTCAATTCCCCGTCACGCCAGAGTCGGCTCTGGTCGGGAGTGCCATTGGGGCGGCAATTGGCTGTCCGCCCCAGGGAGGGGGGAGGGAAGCCGACACACACAGTTCACTGCACATAGGAGTGGTTCTGGGGTACCGGAATTACAGTCGACGGCACGACGACTGTTGTCTCGGAGGAGGCAGCGCTACGCCCTTGTCACTGCCGGTCACAGGACTACAGCAGCGAACTATAAGGGAAGGGGGATTGAACTAAGAACATGGGTAACTGGCTACCAAATTGGGAGAAAAACGGGGTAAAATCTGAGAAACAAAATTATTATTTTTTTAAACATTTAAAAGAAGTATCACAGCAAGGTTGCAGAATGACTTTTTTGCAAGGGGACAAACTAAGTTAACACATATTTTACTCTTTATACAGTATTGGGTGTAAGGTACTTTGTGGTTTAACAGAAGAGATTAGTAATGGCACTGCTAATTACAGGCCTTTACAATAGGAGGGTTCCACCTCACTGCATCCAAGCCTGAAAAATGCAATTAAAATCTGGAGGGGTTCGGATAACAAAAAGGTTTCTAATGCAGAGCAGAAGGATGTCACACCATCAAAGTCTGTCCCACATCAGTGGAGTAAGAGTTGCAATCTAGGATGGGTTAGCCGATTCTAGATCAACTCCAGCCTTGTGCATATGGTGGCATAAGGGTTACGGTTGAGGATGGGTTACCTTACATTTTGTATTTACATTTTAGGCATTTAGCAGATGCTCCAACAGATGTTTTTACATACAATCCATTTATCCAGATAGATTTTTTTTCGGAAGAAATTCAGGCCAAGTACCTTGTTCATGGGTACAAAAGTACCCCACCTGGAAATCGGAACCTGTGGACTCAAGCTCAGTTACAAGCTCAGTTCCCTAACCATTATACTATATTGCCATGAATTTAGTACGGGTTAGCTGATCTTAGATCAGCTCCAGCCTTGCACACATGGCAGTCAGGGCTAGGGTCTGGGATGGGTTAGCTGATTGGGGATCAGAACCTGGAAGCACTATCCACCTGGAATGCTTTCTGCTGGCAAAAATTGACATCCTTCAGATGGATATTAATATTCAGATTTCTCTCTCACAACATTGCCACTGTACTTACGTTACATAAAGGTTTTTACATAACACAAGCAGCTGCAGTCAGAGCCCGCAGCCAAACAACCAGACTTGCACTCGTTGGTGAGAATCTCTTCATTTTCATCGTTGACCAAAATCCTCAACATTTACATTTCCTTGTTTCAAACCACCTCCTCCACCCCCGTTTATTCAAGTCAGCTATAAGCCGAAAGGGGCAAATCTTCACAGCACAGTCAGAGGGAACGCATTCACCACACATTCAACACACAGCCACTTTGATTCTACTGCAGACCCCACTTCTGTGAGCCAAGCTGATTAGCGCTCAAGGATGGATGAAACTCTTCTACATTTTTTAAATGCGTCCCCGTGTGCCCCTGATGGATATTTCCACTTGTATGGTTTTCACATTAATGTGCCTGGCAGGCCGTGAAGGCTTATAACACAGTGAGTTCCACCATCTTCTTCCTCTTTCCACCCCCATCTGATTTATTTACCATCCTTACACAGACCAAAAAGGATCTCTGCAAAATGCATTGGCAAGATGGGGTAGAAGCAGCATAGGGATTAAAATAGCAAGTTACGGGCCCTCGGGTGGCGCGACTGGTAAAGGAACTCACCCAGAGTGCAGGTTGCCAGCTGCGGGTGGGGTTCGATCCACAGCTGCATCAGCCTGGCTCTGGCTGGGAGTCCCGCTCGGGGGCAGTGATTGGGGGGAGGAAGAGCCAGCACAAGTTTGCCGTGAACAAACAAAGCTTCCCTGTGGGCAAAAACAAGTACGTGAGCTCCGTCTCAAAGAAAGTGGTTCATTGCCTGCCCTGGGGTAGGGGCTGGTCCCGTAGTTGCGGGCGGCGGGCCCATGGGGGAGGGTGAATTGAGGAAAGAGGGTACAATTGGCCACCAAATTGAGAGAAATGGGGGAATCTGGAATTTTTTTAAATGAGAAAAAAAGAGCAAGTTACCAACACTATTTTATCATATACGGTTGACATCAATCTAAATAATGTGTAATGTGAAAGATTTTCACCATATCTAAATCTGAATCTGAATCCATGCAATGATTGGAGACAGTTGGTTTTAGGCCCCGATGGTTGTGGGATACCTAGAAAATTGACTGGAATGTAATCTGTGTTTTGAGTCATAATGTAGGACAAGCAACTGCAATAGAATTGGGAAGGTCAACAGACCTAGCGAGTAAACTGCCCACGATGCTATGGTGCAATGAAAACAGAGTCGTCATCAGGGGAAAATCCAGTCACAATCTGGCCACTTTGCACTCAGCCACATCATCATCAGTGATGTATAATGAGGTACATATAATTAGCCCAGGTCATCATTTTATTAACTTTTTATTGACCTAGCTGTGTCCCAAGACAAGGAAATGTCCCCGTCGCGTCTGAAGTCCCACCCACTCACGAGATGAGCCAATGGGGCAAGCTGACAAGAAGAGCCAATGGAGACGGAACTTACTGGTGGCCGTGGCAGTGGGCTGGGCTAAACAGGGGGGTGGATTCAGTTTCATGAGGTCAATAAGGCTATGGGTCATGGTCCTTCAACAGGATCTCATCCGTGTCGGGGTCACCCTTGTGGACCCCCTTCGCCACCATTATGGTCTGTCTGGAGGTGCTGCTTCTGCTGCTGACTGGCGGTATGGGCACAGCCATTGTTCCTAGCGACGGCAGTTGATTCAGGACAAATGCAGGGGTTGATGACTGAGTCCTTCAGGATCAGGGAAGAGAAAGGGGGTAAGAAATAAGGATGGTTATCCATTGCAAATGCACTTCTACATAAAAAATATCAGGCTATGGCTAATTGAAAAAAGTTTGAAAGTTCAAATTTAGTTCAAATAAGCCCCCTCCCCCCACCGAGAGTTGTAGGCAGGCAGTGTGGTATAATGGTTAGGAACTGGGCTTGTAACGTTAAGGTTGCAGGTTCAATCCCTAGGTGGGACACTGCTGTTGTACCCTTGAGCAAGGTATTTAACCTGAATTGCTTCAGTAAATATCCAGCTGTATAAATGGATTGTAAAGAAATGTAAAACTGTAAGTTGCTCTGGATAAGAGCGTCTGCTAAATGCCTGTAATGTAATGTAATGGTTGTTGTGCAATTTTATGTTTGGTTTTTGCCATTTTATACTTTTCAGAGCAGATGCAAGTCCCACAGGATCCATAAACATTTTAATTGGGTCACACACACAAAATAATTAAGAACAAAACTTCACTCTGATACCAATGACCCTTCAGAATCAACCCTAACTTGCCCCAGGTGGACATCTTTCTTTTACACAGTATTATACAAAGCAATAACATTTCTTTGCACAACTCCCAGGATCTTACCGACAACCTCTGTATTGTGCTTTCCTATCACGCTTTTGCACTACGGCCTCGCGATAAACATTTAACTTCAGATGAGTCAAGTTTCATGACAAAATAATTCGTGATAAAACAAGTAACGCATAACAGTTCGGCATGCATTCCACAAGTTGTACTATAGATCTCATTTACATTTCCTTTCTTTCGATTTACAAAAATATTAATTTAGCCAGTCAGCTACCAACAGCAACTCCTCATTATAGCCACCTACACAAACATCTGTTCGCAAAAAACAAATTGACACTAGCTTGCTAAAAACTATGGATGTAGCTACAGTATTCTGCTCAAATGTCAATGATTAGCCTCGCTAACGTCAGACAGCTTGTCATCTAACTTGCTACTGCTACCTCACTGATGTAACATTAATTTAGCTAGCTCACTACCTGGCAAGATTGGTAATGTCTCTGCTCCTGTAGTTACCTTATTGTTTCAGTCTACACATTCAGCTACCTAACATTTTCTAAAGCTTGCTACATTGTCATGCTCAGTCACCATTCATGCATTGCTTTGCAAAAACATGCATTACAAAAACAATCACTATTCTGAGATTAAATAAGATCATGTTAGTTATCCAGCTATCTTATCATCAGCAATGATCAGCATAGTTTATAGATGATTACATTTTCTGAGTGACTGTTTCTAAATTAAGTAGATAGCTACTTACTTGTCAACATTCTACGCTTGCGAAGAGTGCAGCGGACACGGAGCCTAGTATCTTGCTCCACCGCTTACTACCCAGCTAACGATAGCTACATTTACCAAGCAACCGGAGACGCACGTGGGTCACGTGATACCCACACCCGTGGGTATGGGAGAAACTTCCAGAACCAGTGACGTGAGAATAGTGTTCCACGCGAGCGTAACAAAGCCAGTAATGCACTATATGCTTTGGGTCATTAACAGCGAACATTTCTAAAATACGTTTCATATTTTAAACCTATGGATGAAGCAGAGTGAATACGCTGTGGTCATGTGATAAACTGTGTATTTTCAGGAAATGACGAAAGACTACTCCTTAATTTGGATGCAAAAATGGATGTGCCTTTAGGGCGTCATGCAGCAGCTGGAAGGTTGCGCAGATTTTGGTGATGTTCTGCAGTTGAATACGCTGGAATAAGTGGCAAACGTGAGTAAGAGGAGTCAACCGGATGATACGAACATCTGCACAAGATTTGCGCAACATGACGCCTTAACCTACAACCAATTCCGTATCATAGTGTCTGATATCATCGTGGGGAAGTCAGATCTACAACAGTTCGACAGTTGCTTTGCAGTGAGATTGTCATGTTCTACAGTAGTAGAGTCCTGCTGATCCTAGAAAGATCTGTTACTTTTTGTTGGAGCAGGGCAGCATTTTGCCAACGAAACCAGTCTGCAAACAGATACAGTAGTGTTTTTGTATGCATAACTGGCGAATGTGCGTGTATACCATTGCCCTCGTTAAAGTAGGCCTACTTGATGAAGTTAAGGAGAAATTGCACTGCGTTCATTTGAACCTTGACATGTACACACTACATGGATTTTAGACACAATTTAGCTCTTTTGATTGCCTTCTTGGGGAATATAGATGTGTGCAAAGATGCGTGTTCTGACAGTTTAGTTACCATGATTCGATTTTATTTATTCATTTTGAGGCCTGCTTATGCCAATTTATTTATAGAACAAGCTGAACATAATTCACCAAGAGTTGATTTTGCCTTCTATCAATAATTAGTGGCCTAAAAGTACTAAACAAACTAAAAACAGCACAAATCTAAATATGGTTGCATTTCAAGGTGAACAATACATATTTTTCTTCAGTTAAAGCTGATTTGTAAAATGTTTATGACCTTATATTGTATAGTGTTTATATGTCTGTTACAAGGGGAGGAATGATGGATACAATGCATAGCTATTTATTGATGGGAATATATCTGTTTGCAATAAAAAGTCTAAAATGACTAAACAAGATAAAGATAGAATAAATTAAAATGTGGTTGCATTTCAAGCTGAACAATATATTTTCCCTGTTAAAGCTTATTTGTAATACAGTATGCTTATTATCTAAATAAACAAACATAATGGCAAAGTTTACAAAAACATCTTAACAAAAACATCGGGATAGGCTATACATGAAAGTGTGTACACAGACACACAAAATGCTACCCTACCACCTCGCCCGTTGTCTCGAAGAGCACAACCGCTGTGCCATTCGTGCACAGCTGTCACATAAGAATTACTACATTGCAGCCACAAGGTGGAGCCCAAACACCAATCTAAGTAAACCTAGTATTTTAACCTTATATGTGCTTGATCAACTAAAATGTATTCATATGCAAATTACGGGTTCCGTGCGGAGTTTCCTGTTGTATTAATTTTACATTCGACCAAATTATTTAATAACGTCGAATCACTGCTTTCTAATGAGTCGAGACAGGAATATACATTATTTTTAACACCAATACGGAAACGGACCTTCTGTCTTTCAGATAAAGTTATCGTGTAAAACTGACATCGGTATTAACTACGGAAATAGCAGGCTCAGTACAATCGTATTTGACTTGTGTTTGTAGCTAGCGCCTGTGTGCATGTATACACGGGGTGAGCCCAACGAAATATACGTTGTATTCTACACCAATCATATTGTAAGCAGTGAGATCTACACCCAATCAACGCGGAGGTGGATTTTCAAAAGGTGAAACAGGCTGACGCTCCATTCATTCAACCAATTGTAGTGAGGCTCTGATCAGCACTAAAACACATTTAGCTAGCGTGGAAAGCATATTGTAAGGAAAAAGAATATACAAGTTGTGATATAAGTCAATTTGGAAGCTGGTAGCAAGCCAGCTTTATTTTTGAGAGTGCAATGGGAAAAGGTAAACTAAACATTATTGTTTGTCAGCATGCACATGCTTATGTTTTATTTGCTGTTCCAGTTAACTAACGTCAGCGAAGTTAAGTTAGCAAATGTTAGCTTGCTAGCAGAATATTTCGCTTCTAATATAACGCTGGTAGTTGGCTAGTGTTAGTTAGCTACTTGAATGAACTGTTTCCGGTAATATTGAGCAAATGCATGTTAATGAATATCGCTAAGTTGGCTAACTACGCTGTGACAAAACAAGTAGTTGTATGCTAGTTAAATGGTGTCCGCTATTCCTAGAAGAATATGAGGTATCTTATGAGTTAATTGTACAGTAATGTCTTTCTTAATTAACATGTTGCTAGCTAGGTCCGTAACTATTGTATAGAACAGGAAATGTGGATGCAAGCTGAGAATGTATCTCATCACTAACAACCCCCTGCTGGACAGTCGTGGGAATGACTGCTATAATTTTCAGTCCCTTTAAATGTTCATGTGGTTATTTTGCTAGCTAGTCGGGAATTAACATGGCGGAGGGGAGGAACTGTACAAGCTGCTTTAGGTGAAGGATTAAAACCCCCTAACCGTGACATTTTCGAAGGACTAGACGGCAACGCAGCTTGCTATCTTATTTAAAAAAACAAATAACCAAAACGTGATACCGGAATAAAATGTATTACGTTTTATATTTCAAGGTAAAAAGAAAGTCTTGACCGCCACAAAAGTTCAACCTGAAGACACGCCTGACATCAAAGAAAAGGAGACAAAAGAAAATTATCCCAAAATGAACGGGGTAGGTGTTGCCTCTTGCACGCTAGCCAGCTACCTACTGCTACGTATTTTAGATGAAAACGCGGCCAGATTAAACGAAATGTGCATAATATCTCCAATCCTAGCTACGTTGGATTTTTAACTTCCCTCGTGAATTACCAGGTGTGCAATGTCTCGAGCCGGTCGTAGTAACCTAGCCGTTCGATGAAAGTTTGAAATGGAGGAGGGGTGGGTTCATTTAAAAAAAATACGTATATAGAACTTTAAAATGTTCGAGATACAGTATACGCTAATTCAGTACGTTACGTTGTTTTGTGGATGCGAAGGCCACGTCCAGGGTTAGCTAATGCACGAACCAGCTTGCTACCGTGCCCGAACGTCACTGAATCCGTTCTCGTGGCGCATCGGTGGTTTTAAAGGAATCTAAACAGCGAAAATATAATTACTTCAGTAGCTTCAATAAAAATTAAAAAAATTCAGAGAAAACATTTTGCGCCGATGTGTGTGCATAAAGTGCACAATTACGCAATTAAATTATTTCACAATATGAATGTTGGTGTGGACAAAGTAGCACACACTAATGTCAATATAGATTGCCTGGAGGTTTCAGATTCGATTATTACATGCATGCATTGGTTTACTTGCCTGTGAATGGGGTTATGTTCACATTTCCTCGGGTTCTATCTTGTTGCAATTGGTGGTCTTGGAAGCTGTGATGCCCCTGTAAAATTTCTGCGCTGAGATTTTACAGCACCAATTGATATCACATTCCTCCAGTATGAGAATTCTGTAATAAAACACCTGATATACTGTACCCATTTGACAGAGGTGAACTAATATTTTGTTGCATACTACTTTAATTTAGAGTGCAAACAATTGTGAGTTGCAAAAATAAAGTGAACAATTGATGCTTAAACTGGCTGTTGCAGGAGAGTCTTTGTTGTGGTCAGCCTACGATACGCAGTTACTTGAGCCCCGGCAAGTCCCGTGCTCCGCTCCAAGATAACTCCATCCCGCTCATCCATGAAGCAACGTATCCATCGAAGCAAACGGTCGAGAGGAGAGGTACCACTTATTTTGCTCATTGTTTTTTTTCTTACCTATTTTCTCAGTCTACTTTGGCATTAGGCATGTTCACCACACCCCCATTTTGTTTCAAAATCTGTTTTGACATTCGTGTCACAGCATTCCCGATGATGCATAATGTGACCTTGCAACACCATACTGACCCTGTTGCTTAAGCGCAGTTCTTGAGCGTGTGCGGTTTGTTGTTTACCACGTACGACTGCTCTGTGTCAGCGGACTTGAGTTAGAAGACCCCTCATAAGGACTTCCTGTCTCTGAATGGCATCAGTGTTCACTGCCTGACCAGTCTTATGATGCCACTTAAGTGTTTACTTGAGACTCTATTATGTTCTCAGCCTGAATTCCAAGGCCCCTTGCCTCCAGTGTAGGGAAAGGCGTTACTCAAATGGCTGGATTATTATGAATGAAGTCATTTGATAATTAAAAAGACATATACAGCCACCCATCAAAGCAACAGCAGGTCATGCATTAAAATGATCAAGGGGGGCCCATCCTGTTAAATCACTGTTAAAGTGTGTGGATATGTTATTGAATCCAGAGCATGTCAGTGGAGGGAGGGGTTCGGTCAGCTGTGTTGTCCGTGTCTCATCGCACACCAGCCACCCCCCGCTGGTCAGTCGAGCACCCAAAGTCTGCCGGAGCTGCGCAGACTGCGGTGTGCGGCTGCCATCACATGTTTCGGTGGACATCGAATGCTTTGTTCAAATTGGCAGCGGGGGTTGCAGCAAACGTGGCTTTGATTCCGATTGGGTTGGGCATTCCAAATTGGGAGAAAAAGTGGGGGGAAATTATTCATTTTGCCTGTAATCCCAGGCAAGTGACATTCTCCACCTCTGAAACCTTTTAAAGAAGCTGGGTTTGCATTGGTGACGTGAGCATTTTCAGTTTCATGTCCACAAGTCCACCTGTCCCTCCTTCCCCCTCAGGCAAACCCAGTGTGCATTCAGTGGCTGATGTCACTCCAACGGCAGAGGAGGGCAGTCCGTGTGTCCCCCGTGGAACAGAAGACGATCCAGGGGTCCACAAAGAGGCTGCCTGTTTGCACTCTGCTCCAGAGCCCCCACCAGTTCAAAATGGCACCCCCCACCAGGGCAAACGTACTCACCGCAGGACTAAAGGGAGGAAGTCCGCACAAAAAACGTAAGCACAGAGGGTGGGGGGCGTGACTAGTGACTCGTCCAATGATGCGTCTTTGTGTTAGGGCAGGGAATCCGAAGGTCAGCACAGCCGCTGATCATTCCCAAACCCAGAAGACATTTATATTTGTGTATTTTTCCCCACAACCCTCTTTGTTCTGACCCTGCTTGAATGTCACTAACAAATTACCATTGGTTTGTGCATTGCCACACACACATTCTTAATTAACACAAATATTATTACTTCAGATGTCATGGTTTGCGGCTACATATTGGCGTCCTATTGTATTTGTGTTTTCGATTCAAGTTCTCTGCCTGGAATGTTATTATGCTTACCATCTTGCCACAAATAGACTTAAACTTGTTGCCTTAACCAACTCTTCCCCCTCTTTGTAAAACAATTTAATTAGACTAATTCGATTGATGCTGCAAATATGTTAATCTGCCTCAGATTGACTAGGCATTGTACAATGCGGTGGCTGGGGTTAATGGCCCTCTCACTACAGAGGAACCTTTGTTTTATGTCCACGTTGCCTGTCTGTTTTTAAAGGGCGGAGAGCAACAATTCCCGAAACAGAAAAGTCACAGATTATTTCCCAATCAGAAGAAGCTCCAGGAAAAGCAGAACCGAGCTGAAGGTCAGTATCGGACATGTAGACCAGCAGGGGGAGGAGTCTTACTCTGGGGCTCTTTTTGTGGTGCATTTAGCTCATCTATATACTGTAAGTTGTACTGTAAGCTGAATTTTCTTTCGATTAGCCCATCTGAAGTGGCTTATGCAGACCTGCCAACCAGTATGCATTCTGCGTACCAGGCACATATTTTGAGGCCCAAATATCGGTATATTGCTTTAAACTATGCAAAAATGAAGCCTCAGTTACAGCATGGTTATGAATATTCTATTTGGACCTAGCCAGTCAGACCGAAAAACAAGACAAGAGGAGAGAGGTCTTCTCTGTTCTGTTGTTCGCTCCCACAGACGAGCATTTCTCACCCATTAAACTAGCATTTCTCACACATTAAACTAGCATTTCTCACACATTAAACTAGCATTTCTCACACATTAAACTAGTATTTCTTGCGCACTAGGCTAGCATTTCTCATGCACTAGGCTAGCATTTCTCATGCACTAGGCTAGCATTTCTCATGCACTAGGCTAGCATTTCTCATGCACTAGGCTAGCATTTCTCATGCACTAGGCTAGCATTTCTCATTCGCTAGGCTAGCATTTCTCACGCACTAAGCTAGCATTTCTCACGCACTAGGCTAGCATTTCTCATTCTCTAGGATAGCATGTCTCGCGCACTAGGCTAGCGTTTCTCACTCACTAAGCTAGCATTTCTCACGCATTCGGGTTGCATTTCTCACGCATTAACAGGAAAGTGGGGTGACTTTTCACCTCACTCACAATATTGTATTTTGACCGAGACCGAATCACTGTTTGATTGCTTTATATTTCAGACCATGTGTTAAATTTAGATATCACATTGGCATACCAAACTAGGTGATGCCATTTGTTGACCATAGAGCACAGCTCAACCTTGTTTTCTGTCAACAGTGTGAAGAACAACAACACATTGATGACTTGATAAAGAAAGGGATCGAAGAAGGACTGCAGGTAGCCCTTTGTTGCTGTATTTAATTATTCAACACGGGCTATGGTTTGCAGCCACGTTTGCATTTAAACTGTTTAAAATTGACAGGTTAAGCACATGGAGGAGAAAGGACGAGGAGTGTTTGCAACCAGAAGTTTCCAGAAAGGACAGTTTGTAGTGGAGTACCATGGAGACCTGCTGCAGATCAAGGACGCCAAGAAAAGAGAAGAGGAATACGCACTAAACCCTGCGACCGGCTGCTATATGTACTACTTCCAATATCTCACCAAAACGTACTGGTACGGACCTCCTCTTCCTGAGCCAAGGGCCTATAAACTAGTGATAACAGTTGGGCTTTAGGAGTCATTTTATGAGTGAAGCTATTGTGTTGTAGTATTTGTTTTATGCAAGTTTCCCCTTATCCTATCTAATCTTTTTTAGCTCTGCATCACCACTCACCAGCACCCCCTCTGGTCAGTCAGGCACCTGCAGTCTGCCTGTGGCAACTACCCAAACTATTTGGTTTGCTGTCACGGCTCAGCGTGATAGCACCACTGCAGTAGCAAGCAAACATAATACTGAATGCAGGCAATATATGATAGGCAGAAGGCATTACCACAGTAGACTAAGAGAAGCCAATTTCACTGCAATATTGTTTCACTAAGAAATTATTCTTCGAGTTTGGACAGCGTATTTGATCTGGTTGATTTTAGGGGAGTGGGCCATTCTTTTTTTAAGAACAAATCTTTCAGGAATATTTTGTGCTTTGTGAAGATCATTGCTTGGTTTAAGCAGGTTTCTTTGTGTTGAAATGAATACATTTCAATATGTAGCACTGATGTGCACTCCTCCAAACTTGCATTTTGCAAGGTTAATTTGAGGCATTTGGTTAGGTAATATTTTAATCCATAGTAAGATACAAATTTTGCACGTGGAAAAGTCATTTTTCATGTCAAATTATGATAAATCCGTACTATTCTCGAACATGTATTACAATCTTTATGGATTTTTATAAATATTTCTGAGATTAGGTGAATCCATGAGGTGGGAGGAGGGGAAGTTAAACCCTAGCTGCAGAAGTATTTCTGAAATTGGTCAGAGGTATGGAAGAACAAGTAGTCTTGAGGACCTTTAGTAATGAATAACAAAATATTTTTGTGCCATATCAGTGATTGGTGCCACAGGATAAGCCCACATTATAGTTAAGGAAGGTTTACCTTCTCACCACTGAAACATTATGTTCTTGCATAGGCTTTCTTGTGAAATTAAACAGAGCTGGGCTCCCACGGCTTCCATTTCACCGTGGACCTGGAACAGTGTACAGATTTCTACAATCCCTGCTGTCCTCCTTTTTCAGTGTGGATGCCACAAGAGAAACAAACCGCCTGGGAAGGCTGATAAACCACAGTAAGAATGGCAACTGTCAAACCAAACTCCATGGCATTGAAGGAAAACCTCATCTTATACTTGTGGCCTCCAGAGACATTGAGGAGGGGGAGGAGCTACTGTACGATTACGGTGACCGCAGTAAGGAGTCCATCGCAGCCCACCCCTGGCTCAAACACTAACCTCGCTGTTTATTTTTATTTTTCTCAGTTGGTATATTCTAAGAAGGGAACACTGTTAGCAATATTTCCTAGACCATTTTAACTGAAAATTGCCTTAGTGTGTGGGTTTATTTTTGTATTTTTAATTTTTGGGTTTTTTTTGGTGGTGGGACGATGCCATTTAACAGGCAGAATGAATTGTCCTACATCAATACTTATGAATGCATCTATATTAATGCTAGGTTTTGGAGCATATTTTTGTACATTTTGTGTAGCGGTAGGCCAGTGCTTCCAGAACATGCGGATGTAGTTCAGATGGTTTTTATACAAGTTTTCTTAATACTATTGTGTGATAGTTTTTGCAGATAATTTTATGCTTGGCAATAAATTGATGGCAACCGATTTGAGTCGCAAAGCTGATGTGCATGTGATCAGAAAATTGGAATGTGATTCCTTTCAGTATTGTACATTTTTAAATGATACCTGTCATGTTGTGTGTAATTGTTTTATGGACTTGAACAAAAATACCTTAAACACACAAAGCTGTGAATGTCCACAACCAAATGCAAAAAAAAGTATTAACATACTAGTTCTGGATAAGCAGCATTATTAAAACCGTTTTAGATGCATGGTCTTTAAGTGTTTTTCTTAACCGTTGCAGAAAGAATAACATTTCTAACAATTGTATGTCTAAAAACAATTGTTTGACATAAAAACAAATCCACTTAACTGTAACCTAATCCTAAAGTTTATTACAATTCCAAAACATTATTTCATAAAAAACACTGCTTTCAAAAGTAGTTTGACAGATATAATTTTCAAATGTTTGTCCAGTTATTTAAGGGGAACCAGTCCAAGAATCCTGAAGACTTCAATTGGATTTGCACAAAGGGCTATTGGTGGCAAAATTATCTTGATTACATGAGCACCGTCCATCCATGTGTTTGCAGTTGTCAAACATTAAGTGAAATGGCAGACTTGGTTCTGCGGATGTGCATCTCTAATCCTGCGCAGGCATTTAAGTCTGCTATACATATAAGTACACCTGCAGGCGTCAAACATTTTCCAATACTGCCTTATCAGTTACTACAAGTGAAGGCATCTACTTGCCTGTAGGGATTAATTTGACCAGCAAAAACAGAGGAGCGTTTGTCCACTGAGAAGTTACAAAACTGAAAATGCTTTTGAGGACTGTCCATCACTCCAAACGTTTTCCTTATTTGCATACATCATAAAACGTCAATAGTGTTCATTCCAGACAAAAAAGATGTATCAAACCATTGTTGCATATGGAATTCCATCCTTACTGGAGTCTTGACTATTTCCTTCTGAACGAAAACCTGAAACCACAAAAAAAGTGTGTTTTTCAGTTTTGTTTCCACCATTTGAATTTGGGACCAAAAGATTATTTAACACACGTGATACACTGTTTAGAAAAGAAAGATAGGCCTGAAACTGACATGATGTTACATTTTATACCTGACAATGAATCACCCGTCACCAACACCTGCACAGGCCTCCAATAATGGCAGGAAGCTGCAAGATCCCATTCAGAAACCCCTTGCCGCGCGACTCGTGCAAAGCAAACTCCTCGTCACTCCCCTTCCCAGTTCCGTGCAAGGCCCCTCAGCCGTTAAAGAATGCGCTTAAGTGAATTTGCAGCGTCTGCTGAAGCATTACTGAGCACAGCAGCGGTGCTGGCCCAGTAAAAAAAAAAATCAAGGAGGCCGTCCAGCTCTCTCCATCAGCCACTAGCAGTATCGACACAAAACAAGGTCGGTCACAAGGACATCATTACAATGCAAGACCATGGGAAGATGTGTCCCACTGTGACCACTCAGTGCCACCTAATGCTCTCACAATGTTGTTGTGACACTGAAGAGGTTACATCACCACTGCCTACTTCTTCAATACTTTTTGTATATGTATCCTTGCTTACTCCTCCTCAAAAAAAAGGTCTATCGCTGTATTACTGCACTGATCTCTTGCGCGAACTATGATTGTTCTTACCATGTGTTAGTGCACATCTTGTAAGTCGTAAAATGTACATTTAGCCATTTAGCAAATGCTCCTATCCAGAGCAACTTCAAAACTGCCCACAAAAAGGTTTAGTTAAAGAGCAGAGACAATCCCAAAGTCATCAGTGTCACAACTGATGGTACTCATAGCAAACCTACAACGTAACATTAACTGCCATAGTAGGTGCAAGAGGGAGTGTTTTGTTGTGTTGCTTAAATTGAGGTCGCACACTCTTGTTAACTCATAAAAATGTATGTTAATTATTAAAAATCAAACCTTTTGTCAGGGATGTATTGAAATATTTTTGGAAGTAACAGGAGTGTGTGACTAAGTTTGTCTGCAAGCTAATTGCTTAGGGTGTGCATTCTTTTTCTCATTTGATGTGTTGCTGCAATATTTGTGTGACGGAAAGATGGTCAGCAGCTCGTTCAACCTGTTAGAGGGCTTTCGAGTTGCAAGTGAGTAACCAGTGAGTTACAAGCCCACGCTTGGCCATTCTACAGCATCTTCTTTAATCTACGAGAAAGCTTTAGCACCATGCATCACGTGTACAGCGATCGATTGTGCCTCCGCTTGTGGCTAGTACACGAATGCTGGAAACTGAGTGAATCCGAGGGCTTTCGATGGCTAGACCCTCCAGAGGAGGCGGAACCACAAACTAATTCTATTGGAATTATAGTCAAGGCAGGAAGTCACCTGATGTAAGCATGACACACCAATAGCAGGCTTACTCAGATACACGGCAAAGTGCATACTAGGAATGTGAATGAGCCTCTTGGCCAGTCCCGTTTTTCAACAAAACAACTTGCCTCCAGCTTACAGGTAACTGCCAAAATAGGTTTTGGTGGCTCCGTTATTATGTGGGTGGCATGCTTTACGTCCACTAAACCCCTTCGAGGGCAAGGTAAACTGCATAAATACAAAGCCATTCTTAGTGATCGCCTTCATCCTACGGTGAAGAATTTCTATTTTGATGGGAGTGGCCTCTTCCAGGATGACAATGCCCCCATCCACAGGGCACAAGTGGTAACTGAACGGTTTGAAGAGCATGAAAATGATGTAAACCATATGCCATGGCTGTCTCAGTCACCAGATCGCAACCCGATTGGACACTTATGGGTGATTCTGGAGCGGCGCGTGAGACGTTTCCACCACCATCAACAAAAAAAACAAATCATGGAATTTCTTGTGGAGGAATGGTGTTTGCACCCCTCTACTAAAGTTCAAGACACTTGAAGAATATACACCAAGGCACAATTAAGTTTTGGTGGCTCGTGATGGGCCAACACCCTATTAAGTCACTTTATGCTGGTGTTTCCTTTAATTTGGCAGTCACCTGTATATCACGTTTGGAATTTCAATGCGATTCTGAGCGGTGCTTTTGCAGTCCAGATAGTTCACGACGGTCAAAAAACAAGCGTCTTGTATCTCTAGGGCACCAAATGGATCACTTTTACATAATGTGAAACCACGGTAAACCTCTCACATCGCGTTTCACACTAATGTGTAGTGCATCAGAAGGCGACAGGCAAGCATGGAAAAGAGCCCTGGGGCACAGGCAGGATGGTGCTTTAGTGACCTGCTGTAAGTCTTCAGAAACACGTCCTTGTCCATGCGCTGCCACCTTGGGGGAGGGGAAGAGCAGCTGATGTGAACAAACGTACATCTTCCAAAAATAGAGGTACTACTTTAAAGGGATGCAAGAGGCTGTGCCTGGATGGTGGTCAGGAAAGCTTATTTTCACTTTATTATCACTTTATGCAGGCTGGTCATATATCGTACTTGTTTTATTTTTATATAGCATGTATTTTTGTTTTATGTATTGAATGCAACAGCGCCCTTTCACTAATGATTTATGAGAGCGAGGCAACTGAACGTGCCGGTGCACGAAACCTGACGCACGTTTCTCCGTTTTAATATCACTTTATGCAGGCATTGTAATAAATGCAGATCCTGCGCCGTTGTTGTCAGGAGTCATTCTTTGAAACGCGACGCAGAGATAACCCCGTTACATACGGTAAAAACCCACTTACAGCTTTCTGATGGTGGTCTTCTCTCTTTCGGCTCCTCTTGCATGTCCTCTCTGGTGACAGGAGCAGGGACGTCGGTGGATGGGGAGTTCAGATCCACCTCCACCATGGTCAGCTCCGCCTGGGGCAGAATCCCACTACAGACACAGGTGCAAGGGAGGGGGGGGCAGCGTTCATCAGTCACTCAATTCGGAAAAAAATGGACTCCATGGACCAGTAGAACACGAGGAAACACAATAGGATATTTTACTCACATATGCATTTAAAATGAGTATTTCCATAAAGAAATATCTACCGTTATCATGAATATTGATGATTAGCTTGATGATTTGTTTTATAGATTTGTTTTGTTTCTCTTTGCATGGGGGGGTGAGTGGGTTGCAAAACCCAAATTTTCCTTTACAGGTTTTAATATGTACATTTGTTTAAATCCCAACAAGTTTTACTCAGTTGATAGTTGCTTACTCTTACTCTTACTCTAACTACCAGATTTGGATACTCTACACTATATTATAATATACTCTTACATACACTTACAAAACTGTAATACTAAGTAGTCATTCCAAGGGCCTCAGAACATGCCATAGACTAGACCAGCGGTTCCCAGATTTCCAGAGCCCATGACCCACTTCATGAGCAAATACATTTTCTGTGACCCACCTGTTGTTAAAATCTAGCCAAGCATACAGGTAACTGCCAAAATAAAGGAAACACCACCATAAAGTGTCTTAATAGGGCATTGGGCCACCATCCTCCAGAACAGCTTCAATGTGCCTTGCCATAGATTCTACAAAATAATTAATACACAATCTGAATTATGTTGAGACATAAATGCATTCACAAAATTAGGTAGCAAAAATGTTTCAACAATAGTGGCATCACGGTGTTGCTGATTGCAAACTGGACTACTTCCATTGAATTAAACATGTTTTCATTGTCAGCCTAACGTTAAGTTCGGTGATGTGTGCCTTGATATTTTTAAGTGTGAAAAATATGACATCCTGAGACCTGGATAACCGGTCCATTATCAAAAAGTAATGTATCCCCCATGACACCCTCTTGGCCAATCAGAATCGAGTATTTAACAGAGTCATGGTATAAATAATAATACCTTACAATAATATATTTAGAATTATAATATAATTATATAAACTACAACAGTTGTTTCTTCCACATCTGTCCTGCGAACATCCCAACCCTTCTTGTGGCCCACCAATGGGTCCTGACCCACAGTTTTGGGAACCACTGGACCAGACAGCAATAGCAGCTTCCTTTCCAGACAGTTACCTCTTGTAGAGCTGCAGCTCCTCCTGGGCCACCAGCAGCTGGGCTTTGAGATGGTTCCTCTCCTGCAGCACCTCCTTCAGCTCCTGCATGGTGAATCGGGGCCGGTTGGGGTCCTTCAGGTCCACCACCAGCTTGTTTGGCCCCAGCATTTGCTGAAGAAACACAGAGGAGCAAATACAGGGGGGGTCAGCTCAGAGGGGGTTGTGCAATGTGCCTTTTTCCCCTATCCAAAATCTGATTGTTCAGCTTGATCACTTTTTAAGGGCTCGGGAATAATATTTCAGTTTTTTTCCAAATTGGTTCAATTGGGGTTTTTTTCTGTTGTATTTTTAATCCATCTGGAAAAAAGTCTGTTGTGAAGCACTGTGTGACAACTTGTTTGTAAACGGTGCAAAACAAAAATAAATATTGATTGACTGAATGAATGATTGATAATATGGAACCAGAACTAGTACCAATCATGAAACACAAACCAAAAAGCTGGCAGGGTGCCTGTTCATGTTTCTATTGCACTTCCTTTCACAGAATTGCTCCCTGCCACAGCCAGGCCCAGACAATTGGAGGAGATTAAGGGGTATCCAATTACTTCAGCAAGATGGTAGACAACACACCCATATCCTTGGTAACAAACCCATCCTTAGTAACCACTGAAAAGAATTTATTTTGCAGCATCCAATTACTTCTGCTTCATTTTTTAGACACAGTACTAAGATTAACCCCACTGTCATCTTGTGGTATGGCACGTCCCAAGAGTGTATTAAAACTTAAGTAGTTTCTAGCAAATTCAATTTAAAACTCACATGAAGCAGCTTCTTACGAATTTAAACTAAATACATACTTAAATTCAATGTCAATGTTTTGGATACATAATATGATTCACATTCGTTTTCATGGTTTTAATTACTCCATATGTTTAGGGGGGGGGGGGGTTGCAATAGTTTTACACCCATTGTTCACATTGTTTCTTATTTGTGACATAAAATGATTTCCCACAAGTGATTGAAATGTGCATTTCTCACCAGGAAACTGCTATGAGCAATGACAGCATCCCCTCCATTTTAGCAGGTGGTGCTGAAGCGACAGTATCACCATTGATTTGAGTGCCATCGCCTCTGCCAGTGTAGAACCTCTTTGCTTGCTTAATTGGTGTGAGATCAGCACTTCTGCCATTCTAGCTACACGGAATGCCAGTCAACTGGTTATAGCAAGCAATTGTACATTTTCAAGTGAATGGATCCAGAGATTCTAGTAAGTTATGAGTACATATCAGAGCTGGTCAATCGGTTGACAAATCAAAGGGAAAGCATTTGATAGATTGATCAACCCAAGAACAGTCTCCAAAAATAACTAGACCTAACATCTGTAACTGCCTGTACACTTATCAGTCATCTTTTAATAACTCTCACCTGATTGTCTGAGCCTTGCAACAGCCAGATCAGCTCCACCCCATCCCAGCCCGTTAGTCCCAACTAGCTTCGTTACTGAGTAGTATAGTACGGAGTTAAATCAGGCTAAATCACGTCTTGGACAAGACATCTTTCTCTAATATTGTCTTTGACCACGCCCCTAATTAATATTGAGATGCATTAAATTGGGAACCAGACTAACAATGGAGAGCGACTTCACTTAACCTTCACTTTTAGATGTTATATAATCTTTTTCTTTGTCTAACCTTTGTATATACATTTTTGTCATTATGGATAAGAGCATCTGCTAAATTACTATATGTAAACGTAATATGAATGTAATACACATAGCATCTGCTTGAACATTGAACCTGTGTGCATATTACGGATTCATAATCTAAATTTGGGCATCGTGTCCATGTTGAAACAAATGTGAGTGAACATATCAGTCAGTGTTACTATTTAAAGGGCAGGACTGCAGGATCCAGGGCTGTGTTCGAACCCGTTCCCTATTCCCTAAATAGTGCACTATATGTGTGTTGAACAAATTGGCGAACACACTATAGAGTGGACTATTTAGGGAATAGGGAACGGTTTCAAACACAGCCCAGGATTCATGGATTTACGGCGAGGAGGACTTGACTTATTGAACTCCACAGTTCCACGTTGTGTGGTTCTACTCCACAGAACCTTCCGCCTGGTTCCAGTTCTGACAGTAGACTAGGCCATGGTGAGAGCAAACCAAGCTGGATCAAAACATTGGAGCAGGCGCAGTATCTGTGCGCAAACAATGTACTCTTGAGTTAATTAAATAAGCTCTCATTTGGATATAAATAAATTGTTGCATTTGTGTACCCATCCCGTGTACGCATAAACCAAGTCATGCTAGGTCAAATTACATCGGACAAATTACAAAACAGGGAGGGCGGTTGGAGGGATTGAGGTACGTAATAAGAATCGATTAGGTATTGGGCTTGACACGCTATATTTATACGAACAAAAACTGGCATTGGGATGAAGCCACCAGCCAGTTTAATTGATGTTTATCATTACAAAAATACTTTGACCTATAAAAATGCAAAACAGCCATCTCATGTGTAAAACGTATTCCATCGCTGTTTTCACAAGATGTATGTTATGCCAATTTGAAGGCCTGTAAAACTCATTCATTTACCTTGATGTTTGTATAGTAACTAACCTTTCATTTTTCTCCCCTAGCCTACATTATATAAATAGTCTCAGCAAACAAAATGCCGGTATTACTGTATCAGTGAATACTGTGGTGAATATTGTGGTCACATACCATTTTCGTTGAACTGTGGATGGTTCAGAAAATGGGATAGTTAATTTTAACAATACTGTTACGTTCGTAAGACAGGGTCAAACTGTTATAACGACGGTATTTACGTTCGTCTTTTTTCATTTTCAGCACTTCCAGCTGACTTCGCAGCGAAGTGTCGACATGGATTTTCAAAGAACACAGGAGAAGAAGCGCGAGCGCTTTGTAGTGGTTCAGCAACGCAGAAGGTGACCAGATTTTGGTCTCGAGCCAAATAATTAATTGTGGCACACCCAAGTAGATATCTAGCTAGAGGAAAAATCAAGCCTTTAGAGACAACTTTTTTTGTGATTTTCTGGAGCAGAACTCACCGTTCCCTGTCCGCCTAAACTGTCACCCAGGATTCTCTCCAATTCGCTTTTTAAATTATCTCGTTCCATTTTTAGCTCTTCCATTGTTAGGTTGTATTTATTCACCAAAGTTTCAAACATCTCAAGGACCCGGACAATTTTGAACTGCAGTTCAGAGACTTCTTCTCCCGCGTTGCTAATTTTCAGCAAGTCTCTGCCGATCACGTATGAAATGTCATAAACATCTTCGACTGTCAGCTGAAACGCGTCCTTTTCGAAAGCCAAGGCAGGCGACGAGTCCAATTGTTCCATGGTGTTCACCGGTATACACAATGAGCTGGCAAGATGTTGTTATATCCGCGCTCGAAGGTCTTCGATAGATAATATTATTATATCTCCCCTTTTAACGATAGGATACAATGTATCCATATATTATTACAGCATCTGCCTGCAAGTAACTTTGCCGAACTTCCTTCTTGTCCCAACTTCAGTTGACCTGCCCACTCTCAAGAATGACATAATATCCACCCAATTGGCAGGCGTCTCCATGCACTGAACTGTGTGTCAGTTGGAGGCAAAGCTCCCTTAGCGACAGGTGAACCCATGCGAGCAATCAGGTGAAACAGCACATGACGTTCTCTTCTCCAAATGCCGTTTCAACTTTGTCTGCGTCCACTTGCCTCATATCTCGACAGCCATGGGAAATGGTATGGCTTGCAAAACCAGTAGGCTACTGCGTTCTTGTTGTTCACGAAGCGCCAGTACTTAATGCCACTGCAAGCTGGCGTTACCTAACAACACAACCGCAAACACAAGCAGCCACATTATCTATATCCTTTAATTAAACTCCTCTATTAAATGGCTTGCAAATTGTCAACTACCAAGCCTGCCGAAAGAACACGCACCGTGTAATGTGTTATAACATTGTTAAATGTCTTCCTTTCTTCAAATATAGTAATTCGAAAATAACAAAATGTAAGCTACAGTTATCTTACAAATTATATTAGCAGTGCAAGCAGAGTAGAAATAATTTAAATGACAGTGGTCACTTTTTATTGGTTTGCTGCCTCTTAGGGGAGCAGCTTGGTAGCTTGCCAGATTCATTCATGCTTGCAAGTCACAGTACATACTGTGTGTGGTCAATCGTAATGTGGTCAATCATGTGTCATCTGGTGACATAAATCAATGCAGACAATATTAGCAGCGACATGCAGCCCCATATCTGGACTGTGTGGCAGACAGTAGTGACCCAAGAAGTGAGCGGAGGGCAACCTGTTTTACAACATGTACTCTGTAGAACATCATAAGTGAGGACAGAAATGGGGTCTTCTGGTCCAGCAGCAGTAACATAAGAAAATATAACAACGTGACCATTGGTTTATTAGCAAAGCACATCCCTGGAAGTTGGGTGGACTTACCTCACACGTGTCAACCTAGTCAGGCTCATAGTACCGTAAGCCAACAGTGGTTCCCAAACTTTCCAAGCCCATAATTTACTTAACATGTGCATATATTTTCTGTGATCCACCCTTTCTTAAAGAATGTAGTCTAACATATGTTTAAATGTGGAATTAAAATGTTAACATATTAATGTGCACTGCATACAGTTGCATGCATTTACTGAGTGTGTAAAAATGTCAGCGTTTAGTGAATATCTATGGAAAGTGTATAATATAGTTATTTTTCCATGTATCATGTAACCCTTCAGTGGGTCCCGATCCACAGGTGATGAGCCAGACATATTGCGGGGGTAGGACAGGTGGACTGGCCTCTCTTCAGGTCCATCAACCAGCCCCCAGTGACACCTAAACCACAGGTTCTCTTTCATGACCACATTTCACATACAAGACTCACAAAAAATTGTGCACCCTTTAGAGATTCATATACATTTTTTATTCATGTAAGATTTAAATGCCTCTGTACAGACTTATAGTTTATTATGACACTATTATGACATGAGCTTGTGTGTGTGTGTATATATATATATATATATATAACTGACAAAATAAAGGAAACTCTTGAGTAAATGAAGGGTTCTGGCAGCTCTTATGGTGTGGGTGCATTTTCCTGGCATGGTTTAGGTCCACTCAACCGCTTAGAGGGCAAGGTAAACACCAATAAATACAAAGCCATTCTGAGTGATCACCTATATCCTATGGTGAAGCATTTCCGGGAGTGGAGGGATGGGAGTGGTCTCTTCCAGAATGACAATTCCCTCATCCACAGGGAACGAGTGGTCACTGAATGGTTTGATGAGTATGAAAATGGAAAAATGGCAGATGATGTAAACCGTATGCCATGGTCATCTCAGTCACCAGATCTCAACCGAATTGAACACTTATGGGAGATTCTGGAATGGTGCCTGAGACAGTGTTTTCCACCACCATCAACAAAACAAATGATGGAATTTCTCATGGAAGAATGGCATCGCATCCCATTCCCAATAGTTCCAGACACTTGTAGAATCTATTGCAAGGCACATTGACGCTGTTCTGGTGGTTCGTCGTGGTCCAACACTTTATGTTGGGGTTTCCTTTGTTTTGGCAGTTACCTGCATGCATGTGTGTGTATATATATATATATATATATACACACACACACACACACACACACACACACACACTGTATATTGTGCAGTTTGTAAGATGTAATTGGGGGTAAACTATTTTTTCTAATCAAAGTTGAAATGCTTTGACAGAATTCTACTTCCACTCAAGCTGCATTATGGTTGATTTACAGACCTTGTGTATTACAACGGCTGAAAGAAAATAAGAAAACATTTGTAGAAGTTAAAATATGGTAGTACACTTTCTTGGGAAGTCATTGCTGGCAGCAATACTTGTCATTATCTGGAGGAATAAACATTCTTCCAAGGGCACAAATCATGGAAAAATTGCAATCAACATCGATCATGAAAAATGACCACATTGACATTAAGCTGAAGCAGAATAATGAAATGGGAAGGGTTTATACAGTCTGGTCAATAATATAAATAAAACACTGAAAAACACTGTTCCGCGTGTCCGCAACAATACGGGATGCCAACGCTAAACCCCTTAACATTCTCCCAATGTTTCTCTGCAGTCACAGCAACATTGTCACGTTGCTACCACGTTGCAGCGGCGATGTGAGAACGTTATGCATTAGCTGGGATGTCAGGTGTAAAACCGTCTGTACACAGTAATGCATATCACAAAAATAAGGCTGCATAACATTGCCAGCATCTCAAGTGCCATTCTAAAATACTGGAATCCCTTTCACTGCTGCCGTAATTATGCACCTTAAAAAGGTTTAAAGCGATACCCTTTCAGTCTAAGTAATTTGTAGGTGTCCCCTTCTGATAACTTTGTTCACACAGTGCTGGTCTGCCAACCCATACTCTAACCGTGCAGGTATAATTTACATTATACATTATCTATTCAGCCAACTCCTTCATGCAATCAAAACATGTTTGCTTGAGTTTGCAACTACTTGCCAGTTGAACCCACGTCTCACACTCTTAGCCAATCACCGCATCGCGGCATTCATACTTTTGTTCAATTAAGGGAAAACAAAAATAAATGAAATTTAAGGCCCTACCAGGTGGCATGTCCTGCTAAAGCACTAGTCCTTGGTGCAGTGATGTGCCCCACGGCCCGGGATGAAATCCTGACCATGCCAGTGCCGTCTGTGGCCCACACAGCAATGAACAATTGACCGTGGCATCACCCAGCGAGGGCGGGTTTTTAGTCAGTAGGGTTGCCCTGCCTTATCACGCAAGAGCAACTCCTCTGCCCGATTGTGCCCCTGCACTCTGCCTGTGCTGGCTGTGCAAGAAGTGCAGCTGAGCAGCTCAGCTGGTGGACTGCAGAGTGAAAATAAGTGGCTGGGAGGACACACAAGCTAGTCTGTGCTCTCCTGAAATGATGGATGATATTGCAGCGATTGGACAGGCCTACAAATACAGTTGGGCATTGGGTCAAATTATACCCAGATGCATTTTCATTTATATGTCTATACTGTTGTTTTAAAACCTCTGACATACAACTGGTGTAAACAAGCAATTCAAATTTGGAGTCTTCATTGAAAATGTGACAATAAATATTTCCCCCGGCCTGCCGAACTCTTAACATTCATGTAAAGAAAGGCACACAAAACTTCCATCTTCTCCTGTAATGTCTTTTGGGGAAAATTCCACCATGGAAATGAAGATGCAGGATGCTGGGAAAATGAGTCTTTGGGTTTGAACTGAGAATTATTTGGGACGCATTATTGATAGTGGGACCAGTCTTTTGCCTTTAGTCATGTTCACAGAGCAGGCTTGGAGAGTCTTCAACTGGGGCTTGAGTCTTGTGACTGAGGACACCTTACACCAGAACTGGACAGAAGTCATCAGTAAAGTGTGCCTGGCCTTTCAAGGCCCAACGACAGGCATTCCACACTGCTTATAGAGGTAAATGCAAAAATAAAGGCAATGCTTGAGTAAATGAGGGATCCCTTGAACAAGTGCAGTACCACGAATGTCCATCGGGTGCCAGGACCAGTACCAGCGGATAGGGCTGGCCCTCCCCTTTCCAACGAGCCCCTCCACCGCCGAGCTAGGCCTCTCCTCCCTGGTTACCAGAGTGTTGCCTTTATTTTGGCAGTTACCTGTATGTCTGCAGTTAAAAATGCTGTGTGCAAACTGTGTTCAATGTAAGAGTCCTAATACTGTGTCTTTATGGCTTTCCCAAGGGGGTCCATATTCTTCCTCTCCTCCTCGAGTGCTCCATGACTAACCTCCACACCCCCGCCACATTCCTTCTCACCTCCTCACCAAATTTCACACAATCACTTCTTTCGGAACTTCCTTTCTAATTGCCTTCTCGGTCAGCCATACCTGGACTGAGCACGGCAACAACATCAGAGAGAGATTAGCTGACAAAGAAACGCCCTGGTAACTCACAGCACGGTCTGAAATCATACAGAGAGGATGCCTCCACGGGCTGTTGTTGGCTAGGTTCCCGCCTCAGTCCTCTGTCAGTCCTCAGTCCTCCGTCAGTCCTGGTGCTGCTTTTCTGCCCCGTCTTTCAAGCCTTCCCACAGCCGTGGCCTTTATTCCACCCACAACACGCTCCTGCTTTTGTTCCACACATTCTGATTCCTCAAGCCACAAAGACACATTCACCCGACTGCTGTAACCCAGCGAGATCGAGTGGGAGTTGGCGCTCTTTTGTTTTTTGCTTCAGGGCATTCCGATTTTAGCACTCTTTAAGGTGTGCTGGTGAGTGATAAACCCGGGCACATGTCCACACACACACTGGCCAAATTAGAATAACAAATCGTCGACTCCGGTCTCCTGGTACTACTGAAAACACCTGTGCGCCCCAGCACCCCCTAGTGGCGTGGCATGTCATGGCAGGACCTGTCACTCTCAAATAAGGATGTTCTCTTGGCCACTGCAGGTGAATAAGCTGTTAGTGATGCAAGCCCAAGGTGCAGGGGGATTAGAGGGCCTGCTGTGTATGTGTGCATCTGTCAGTTTCCACAGTTACAAGTGTTGCAAAGCCTCCTGGGCCTGCTCTGTGTACACGTCCTCCTTCCCCGCCCACACGCCGACGCTCTCCTCGAACCCCACGCTCCTCTGCGAGCTACGCCTTTTATCCCTGGAGAAGAAGCTAAACCTGAAAAGAGCAACAAAAAAAAAGGGGAAACATGGTAGTTAGTTCATGCCCACCCCGTTCAGCCAAGCCATAAAAAAAGCCATGCCTTAATTAATATCCATTATCAAAACATTAATGCTATACATTAACATGTTGGCTAAATGTCACATCCAATAATATTAGGTTCTTCTACAGATAGTGAATTACTATTATTAGCAAAGACAAAAGCAGTTATATACTATTACTAGAGTTTTGGTTCAGCACAGAGCCAGATAGGCAACTACAGAAGCTCTGTATTGTTAACCACAAATGCCTGCAGCTTTTCCTCTCCGTTACACAAGGAGTACTGGACAAGAGAGGATGCCGCGTTACGTTAGTGCCTGTTAGCCAGCTAGCAGCCGCAACAGAGGATGCCAACATGTGCCTGACGTTGCACAAATGTACAGACATTACATCATGGAACCCCCCGCCCATCCTGTTACATCACAGAACCACACCACTTGCACAACAGTGTGTTCATGCAGATCTCAGCGTGGCAGTTCAGATAACCTGTGGTGGGGGGAGGGGGTCGGGTGAGTCACTGAGGTTTGATCTGACGATTGTGGTGCTCTCACTGTGTGCTATCACACTGAAATGTCAAACCTCCCCAACCCCCCCCCACACCTACTGAAATGTGTCAGCAATGAACAGCTGTTATCCGCTTATGGTAAACTGCCCAGCATTCAGACGGACAAGATGCAGGGGATCATTTCTACAGCTCTTCCACTTCCTCATAGGGCGTACAGGGCCTACTTTATTCATAAAACACCCGCTGGCTTAAGTCCTGGACAACAGCGGTGCTGATGTAAATGTGTTGGCCTCTCAGCAAGAATGTATTATTGTTACGCTGTTATATACAGAATGCTATAAGCATTGCTGGAGCAAAGAAACAAAGAAAAAAGCATTAGTTCCTTTATTAAATGTTAGGATGTCTGGGTGAGGTCAGGTGAATGATGGGCTTATTCTGATTGGCTGACAGAGCTTGAACTGATAAGGCTCCTACGATGCCCCGCTCACAGCCAATCAGAGTCCTCCCCTCTGTGACAATCCAGAGCAAATGAGCATGCGGTCCAGTGACATGCAGGGCGGGATGTGTTAAAAGAACGAGAGGGCTATGCTCGAAGAAGGGCAAAAACAATGAAAACCAAAAGGTCGTACAAAGGAAACAAGGCGTCTGATTGGCTGTAAAGTGGGATCATCTGCGATCAGCCCAGCAGCCACCATCGGCATTATGGCCGTAAAGATCCTGTCCAGAGGAGCACAGACACAGGAGAGGTGAGTGGGGGAGGGGACACAGAGAGGAGCACAGGCTTCCCACTCACAGGCCCTGCTCACACACACAGAGACTACTCACACACACTCACAGAGACTTCTCACTCAGAGTCTGCTCACTCTCTCACCCACACACCCACACACACACACACACACACACACACTCACACACAGAGCCTGCTCACTCAGAATTCACTCATACACACACACAGAACATTTTCACTCACAGGCCCTGCTCACACATAGACCTTCGCTCACAGAACTGCTCACATGAAGAGACTTCACTCACAGAACTGCCAACACAGAGAACCTGCTCACACAGAGACTTCTCACTCAAAGAACCTGCTGGCTCATACAGTCTAATCTCACACAGGTCCTGCTCACACACAGCCCGCTCAGACAAAGAGCCTGCTAACACACAGAGCCTGTCAGTTTACAGCTCCTTCTCACTAACAGAACTTGTTCATTCATAGCTCCTGCTCACCAACAGACCCAGCTCACTCAAAACATGAGTCCTTTTCATTCACAGCCCCTTCTCTTTCACCCTACTCTTCACTCACAGTTGCTGCTCGCTCACAGGACCTGTTCAGACAGCCCCTGCTTCAGTCTCTTTTCACTCACAGTGAGCAGCAGCTGCAGACTTCCTGACCAGAAGCAAGGACTCCACAAAGTGGGATTGATCAGTTGACCATGTGACACCACTTAAGCAGTTAGGAAAAAATTATCCACCAATTAAAGTGGGTCTCCCATCAATCTGCTGTGATGGATGAAGTAATACGGTGTATGAAAAGATCCTGGCAGTTAGAACCTCAAATCTATGCACAACCAGTGCTAACGGGTCGCGTTTTTATGTTACCTGGAAGGGCTGACAGCAGAATAGGACGGCCCCGTCAAGACCATTTAAAGAGCGAACTAGGGAATGCTCGCTGTTCCTGTGTAGAACGCAAGTATTTTTATTTGTTAGGGCCGGCAGTGTAGTGTAATGGTTAGAGAACTGGGCTTGTAACTCAAGACATTGCCAGTTCGATTCCCAGGTAGGGGCACTGCCGTTGTACCCTTAAGCAAGGTACTTAACCTGAATTGCTTCAGTACATATATCCAGCTGTATAAATGGATTGTATGTAAAGAAATGTCAATTGTGTAAGTTGCTCTGGATAAGAGCGTCTGCCAAATGCCTAAAATGTAAATGTAAATGTCCTGAGTCAGGTTCCAAAGTTCAGTCATATGGTAATCTACCCCTTCCCACTTTATGGAGTCATTTTACTAGAGAGAGCAAGAGATAGAAAGAGAGAGAGAGCAAAATAGAGAGAGATAATAAGAGACACAGAGAGAGAGAAAGAGAGAGAGAGAGAGGGGCATACTGGGTAGGCCTCATTCTGGGGCGCCTGTGAAGGGAAACAGCGCAGCGTAGGAGCACCAGGAAGAGCCCCGTTCCAGAACAGGGCTCACATAAAGGGGCAGGAGGGGTTTGAAGTGTAACAAGGACATTTTTGGCAGAAGCAAAAACTACAGCACGCAGCATCTCCATGATTGTTAAACATAAAAGCCAAACAGAGGTGGAATTAAGTGCTCCCCAAAAGATCAGTCTCTTTGAAAGAGTAACAAGCTGCATTCAAGCGATTTCAATGACCCAGATTAGCAGTCAAGGACTGTGGAAAATCCTGACAAATGGCGAATAGTGACTTTGTTCCAAGCTAATTTGAAGGTTTAAAACGACATTTGGACCTACTTCATACAATTTTCATTTTTCAGTCTCCTGTGGCCACAGCGAGACAGGTGTGCATGTCACAAAAAGAGCCACACCGACACATATAGTCCTCTTAAAAAGTGTGCAGCTGCAATTCGTTAGACTTAAACTGTACAGGGACGGAAACTGCTCTCTCACTGTGACTTTGCAGAGTAAACAATCCATACACAACTGAGTCCACCACAGCAATGAACGCGAAAACAATTCACTCGAGCCAATCATCCTGGCAGCCTTCATTTTCTGTTCACCTTTTTCCTCTGTGTTCAACACGGTGTGTTTAGGAGACATTTTCTTCAAACGTTCAAGAATCTCCTTCAACATTTTTGAAGAAGTTTCTCAGCTGCAGGCCTAGTGCTAGACATTGGTCAGTGACAAATTAGTATAAGAAAATAGACCAATGCTAATCTGGATCTGCGAAACCCTCAGATAGTTTTTTGCAGAGGACAAGGCATTTCAACAATTGAACGGTGACAGTGCACTGTCGTCTTGCTTTCGTTTTTTTTGCTGCCGACAGCCGCACTAAAAAAAATAAAAAAAAAGTACTTGTGGCGATTTCACGCCTCATACCACTTCAGATGGGAGAGGAAGGGTACATTCTTGGTCACAGACAGTAATTTAGCCTTCAGAACTGAAGGACCATGCCTGTAGGACAGCCAGTGTGCAGTTAAACAGTATGTAGATGTAGGTGAGTGTATGGGGGTGGGGGTGGGGGGGGGGTGGGCGTTTAAAACAAAAGCATGTGAAAGAAAAAAAACCTAGTTGGTCATGCAGTTGCGAAGACAAGCAATCAACTCATTAAACTGGGGTCTCATCGACCTTTGGCCACTGGGAATCAACCTGAACCGCTGTTCGATTTAGAGGGGCGGCCATCTTGAAAACAGTCCGTCTCGTCTCATGTGATGTGCATTAGCGGCACGCTTCATCACAGAAAGAATGTATGCCGTGGTGTCAATCACATGTCTTTTCCCTTCTGTGCCAGTCTAAAGGTTCATTCCCACTACAGCAGCTCTGAGCGGTCTTTCAGTCTCATTCCAGCTCATTCTCATTGCAGCTCATTCCAGAACCCCAATGGCATAATCTTATAAAAAAGTATGTATGTAAGAAATATCAGGCTGGTGTTTTCTGCAGTTGTTTTTTTAATCAAAACCTTAATTCTGTCTAATCTTTCCAGTGGTGAAAAAAAAAAAAGAACAGCCGTACAGGAAGTGAAGGAGAAAATAAACAACCACTTCTGTATCATCTCTCTCAAGGGTTTTAAAATAGGAACTCTTACGCCCTAATCCAAGTTTTCTAAGTCTCTGTAAATCACCGATGTTCTCAGAATAGGGGAATGTCACTTGGCACATTGCAAAGATGGTGATCAGAGGAACACTACGTGGCCTTGAGGTTGACCGTAAACAGACAATGTGGGATTCAATACCCAGGTCTATAGCTTATTGCAAGGCCTGTCCTTCAATTAAAGCTCCGTGTGTCAGGGAAAAAAGCAAACCATTTATACCATAATACTGCGCAGACCAGCTGCCATAACCTGACTTTTAACCTGAAGTTCTCCCAATTTAGTGGCCAATTGTGCCCTCTTCTAGTTCAACTACCCCCACCTCTCATATTGTGAGTTTGCTGCCGCAACTCTGTGACCAGCAGTAACAAAACCAGGCAAACGGCACTAGGCAATTTGAGTTTAACGGGGTTAAATTGGACGTCTGAAGGTTTCAAGGCTGCTGGTGAGCACATGTCTTCTCCACTCCACTGGGTAGTTCCTGTAGCATTGCTGTAATGTTCCTGTAAGGCCTCGCTGTGCCTCTCTCCCACACCCCATGACATCGTCAGCAGATAGTGTAGTTGGTGCCAATTATGACAATAACAAAGTCCACAGAAATGAAATGTGCGAGATCCAAAACGTACAAAAAAAGAATCATAACTGCTGAGAAGTTGTGGAACATGTCTCTACCAGACCTTGTCTAAAGAGTTAAAATACTTTACAGTAGTAAAATACCTGCAGACTACTGACAAAAGAGACATCTATTTTCACCAAGGTTAAAAAACGGAATCCTTCCTTCGTTTTAAATTACATATTTGACCCAGGTCTGGTCAATACTAGCAGCGTCCATGAGATCGTGTCTGAGTGTGCACTGTGTGGGCAGCGTGGGCGGGTCTGTGTGAGAGTGAACAGTGTCGGCGGGGTAAGTGGGACAGCCTGGCCAATCAGTACTCACAGCCGCTTGATCCCTGACTCTGGTTGGATGTTGGACCGCGGCACGGGGGAGGGCATAGAAGGAGGCGTGCCCATCTCTTCCTCCTGCTCCTCACTGTTAGAGGGAAGGGGGACAGAATTAGGGGACACACCAGTGAGGGAACCATGGGTGGAGAGACAGATTCTTGACTCACCAGGCAGACCAGGGTCACATATGTGTTTGAAATACTTTTATACTCTTTAGATGCTGGTGAAATTTGAAAACCCACTGCAGATCCCTAAGAATTTTCAACGAAACAGGAAATGACAAACCAAAATGTACAATCATAAGAAAGAACAATTTTGTTCTGAATATTGAGTGTGGTTGCTTTTAAAACTGTCAGTAATCTGCAGGAATATTACTGGTGTCAAAAGGATTAAGGTATTTACAATAATTATTTTACCCAGATCTGGTGTGTGTCTCTGTGTGTCTCTGTGTGTGTGTGCGGTGGGGGGATTTATGAGTGTACGTGTTGGCATATCTGTGTAATGCTGCATTCCAGAACCTTCAGCTGCATATCATAATTATCTGACCCATGTCTGAACAGAATTAGGGCACACATATGGAGGGAGGAGTGGGTGGCGTCGAGAGGATAATCACTCTACCTTTTGTAATAGGCTATCTCCTCTTGCAGCATGAACACTTTGGCTTTAAGCTCGTTCCTCTCATGCAGGACGTCCCGCAGCTCTTGTAGGGTGAATCGGGGCCTGTTGGGGTCTTTCAGGTCAAGGGCGCCTCTCTCTCCTGCAGGGTCCTCCTCGCATGCCCCCTGGTGGCAGGGAGGGAGAATCGCAGGTTCGAGTCCAAAGAGTGAAGCGAATCTCACAACACAATGTTCATGCCGGTCCAAAAATAAATAACCTTTACATCTTGTTTTCTGCAACTGTGAACCCCATAAGTAACCATTTCATATCGATATCAATAGCCTTATCATCATACATAATTTCCCCTTTCACTGAATCCCAATAGAAGTAATTCCAAAAGCTTCCACAAGGGGGGGTATGCCGGATGAGGTTCACCCCTGTCTCCAGAGACAGTAGTGTTGGCAGAGGAACAACTGATGTGACGCATTGCAGTGTTACTGGCTGCAGTTGGTCAGGTAAAGGCCAAGTCTCTCTGGTTCAGTTACAGTGTCCCTACAGATTTAATGCCAGGGATAGGTGTGACAGAATGACTGATAATCAATCTGTCCACAGTTTAAGTCAAGCAATCTATTGATGGCATATTTTCCACTGCACATTTCCACATGTCTTTCTCTAAATACTAACACATCTTTATTTTTATTCTGTGGGGATGCAATCTTTAGCTTTTATAGGAACCACTAGCTTAGTCAGAAAGAGACATCAAATCTCACCTTCCTGACCATCTTCAACATTGATATACAGGGTCTAATCAGAAGGACAACATTTCTTTAAGGCACAATGATTTGGATGCATTTTTTTTTTAAAAATAAATAAAATAATAATTGGTTAGTATCCTCAGTCGAATAATTACGTTTTGGGTCTCTCTGTAGTTAATGCCACAGCAACCAAGGGAAAGACATGGATGGACTGCCAGCACGACAAACCAACCTGCAGAGTCAACCCAGCCACAAAAACCTGGAGTTGCAGAGATGCACACACCTGGTTCCTTTCTGGCAGAACCAACATGCCTTTGCTCAATCAAAGCTCATTTTAAATGGTTAGTTTTCAGACCTGAGAACACGGAGTGAAAAAAACCCATGTCACATGGCTGATGGCCTGCACATAAGGCCCAAACGCAGGCACATCCAACACACCTGAGCACTCACAGAAGAACCAACTCGCATACACATACATACATATACACATTACATGCACATGCACAAGACACACACACACACATACAGTGCTTGCGTTCACACATGTGCACGCACATAGATGTGCACGCACGCACACAGACACACACACACACACACACACGCGCGCGCATGTGCAGGCACAAAGACGCACACACATACAGTGTTTGCATACATACATTCACACACACAGATGTGCAAACACACAGGCACACACACACAAGGCAGCATGAGGATTTGGGCTCTGCAATCGGAGCACTCCGATTGGCGTGGGGTTAGGATCACTGCAAAAACCACCCAGGAAAGCCATCGCCATGGGTTACCCATAACAACACCGCCTCCTCCTCCTCCTCCTCCTCGTCCCCGTCCTCATCACAATAATCCTCCCCTTTCTCCGCGTGCTCCCCGTCCTCCAGGCCGGGGAAGAGGGAAAGACTCTCCCCCACCTCAAAGCACTCTGCTAGGAACTCTGGGTCGTTGCCACACTCGGCCCAAACGGAACTCTGAGCGTCCGAGGTTTCTGCATGCGAGAGCTGGTCAGAGATACAACAGGTCTCTTTCAATCAGGCCCGTGAAAGGAGAGCCAGGGCTGAAAGCTAATGCAGATACAGACACACCACAGCTCTGTTTCTTTACAATTCTGTTTGAATAATGCTCCCTGGCTTTACTCCATGCCAGTCAGCTTTCTAGCTTAAACACTGCCGTCTTTGGGGGTCCTGCCGGGTGAGGGAACTGTAGAGAACTGTGGAGTCATTAAAACTGCCTGGAATTTGCCTCACCATTGTTATTGGGGATGAAAAATAATTATTTCACAATTTAAAAAAAGCATGATAAGGGGGTTCTTCAGAAAGAGGCCTGCCGTATGTAAAATGTCAAAACAAATACTGAAATTAAATAATACCTCAATTAAATAAATAAATAATAAACACATGAACACCATGAAATAATTGTTTTTGAGGCTAAAGGAAGGCTGTTAATATCACAACCAGCTTATAAACCACAATTTTGTACAGCAACAGGAATATTAGAAAGGGTCATATGGACATTAGCCTATATGTAGAATTATTAGATCCATATACTACTAGAACCTTTAAAAATATGTTCAGAACAAAGAGATTCCAGCAAATCCTGTGCAAAACAAAATGTTAAAAGGTGTTAAAAAAAAAAACCCATATCATCAAATCATTTCAACGGATATTCTCATTTTTATTTTAAAATCAAAAAATATGTAGCCAACCAGCAGCCAATTTAGGCCTTGGAAACTAGGTGTGTGGACTCTTCAGCCAATCAATGACTTAGATTAAGCACTGAAATGTGTGCTGAAAAACCAGCACACTGCGGCACTCCAGGACTGGAGTTTAGTTCACTTTACAGACCCCGCAGTGGCTCGTTCTACGGCACGAGTCAGTAAGACTCTTCTGCCAGAATCGCCAAACCCAGAAAAACCAGCAAAGCTGGGAAAATCACCAAACCTGGGAACTTCACCAAAACATTCCCTTCTGCCCCACAGGCACCTGTTTTACCATGTTCGGGGCTAGTTGATCACGTTTGAGCTACCACACACTTCGCTGCGCAGTGTTCACTGTGCTCTTTGTAACCTAGGGAACACAGGGTCTCCTGAAGGGCTTGTGTGACTTCCTTACTTAGAGTGAGAACATAGGCCGGGTGGCGCTTTCATTCAGCCCACAGAGTTATTTGTTTATTCTCCGTAAAAACGTGGCCCGTGTAAAAGTCACTCCACGTGAGGGCATCGAAAATAAATGATTGAACTGTAAGAACCGTGTGACCCAGTGGTATCTAGTCTTGCCCATGGAGAGCCACAGGGTGTGGCTGGTTTTTGTTTTCAACTTAAAATGACTACAACTACAACCAATTCAGACCCAAGAGACCGGGTGAGTTGAGTTATCTGTATCAACAGACTTAATAAATCAATTAAGGGCTGAGTTACAACTAAAACCTGTACAACCTGAAGCTCTCCAAGGTCAAGGGTGAATAGGTCACATTACATCACATTCATTTAGCAGACGCACTTATCCAGAGTGATTTACAATGCGAGAGAAAATAAGCACAGCCACATGAGTTCTATGAGCAACAGTGACACAGACCTGGCTGACAACGCTCTTAGATCGCAGACAGTGTACGTGCGACATCGTAAGTACTAACTGTAAGGTTAACTGCGCTAACAAAATACCAGTGGTGTAACTGCACCCGTGGAAAGGAGGGCGTGGCTGTGATCACCTGGGGCGGGGCCGGCGCTGGCTCCTCCTCGTTGTGGGCGGGCTCCCCGCGCAGGCGGTCCCGGAGACGGGTCACTTCCTGGTGGAGCTGCCCCAGCTCCTGCTCCCGGGCCTGGGCCACGGCCTCCAGCTCCACCTTCTGCTGAATCAGCGCCTTGCCCTGAGCCTCCACCACCGCCATCTTGTGCCGCAGGTCGTGGTTGATCTTCATCAGCCGGTTCTGCTGCTGCTGGAGCTGCAGGAGGAGAACAAGGGGGGCGGGGGGGGCAGACATTTTAGAGCAGTGGTTCTCAAACCTCTCCTCGGGGACCCCCAGCCAGTCGATGTATTTGTTCAATTCCACCACCAGCACACCCGATTCAACAAATCAATGCTCGTTAAGCAGTAATGAGGTCAATCTTTACAAAACGGAAAATCTTATTTTACTTTTAATATCACCACTATAATTATTACAATTACAATGTGTATGTCTCATGTTCATTCTTTAAAATGTATAAAATACTTGAGTATTCTTTTGTGATTTCTTTTTCTCTTTATACACAACATGTACATTATGCTTTGGCAATATTTACTCTCTGCATTTCATGCCAATAACGCATATTGTATTGAATTGAATTGAATTGACAGAGAGAGATAGAGAGAAAGAGAGACAGTGTAGAGAAAGGGCCACTTGCAAGAGAGACAGAACAGACCGGCCAATTCACATAATGAATTCCATAATTATAACTGAGTCATAGATAACAGCGTAGAGAATACCTCTACTGTACTGAAGGAAGGGAAAATGCAAGAAAAATTCTAATAGCTAACTTCTGCATTTTAAAAAGTCACATCAAAGCCATGCAATAGGTTCCCAGAAAGCCTTTTCATACTGCAGCATTGTCCAGATCACGAGATACAACTGTCAACCACATACACAAGCCTGTGAAGCAGCAGCAGGTCAGCTGACATCGAGCGTGGCTCTGTGACACGCTCAGAGAGGCACACCTGAGTCACACTTTAACCCTTTAGACACCAGCACAATTCCTGCAGCTTACTGACAATTATAAAAGAAAGAAATCTACTTTCACCGCCATTCAGAACACATTTCTTCTTTCATAGGATTGTACGTTTTGGTTAGTAACATGTTCTTGTCAGGCAACTGAAGGAGTTCCCAAATTTTACCATCATCTAGAGAGTTATGCTGTGTTCACACTGACAATAGGGTACGCATCATGTGCTGTTGATTTGACATGGGAGCCACCCGTGTTCATTGAACACTCCGCGAAATAAACGAACTGGTGACAATAGGGTACGCTCAAATTGACGGTATGCCTAGATTTGACATGGGAGTGTTCACGGAAAACAAGTCAACGCAACTTTTTTACATGGTCAAATTTTAAAAACAAGTATTTTAAATACGGCTTAGTGAAGTAAATTAGTATTTTCACTAACCTGTCCTTCGCTAAACTTTGAGGTAAATAAATGCGCATACTTTGTTGCTAAACTGAACTGTGAACACACTGACAGTATGCCAGGTCAACCCTCACCATGAGCTGTCTTTATATTTGTATAAATATATAGCGAACAGCTCTAGGTGAATGCTCACAGGGGTATGATCTAGATGTGCAGTAAGGACGAGCTGTGGGGAGGTGGGTCAGGGTGATGGTTGAGGGATGATTGGGGAATGGTTGAGGGATGGTTGAGGGATGATTGAGGGATCCTTACCGCCTCAACATCATCATTCCGAAGCGTCAGCTCACGGTCTTTGGCTCGGATCTCATCCCTCTGCTTGTCCACCACCTCCTTCAGCTTCTTCATCACCTGCCGCTCCCTCTCTGACACACCTGCACAGGTGAGCCCACCATCAATGAACACCCACTGCTCATCGTATTAACACACCGACTCATATCAACACACCAATTAACACATTGAATATCAAATTAACCACATATGAACCTGCTGCACACTAAACACTAAAACCTTTATGGAGACTCCTCTACCTTTGAACGATGAGCCATTTTTTCCTAAATTGCCCCTATAAAAACTAACTATACAAAGAGCTTCCACAGCATGTAAAGGCTATACTACAGTATATACCTTAAATATATCATAGTAGTCCTGCCGTAGTCCTGAGACCGGTGGTGACAAAGGCAATGTACCACCTCCTCCGAGCCGGCACTCACCAGGTACACTTAGATTCCGGTATATGTAGAACCACTCTTATACGCAGCGAGCTCATATCGGCTTCCCTCCCCCCTCCCTGGGGCGGACAGCCAATTGCTGCATCCCTAGTGGCACTCCCGGCCAGAGCTGAGCTGGCGTGGCGGTGGAATTGAACCCCAGTTGCAGTGGGCAATATGCGTCCTAGTCGGGTGCTCTTACCGCTAGACCACCCAGGGGGGCAATACATAAGATAAGATAAGATAAGATAGCCTTTATGAATCCCGGGGGGGGGAATTTGGTTTGTCACAGCAGCAATGATACAGGAGACAGTGAAAGAACACACAAGACATACAGGACATCACAGTATACTGAATAATAAATACAAGATAAATATATTTAGAAAGCAGAGTAAAAACCTAGCAGCTATACAGACATACAGAACATCATAGTATATTTAAATACCAGATGCTAAAATACAAGAATTTAAAAAATGTAAAAATAAAAATAAAAACATACATACTTAAGCTATCTTTCTCTTTAAACCTAAAAGGTTCTGTAAAAAATATATCTGCAAGGGCCACAAAAAAGGTGGAGCAGTTTATTTAATGACACACTTTGTGTTGCACACCATTGCGTAGTGCTGAATTTGCTAAAAAGGGGACAGACTAACACACAGGTGTGAGTTCCCTCTCTAATATCTCACTCTACTGACCAATTACATTGTGGCCTTATGTCCCAGAGGGACAAAGAGCATTAACTGACCAATCAGGGTGAAGCCAGCAGGTCAGTACAGAGAGGCTGATGTATGGGCTTCCAAAGCTCCATGGCGTGTTTTGGGGAGTAAATATAGCTTTGACAGGCATGATGGACACGAGAGGGATGTATTTTTGTCTGGGTGCGCAGGCTGGTTTTAAATAGCCTCTCGTCTCTCAACGCAGAGGAACTTCACAGATCTCTCCGATGTTAATACGCACGGACTCAAAAATGCACGCGCGCACTAAGGCACCGGGCACTAACCCCCGGTTTCACCAAAGCCTCCCTGCAACTCAAAGCAAAGAAAGCCCTAAAGAAAGCTAATTAAATATGGAGGACAGAATGTCTAGTGGAAAAACATTGGTTGGCCAGTAAGGAGAAAATAAAAGCAAAATTCCAACTAATACTACATTTGTGAACCCACAGGTAACTGTCAAAATAAAGGAAACACTTGAGTAACTGAAGGGTTCTGGCGGCTCAGTTATGGTGTGGGGTGCATTGTCCTGGCATGCTTTAGGTCCACTCAGCCCCTTAAAAGGGCAAGGTAAACAGCAATAAATACAAAGCCATTCTGAGTGGTCATCTCCATCCTAAGCATTTATATCCTGATGGGAATGGGCTCTTCCAGTATGGCAATGCCTCCATCCACAGTGCACGAGTGGACGCTGTTGTCTCATTGGTGGTCTCAGCCACCAGATCTCAACCCAATTGAACACTTATGTGAGATTCTGGAGCAGCACCTGAGACAGCGTTTTCCACCACCATCAACAAAGCACCAAATGAGTTCTCGTGGAAGAATGGTGTTGCATTCCTCCAATAGACTTCCAGACACTTGTAGAATCTATGTCCAGGTGCACTGAAGGTGTTCTGGTGGCTTGTGGTTGCCTTATGTCCTACTAAGACACTTTATGTTGGTGTTTCCTTTATTTTGGCATTTACCTGTATATCCAGTTTGTATTATACTGGACTCTGGATGCTGGTTTTACCTCCTTCGGTGGAATTGCACCTTCCAACAAAAGCAAGGTAACTGAACAAGGGGTTGAAATGTGTGCACATGCAAGCTGACTCCTACAACACAACTGTTCTGGTGGCACTTTATCATCTCGGTCATGTGACGTTTTAAATGCGTTCAGCAGATGGGGGTTAGGCTTTAACTTATGCGTATGGGATACACCTGACCGTCTCTCTCTGGCTGGGTTAAACATAACTGGACTTGCTGTAAATCCAGACTGCAGGTTCAGAGCGACTGCAGATGAACTACTCCCGTGCTCAATGCTCACAGTGTGTGGTGAAAGGGCGAAAGAAGGCCCTCAGCATTAATGCGCCTACGCCCACAGTAAAGGTGCCTGATTTTGCTTCACAAGGAATCAAGGGCTTTGTGTGTGTGTGTGTGTGTGAGAGAGAGAGAGAGTGAGAGTGAGAGTGAGAGTGAGAGTGAGAGTGTATAAAAGTCGGTGGCTTGATACCAGAGTTGGACTTAATTCCACTTCAATTAAATTAATTGAAATTGTATTCCTTAATTATGGGCATTGTTAAAATCATTTCATAATCCTTCATCACATTTTTTTTTTGCATCTAGCTGCTGCAGTGACAGGGGTTTATATGTTGATCTGGGGGCACTGGTACTCTAAGGACATGACGGAAAGCTGTGGCCAGTGGTGGTCTGGTGCATTCATAGAACTGTTTTGAGGAATAGTTAAGCCTGATACCTTATCCATTGAACTAGCACAGGTTTTGCATGCTGACCCAAAGCATGGTTCTGCAGGACCTGGATCAGTCACTCTCTTGAGATACAAGTATTTGTAGGTAAAGGTGGCTCGGACACAGGTGTATGTAGGCAAAGGGGGGCGGGGATACAGGTAGGTATAGATAGACTGTGTTGAGATAGAGGCACATGTAGGTGAAGTGGGCGGGCTCTGTTTCCATGGCACTCATACCTTCCTGTCTCTGCAGCTCCTCCTCGGTCACGGGGCAGTCATTCAGGGACAGGTTGGTGAGCAGATTCTTGTTCTCGGCCTGCAGCTGGGCGATCTGGGATAGCAGGTCCTGGGCCTCGCCCCTCCACACGTCCTCCACCAGTTCCAGCTCCTGCAAACGGGATGGGACAGGTCGGAACAGTCAGCAGTGCTGGGGGTGGGGGCAGGCTTGTTTGCACACAATCTGCAATGCAGTGCACACACTCACACACTCATTTGCCCCAATGCAATCTCGCGTTGTGCGCACAAAAAGTAAAAGTAGGACGCAGTACTACTACTTCAGCGTGCGCATACACACACACTCACTCACATGAACTTGCAGATTCTTTTACACACTGCAAAACAAAACATGCTCTTGTTGCAACATGCACATACATACACACAAACTCCAAGTAATGAACTTGCTGGTTCACACACTGTAATACAAAACACAAACACCCAACCAACCCAGAGAAGAAAATGAATATTATCATGGTTGTTACCATTTATTGTTTATATCTATGTTTTTCCACATACCCTGACTTGCAGAGCAGAATGGCAGAATACTGTATAGATCATTATTATTTACTGTGTTGTAGTAGATTTTTGTATCTACACTGGTGTTTGTCAAAACTTCCTGCATTAATTGAATCTTACACATCACTGTTTATCTGTAGATTGGCCTACATTACCCACAATCATCTTGAGCCTTTTCCGTTCATGTTCCTCTCCTTCCTTTTAGATAGAATGGTACACTTCAAAAAGCTCATGGGCAAACATTTTCAAAAGGAACTTCACAGGCAACAAGTGTCTTTGAAAAGCCCCCTTGAGATATTTGGGAATGGAAATAGAACTAATCGACGGATCATAATTGGTCCCTCCTGGTCTTTCCTAAACCTGAAAACGTAATCAGCGAGGCCTTTCAGGGATCATAACCCCATCCTAATTTATTTTATTTTCCTTTTTGAGTACCCTGGTATGCCCCCATTATCCCCAAATAATCCAAATTGTACCAACAGTTGAATATAGAATCAACTGGCATTTGTTGCACTTGCATGTGTATGGCTTTTGTCCCTTCACCACAGAAACCTGCCAGTGGATTTCATGGCCCTGCTTAAAACCCGGAAACAGAGATTCATCATTTACATCTTACGATTTATCTCTTTCACACCACTTTCTCTGCTTTCACAAATTGAATACACTGTCTTTTGTTAATTCTGTTTTTAAAGTTTTATGGAATCTGTAAATGATATTATAGTCTACATGAAATAAATGAATAAAGTGTGTATTTTGTATTATTATAAAATAAGTTAAATGTGGACAGTTTTGGGATAAATGTAAAGATCTACAAAAGTTAGGGAGGGGACTATAAGGGATAATGATGTAAGAATCTGCAACAGTACTGATTCCGTTGTTTGGGGTCAAAATTGTAACTATATATTTCACTGAATGTTTCCATTTGATATTTATCATATAAATACTGTCAAAAATATACAAAATTCATAATTCTGCAGACAAATCCAAAAAGCAACAAAAAAAGTGACGGGTCAAGTTGTCAACTGCTCCCATTTCTGTCATGTGTGTTTGATACAGTGTATAAAATGTTTCGCAGTCCGGCCCTACAAAGGGGAATTTCAAAACTATAGGCTGGGCATTAAATGGGCGATTTTCGGTCTGACATTTTGAACAAATTACAATATTGCAGACAAATCCTAAAAATAAATTGCCGCCATTCCACCGAGCACACGAACCACGTCGTGTTGGTGTAGATGGAAACAGTAGTGACAACTGATGACTGTGCGAAATACGTGTGTATTTAATGTATTGCAGCTAAACTGAACCTTTTGGTGTTTCTTTTCCTTTTCCAGCCGGTCCATCCGTTCCAGTCGCAGCCTATCCAGCTCCAGCCGCAACTCCTCTGTCTCTGGGCTGATGTTATTCCGGCTGACGAGTACCTCCACGATTTCCAAAACCCGGACCACTTTGGGCATCAGCCGAGCCAGCGCCTCACACCCATACTGGTCAATAATTCGCTCGAACTCCTGGCCCACGACCGCGGCGATGTCATACACGTCCATGACCGTCAGCTCCGCCGCATTTTTCTCCAACGCCGATCCAAAGTCTTCCATGGCTACAGCTCCTTCTCTCAACAATGCAGTTCCTGTTCTCCTGTCGTATTTCCTTCGCCACAACAAAGTTCCCGAGTACTTGTATACGCGTCTCTTTACAGAACTATTTTCTTCAATGTTCAGAGTGACTCAGTTTACCGGGTACCACCGCAATGTCCTTGGCCCTGATCCATTGTTTCGCCGATCTAGAAAATTGAACTACACCAACTAAAGAAATAAATACACCAATTCCACCGGATCAGTTCCATTACGATCCAAAATCCGCTGTGCCTCACTCTTTGGATTCATTGCAGTCAATACGTAAGCTGCAGTCAAAGCACTGCGCATGTCAGAATTTGAGAGACAGGAGAGGTCGCTGCTCCTTAGGAAGTTGAGATATAAAAATAGAATATATATAGCTTCTTGTAAATGTTTTAAATATATCAAAATATTACCGAGACACGCAATCTGTCAGTTGCAGTTTCAACTCTATAATTTTATCTGGACGAAATGGCAGAATGGAGGGTTTATCCATATACAGCAAATTCTTTATACTACTTCACAATAGGTTAGGCTATGCGTTTTACCATGTATTTGCTTGGCAGGATATCGACGAATCCGTTATATTTCACAAAAGCGGATCCATGTACACCCACACCTTACGGTCATTAGGCTATAGTTAAATTTACAGTGCTTACACTTAAGCAACATTTCGATTAAAAATAAGTTTATGCAATAAGTCCACTGTGTGGGAGTTTCAATACACGTGTAGGCTGAGGAAGGATGAACTGTTCATTATTTCAACTCCACATTCCGCTAAAAATCTATGAATGTACAGCTGTGGCATCCCAGTGAAGTTCACTTCCTTGGCCATCACGGGGGGAAAAACAGGGTACACATTTTTTGTCAAGATTTTCAAAATGGCATCGCATCAACTGTTATTTTAATGTTATATCTAAACCACGTCAAAATATCCGAGTCAATATGCTTGCTAATATTTAACCATATACAGCAAACGTACGGATGCTTTGCTTACAGTTTTGTCTAGTTTTTTTGTTTTCTTCCGTCATAAAATGAAAGCTAGCAATGAAAACCGTTTAATAGTCCAACTCACTTGGACCCTCAATCCCATATATTTAATGGGTTGCCTACTACTATGAAGTCATATAGCCTGCCTTTGTTAGCTCGTGGATCCATTCAGAGCTGCAGTAACAGATGATCGACATCGATAAACCGATTAAGGCGCCCACATTTTATGTTGAGTGGACCTTCGCAGCGCGTGCGCCAAACGGATTCCTGCGTTCTTCAGTTGTACGTGGCGTGGAGATCATGACACCCCTCCAGCACGGGACCAATGTCTTGATATAGCATGTCATCGCCGAAAGAGGACGACAAACAACAGAACGGAGTATCAGTGTGGTTACGGTGGTTTGTATTAAATATAATGGATTACAAGAGCAGTACTGTAGGCCTATATATTTTTAACCTTTATATACGTAAATGTAGAACACCACAAGATCCCTTGGGATTAAAAAAATCCATATATGCTACGGCGAACGGCTGCAGGCTCAGTACAATTTATTCACTCAATTAGTAACATACAATCGTGTCAAATTAGCTAAACTGTATCTCAGTAAAACCGCATATGCCTTCTCAGCATGCTCAAAATGCACTGCGCTCCGGTATTCGTCCTGGTACATCAGGCGTTGCATTAATGCGAAATAGACAGAAGTAAGATCTGCACGTCACAAAAAGATACTCAAAAACAAAAACGTGCAGACAACAACATTAGTATTTTTAAACATTTATTGTTCATCTGACATTTACACTTATTACAGGGCACCACAGTAATCTTTACTAAAATATATTAATAGATCTGAGAGTATAAAGACATGTTTAACAAAGGGGGGCACTATGTAAGACCCTTTTTAAGAAAGCACTCTAGGTGTCCAAAGAATTCCACACAGCATCATCAGAAAATATGTACAGCTTTTTCCGTGCCCAGTTCTTGCACTATCTTCCGCGTCTCTCTCACTGTGCCGACAGCAGTGCACAGAGTTCTTTCTTTAAAATTCAAGGTAAAATATGGTAAATGCACGTCCTGTCTATGAGAAGGGAAAGAAAGGCTGCCGCTGTCGTCCTGTCACGCTGACATTCTACATCGACTTCCTGGATATACATAATCCAACACCTGATGACACTTGACCCCTGTTGCACACAGCCAGCTGAGTGAGTGCGTGTGCACGTGTGTAAGACCTGAGTCAAATAATTATTTGAAATATTTTAGCCCTTTAAGCACCAGTACAATTCCAGCAGATTACTGACAATTTTAAAGGAAACATATTTTCACCTTTCAAAACAAAGTTATTTCGTACGAATTGTATATTTTGGTTAGTAACATGTTTTCATTGGAAATTGTACAGGATCTGTTAGTGTTCAATTTCACCAGTCTAAAAGACTTTTACTAACGATTTATTTAAAATGCCTATTTGACCCTGGTCTGATGCGTGTGTGTGTGTGTGTGTGTGTGTGTGCGTGTGTATGTGACAGAGCGAGAGAGAGAGAGACGAAGACGGTGAAGTTTAAAAAATATAAAAAGAACGGGTGGCTTGAGGGTGGTAACAGTTCAAAGTGGTACGTAGATTGGACCTTATCGAGAGAGTTGACAATAATCACTGCAATCACTTCAATTACTACTTCCTATCTATAAAAAGAAACATGTAAAATGACAGACATTTTGGGGGGGTAATGTCCTCTGAAAAATAACCAGGTAGCATGTGAGTAGACTTGAAAACAAATCTTTGTTCTATGTTGGCTTTGAGGAAACTGGAGTTTGTGGTCTGCTGAACCCAAGTGGAACTGGGCCAGTTAAAGGCCAGTTAAATAAGTCATTCCCAGCAGAGATAAAAACAAATGAAGTTGCATCACTGAAAATATCACTGACAACCTACAGTTTAAACAACATGAACCTGAACCAGTTTCTGCTTTTCGCCCCGTGGACACCGTTAACAAAAAGTCACTAAAGTAACGCAATAGTGAGCACAAACGTGCGAGCGGCTCATCCCGCTGAAACCAAGGACGTGATGTGCGAATACGTGCTTCGCTACTTGAACTTTGCTTGTGTGTCAGTCCCCAAAACCTGTGCAAGAAATGTGTAAGATCACTATTGCTGTTATCCGATTCTTTAAATGAAATGTGCATTTTCATATGTAGTATTGCATTCCATACACAGTTAAAAATAAATTATCCTAGTTTTAAGATTTAAACCATTAGGGTACAGAGTCCAAAAACAAATGGCATGGCTGCATTCAAAATGTGATTTGCTTGAGTTCCAGCTAGCACTATATGCGACAAATGAATAATGGCGACTGGTGCTCTCTAGAAGGTTGCTTCATCAGCTGCACAGCTTTCCCAGTATAAAGCAGATGATGGTGAAAGAGAGAGACCATGGCTCACAGTTTTAAGTTTGGCAAAAAGAAATGAAAAAGAAAGATAAGATGGTAGATTATCAGCCCCCCCCTTCCACGATGACCAGATGGGCCAGGGGTGGTGGGTGGAGCCACAGAGGGGACGTCCTTCATCGGACAATCAGGGTCGCCTGCCTGCAGGTGCTCTCTACCTGAACTGCAATTCAGGAAGGGAGGGAGAGAGACAAAAAGAGGGAGTGTCATTTTCAGAATACGGGTGTCCCCAGCTGAAACATAGTTTGAAAGTGTATTGACCACATCAGGTAAGAATAGTCTTTACTGTGCTTTTGGGAAGGACGTTGGGTTTCTGGGCCAGGGCCGGCTTCTTCATGATCGCAGGCTTGGTGGGTTTGGGCGAGAGAGGGGGAGGGGCGCTGGTGAAGCCGTTGCCCTCGGCGAGCTGATCCAGTGGAGCCCCGCCAGCGAGTAGTGCTTTTTCCTCAGCTCCCCCAAACGCACGCGCTCACCCTCCAACTGGGTCTCCAGTTCCAGCACCTTCACCTGCACCACACGCAGGTACGCAAACACAGATGGACGCAGACACACACGCGCAGGTGAGAGGTCACACGCGTCCAAAACGCACTCGCAAACCCCAATACAAAAACTGCGAGAAATCAACAGGATCTGAGATTCACGGCCTCCGGGAAGCAATAAAATGCGACAATGTGTACATTATGGAGGCAAATGTGAAGGATCTTTGTTATCATGAATATAGACAAATAGGGAGAGAGCAAGATGGACAGCGAGAGATGGCCTCGGGATGACAGAAGGATGACCTCAGCGATGAAAGAAATGAAAACCTCCCCGTGGACTGACCTGCGACTCCATCTCCTCTTTCTTCAGCTTGATGAGAGACAGGCCCGAGAAGTCCATGGTGTCTGAGGAAGGTGGTGGGTCAGAACATTCCAAATTCAAGTCCACTTTATTGGCATGACAAGCACTGGGCATTGCATTGGCAACAAAAACAGTACAAATGACACAATGACATAGAAATAAGGACAGTGGGGTAGGGGATTAAATAAGAAATAAAATAACAGTACTACAATGACAATAACTATTAAAAACAACAAAAAAACAAACCAAATTGTCCTAGGGACACTGTGATGGCTCTCACCCTTCTCCTCGATTTGCTCCTGCCCAGTCCTGGTGGAGGCCATCACATTAGCAGCCATCTCGTTGACGTGGCGGGAGGCCTGCTGCAGGGTGGACAGCCTCTGACTGCTGCGGTCGGCCTTCACCTGAGTGCAGAGAGAACGGTCCAGGTGTGCTCACTGTCATTGCAACAGACTGTGGGGGGGCTAGAGCAGGGGTGTCAAACTCATTCCATCGAGGGCCGAGTGTATGCAGGTTTCTATTGTAACCAATGCATTACACCAGGTGATTTCAATTAGGTTCCCTCCTTAGTTGAAGAAGTGAGCTAATTAGTGAAATCACCTGGTGTAGTGCATTGGTTGCAACAAAAACCTGCATACACTCGGCTCTCGATGGAATGAGTTTGACACCTGTGCTCTAGAGTCTCCACATGAAATGTCTGTTTGCCCCTCCCCCCTTTGTGCTTATGCTTCACAGTCATGATTGCCCTCTGTTCTGCCCCCTGGTGGTGAAATTAGCTTTATTATGCACAATCTATTTACAGAGTAGGATATTAAGAACTCTGCTCAAGGGCATGCCCTGGTTGGGAATCGAATCTGCACCGAGTTACAAGCCCAGTTCCCTAACAGTTCCCTAGTGGGGAGTGGAGCAGAAATGGGGGGGGGAAAGGGATAGAAAAAAAGGATGGGAAGGAAAGAAACACAGGAGGGGGAGGTATAGGGGGATGGAGGGGGGGGACGGAGCGGACCCTCACCTTGGAGGCAGCGACCAGCTGAGCGGTGCTAGCGGCGATCTCGTGGGAGCAGACGATCAGCTCCTCATATTTGCCCGTGTGCAGGACCACCTTATCGGCCGACTCGCTGGGAGAGAACCGACGCCACAGTTACCACACTGAAACCGACATCACCACTGACAACGCTGTTACACGGCGCCACCACCGACTCTATGGACTCACTACATACTCAACTCCTACGTTCCTTCCATCCTCTCTGCTGCTGAACTACAAGGGAATTCCGGTGCCATATTACAGTATAGAACATTCATTGCCACAGTATTGTATTTTGTCACGCCTGTTACTTTTCAGAAGACGCATCAAACTGGAACGTTTTGGCTTCATTGCTAGGGAGACAGAACTTTCAATGATAAGAACATGGAGCCGAGTATCTGGTGGGTCTATAGTCTGTGGTGCCACCAAGCTACGCATTCACAGGAAACCAGCAACTATGTGTAATAATCAGTAAATCAGCAGCAACAGTAGAGCACTAAGCGTGAAGCATGAAGCTTTTTTATTTTACATTCCCTCTTTAGCGCTCTACCCTTTCTCTATTATCCACTATTACACAAAGGTCGTTTCTCAAGCACAGATCCTCACCACGTCCATTTCCATGTAAGGAATAGTTACCATACAACTATACAGGCTGACGTTTACAGAACCTCAGCGGGTGAACCAATGGCTCACAATAGCAGATTTCAGAGAATTTCATGAATGGCGAGGGCCACCCATAACCCTGGGGACTTGGTCCCTCCAGGGTCAGTAGTTCAGTACTGACACAGGAACCAGCAGGTCTGGGCCATCTGTGCTGATCTATGCCAATACTGTGAGTCCATTCCATCCCTATATCCGTGTGTCTGCACTTACACCAGCTGAGTGGCGCCCCATCCTACTGCTTTGGATGCCGAGATGAGCCCTTCGGTCCAGCGCGAGTTCCTGGCGTAGAACTCCTTCACCGTGGCAGCGCCCTGCAAGGGGAACAGGTCCACAGATGTCACAACACGGTGGGTGAAGCGCACCAAGGTTAGAATTGTCTGTAGCGCTCTCTAGTGTCTTGGAAGAAAATAGCTCTATAGTATAGCGCTCTCTACTGTCTTATAAGAGTACTGTCTTATAACAGTATAACACTCTATACAATGTTAAGAGAGTATAGCACTCTAGTATAGAATTAGCACTATATACGGTGCGTATGCATGCTTGCAGTGTATGTAGTGTGTGTAACGTGTCTATTGTCGCTACTGCAACGACAATTGTCTGTGCTGGGGGAAAGGCAAAGTTGTAAGGCAAAACAACTTTCTGTAAAACAGACGATTAGTATTATCTAATCTAATCTAATAAGCATGCCACAACCTCTTTTCATAGCACTAGAGTGTCTGGAAATGGAAATTACAGTTTGAGATTGCAGGATTTTTAGTGGAAACCAATCGGATTGGTTTGAGTTCTCCAAAGTTTTAACCAGCGTTGATCCGTCAGCAGTAAATGCCCACTGGTTTATCAGCGAAGCATGTCCCTGGAATTTCAGCAGACTCCTCATCAGTGTATCATCCTGGTCAGGCTCACAGTATCGTAAGGTTATGAGTAATCATCTCGACCGCCTTTTAAGGGGTCAGGGAATAATTTTCCAGTCTCCCACATTGGCTCCAATGGTTTTCTGGTTTTTTGATTCCCTCTGGAAAATGCCAATTGTGAAGCGCTGTGTGACAACCTGTTTGTAAATGGCGCTATACAAAAATAAAGATTGATTGATTATGAGTAATCTGGTCAGGCTCACAGTATCGTAAGGTTATGAGTAATCTGGTCAGGCTCACAGTATCGTAAGGTTATGAGTAATCTGGTCAGGCTCATAGTGCCATAAGGTTATGAGTAACCTGGTCAGGCTCATAGTATCATAAGGTTATGAGTAACCTGGTCAGGCTCACAGTATCGTAAGGTTATGAGTAACCTGGTCAGACTCATAGTACTGTAAGGTTATGAGTAACCTGGTCAGGCTCATAGTACTGTAAGGTTATGAGTAACCTGGTCAGGCTCCTAGTACCGTAAGGTTATGAGTAACCTGGTCAGGCTCATAGTACCGTAAGGTTATGAGTAACCTGGTCAGACTCATAGTACTGTAAGGTTATGAGTAACCTGGTCAGGCTCATAGTACTGTAAGGTTATGAGTAACCTGGTCAGGCTCCTAGTACCGTAAGGTTATGAGTAACCTGGTCAGGCTCATAGTACCGTAAGGTTATGAGTAATCTGGTCAGGCTCATAGTACCATAAGGTCATGATGAGCCTGACAAGGAGGCGAACACTAACAGCATTGCTGTGCGGGTTGAAACACTGCTGAGATGTAGTGAGAAGGTTAGGAGGACGTTTATACGGGTTTATAAGGTGATCCTCAACTTTTAACCTACACTGTGAGACAGTGCGCTTCAAGTATGGAATTCTTTATTTTCTGCCACAACTTGTTTTCAGTTGACTAGGTGCCATCTAGTGTACTCTGGTCTTATTTTAGTGCGTGTACGATCCCTGGAGGCCATGGCATCAGTGTGAAACGACATGTCTTATCTGTATGAGTCTGTATCCCTGCATTGTTGTCTGTAAATGTGCAGCTGTTGATGACAGCCCAAATGTCCCCTCGGGGGTCAATAAAGTAAATCTTATTTTATGCATTCTATGTATGTGTGGCGCTCTGTTTCCCAACTCACCCTCTCTCCCTCCACAATCTCCTTCTGTAGGTCGGTAGAAGCCAGGACGAGCATGTGGATCGCCTGTGTGTGTGTGGGGTGGGGTGGGGGTACAGGATAAACATGTCACAACCCCTTGTGACGCCTTCACCGGCTCCCTCACACTATGACCAGATCATACCAGCGCTCCAATATCATCACCTTACCTTCATGAGGTCCGTGCAACAGTTCAGAATTCTGCAAGAGGAGACAAAGCAACATGCTGACTGCACAGACACACAGTGCACACTCAATAGCACCAAAGCACTTTAAAGCACTCTTACACGGTCCAGTTTTTCCCCAATAATGGATTTTTACATTAAGAAATTTCTATCACTATTATTGAATTTATTATTATTTTATTGAATACTATTATACTTTTGTACTATTATACTAATACAAACAGAATACAATTTCTAGCCCAACCCAGTCATTGGTAGAGTGATTTTCTTTCCCGTTACATCCCAGACACATCTTGTCCTTAGAGCACATGATGTCTGCCCAACAGCACATCGATGTAAGAAATTCAGGGCTGGCTTGACCCTGTACTGACCTCTCGTTGACCTCAAGCTTGACCCCGCTTGTGTCCATCCTTGCCTTGTTCATCATGTCCTGTTGACAAACACAGAAGGCTTCAGTAATATGGACTAACACCCAGCCAACACATCAACACAAGTAACCATGTTAACCATAAAATAACTGCCAGAGGCTTAAGCAAGACTTTGATCATTAAAGCCATCTCACGCACAACAGTTTTGAGTGCAAGTCGACGATGAGCTCGTCGCATATGAAGTAAATACCCAACTAATGTACAGCTGCATGCTCACAGTGTTACTGCATAACTGTGAGAATGCTATGTTAATTGGGTATTTACTTCATATTTGATCAAATGAGCTACAGTAGTTTGGTGCTGTACATAGATATTTTGAGAGACACTGTCATTCCGCCCCACCCTCTCAATAGCTCAAACTGAGCCGCCCCCATCTGCCTCCGCCTGCTCCTGCCCCTGCCCCCGCACCCGACCGTCACTCACGTCAATCCTGCGCACAGCCTCCTCGATGGCCGCCGACGTTGCTGCCATCTCCTTGTCCACAAGGTCCCCCAGCTCCTCCTGGCGGATGTCCGAGCCCTTGGGCCTCAGCTCCTGAGAGGGGGTACAGACACAGGGGTCAGTGCTCTGTCAGTGCTGCTCCAGAGACAGCGGTCAGTACCGGTCCAGAGACAGCGGTCAGTACTGGTCCAGAGACAGCGGTCAGTACCGGTCCAGAGACAGGTGTCAGTACCGGTCCAGAGACAGGTGTCAGTACCGGTCCAGAGACAGCGGTCAGTACTGGTCCAGAGACAGCGGTCAGTACTGGTCCAGAGACAGCGGTCAGTACCGGTCCAGAGACATCGGTCAGTACTGGTCCAGAGACAGCGGTCAGTACTGGTCCAGAGGCAGCGGTCAGTACTGGTCCAGAGACAGCGGTCAGTACCGGTCCAGAGGCAGCGGTCAGTACTGGTCCAGAGACAGCGGTCAGTACTGGTCCAGAGGCAGCGGTCAGTACTGGTCCAGAGACAGCGGTCAGTACCGGTCCAGAGGCAGCGGTCAGTACTGGTCCAGAGACAGCGGTCAGTACCGGTCCAGAGACAGCGGTCAGTATGATGATGAGAAAGCAGTCAGTGCTGCTGTCAGCACTGTGCCCTGGCTCCATCATCACCGTTGCCCCCTCTCACCTTGACCCCTCGATACATGTGTGAACGAGGGCTGCCGGCTGCTGACGGACAGGAGACTGCGCTGTGTGTGTGTGTGTGTGTGTGTGTGTGTGTGTGTGTGTGTGCGTGTGTGTCTCACCTCGCCCAGACGCAGGATCTGCTGCACGACGATGCGGATGGCGGCTGGGTCAGCCCGCTGCAGGGTGGCTTTGGCTGTCAGCTCCTGGAGGAACTTCACGCTCTGACTGCCACAGCCTCGACAGCTGTCTGTCAGTCCTGGGAGAGGACAGAACACACCAACACTCACCGACAAGCAACACGCACAGCTCTCCTGTCACTCAATGGGCAGCGGTGTAGTATAATTATGGTTTGAATTATGGAAGGATGGGATTTATTAATACATGCAACAGAGCTGACAGAAGTGTATTAAGTAGACAGATACATAAGGATTATCGCTATAAAGAAGGAATATAAATGAAAATAAATATTATAGCAAATACAAATCTCATCGGTAGCAGCTTAATAATGCTATAATGACATCTAGAGTAATTTATGACACTCATTAAAAAAAATCTTACATAATCGTATTAATGGTATCAATAATAATAATTATGCAATAATAACATAATCAGAACTCTAATTATAATGGTTAAAAATGAACATGCAATTACTTAAATAATATTTGATGAACCCCAGATTGGAATTATAGAAGGATGGGAATTATTAATACATTGAACGGGCTTTTCAGACAAAACGTTTTTAGGATGATTAAGAACCTTTGTACTTTTTATATAACCTTCTACTTTTTAATATATTGTGGCAGCCCAATGGGCTGCACAAGGAAATGGCTGCCGGGTCCTTCGACACATGGGAGCCAAAACACTACATTTCCCAGCAGGCCACAGAAACACCTGAGCAAAGTCAAGGCCACGGGACTAACGACCAGCTGAAGGCCATTTCAAGGCCTATTTAAAGGGCTGAATCCCATTACACTGAGAGAGGAGTAGGAACGTGTGTGGGAAGGAGTTGCTGAGTGTTTGTGAGGAAATTGAGTACTGTGAAGTCGTTGACCAGCCAGTATTTGGAGAGAGAGAGTGATTGTTGGAGTGTTGTGTGTATGAAAATTGGATTGTTTTGAGGACCCCCTTTGGATTGACTACGGACTGGATTACGGAACTGAACTGGATTTTGGAATTGGATTGGACATTGACGACGAGAAAGGATTTGTGGACTTTGTGTTTGTATTCCCCTGAAGACCCCACCCTGTGTTTTGTGTTTGTCAAGTATTTGTTTATTAAATTATCATTTTTGTTTCTGAATACTGCCTCCTCCGTGTTCTTAAACTTGCCCTCTGCAAGGTCCGTGAGTGTTGCCCAACACCCGGGGACACCACAATATGTAACTCTTTAATAGTTGTTTTGTCTACGGTTGGTCTACACATCTACAAGTCTACAAGTCTGTATGGTTTCTCTTGTTAGGTAATTTACAGTTGCTTGTGTTCTGATTTGTTTTATTATTTGCCATTTTTCTGTACTGAATGGATGTGCTGTCTCTAATGTGTCCGTGCTTGTAAATTAGCCTTTGGCTACAAAGACTGCATGCATTAGATACAATGCATCCAGTCAGTACAGAAAAATGGCAAATAATAAAACAAATCAGAACACAAGCAACTGTAAATTACATAACAAGATCAATGATGCAGCAATGCATCCGATTCTTGTTTTGTTTGGTTTAAAAAAAAAAAAAAAAAAAAATCACATTTTTCCCAGTTTTTCTCCCAATTTGGTTGCCAATTATACCCTCTATTTATCTCAATTCACCCTCCCCCATGAGTCCGCCGCTCGTCCTCCGGGTCGAGACACTATTTCCGGGCCGATTTTATCCGCCTCTTCCGAGACGGAATTCTACCACAGACGCATTTTTCCTGCTCCTCAACGGACTCGTGCCGGCTCACCCTTCCCCTCCCCCAGAGGCGGACAGCCAAACGCCACCTCCGATCGGGGCTGATGAGCAGGGCCGGTCTGACAGGCAGCGCACACCACACCGGCCCATCCAAGGTGTGGTGCGTTAGACCGCTAAGCTATCTGCCAGCCCGTCGATTCTTGTTTTTTAACATTGTCTTTTTTTTAAACTTTTTGCCATGTCCCTGACAAATAAATAAATAATGGTTAGGGAACTGGGCTCGTGACTCAGATTGCAGGTTCAATTCCCAGCAGGCGCACTGCCGTTGTACCCTTGAGCAAGGTGCTTAGCCTGAATTGCTTCAGTAAATATCCGGCTCTATAAATGGACTGTACGTAAAGCAACGTAAACTGTGTACGTTGCTCTGTATAAGAGTGTCTGCTAAATGGCTAAAACGTTAAAATGTAAATGTCAATGACAAGAAATAGCTGCCAGATTTTGGCGTGTGTGCGAGCGCGAGGGCATGCACTGGTGGTGCTGGGGGCAATTTAAACAAACAGCCCACCTGGAATTTAAGGCAAACCTTTATTTGTGAGGGCAAACCTTTATTTATTTACATTCCTCACACTGAGGCTCGTGGCCAAAATAAAAACATACAAAGTGCGTGCGTATGTGTGTGTGTGACTGTGTCTGTGTGTCTGTTTAGACTCACGGTCAGCGTGGTCGGTAGGGGCCATGTGCGCAGTGGCGCTGCCGTTGACGATGGTGTCCGCTGCCAAATGGGAGAACTGGGTGACAGCCCTCAGCAAACCGCTAGCATCTGGAGGAGCGGACGAGGAGTGGACTTTACACACGTTCACCATCACCACCACGACCTTTGAACCTTTCTGGGCTCGGGTATGGATTAAGATCTTGGTTGGCTGATACTGACCCAGTGCTTGGTGGACAACATCTACATGAAGCATGTCACAAAATACACAAGCAGGTGCTGCACCACCATGCTGCCACCAGGGGGCAGGTGAGTAAAAGCTCCAACACACTCCCACAGCACAGCCAGCATTCTGCTCTGTCCTAACACCAAATGCTCCATCCTACCTCAACCCAACAAAAAGCACAGCGCACCTCCCATGTTCCGCAGGTAGTCTGTGTGGCCCTGCTTCAGCTTGTCAATGGAGCCCAAAGTGGCCTCAGCTCGATTTACAAGATAATCTGTGAGTGAGAAAGAGAGGAAGAGAGAGAGAGAGAGAGAGAAAGAAAGACAGGGAAAGAGAGGGGACGGGGTAGAGGAGCACAAAGAGAGGGAGTGGGTGTGTTAGAATACTGCTTCCTTTGTTCCACCGATGCAGCCGGTACACCTAGAATTACTCAGGTGCTTTGTTTCTGAATGACATAAACAGGCACTTCTGACGCCCAGGGGACTAAAAGACCAGTTGGAACTGCATCTAACTACAATGCAGACGGCATCCCGTTGACGTCGGTGAAAGCTGGAGTTATGTCACGACTGCACGTCCAGGCAGGCGTCCTTTTTCTTCATCTCAGGTGACATGGAGAGGGGTTGCCTATGCTGCTGGTAGAGAGGGGTTGCGTGGGGAGAGGGGGGTTACCTGGGGAGCTGGTGCAGCGTATGTGCAGGGGGTCGTCCAGCTTGGCCACGGCGTCCTGTATGATGCACTCTGCCTCGGCCGCCGTGGCCCGCAGCAGGGAGAACTGCTCCTCCAGCAGCTTCTGCTGCAGATGCTCCTCCCGGCTCAACTGCACAGGAGCAACACAAGCACAGAGGCCCAGAGAGTCAGGATGCAGCCCGCCAATCCTGTCATTCCAACTCTGAAACCGGCGTGGCCTGTAGCGCGGCCTGCATTACGGCCTCTCCGCAGTCAGACTGGCGCCGCAACATTACACATGGCGACGCTGCGGCTGTGACGTCACGCTCGCGTCTGTGACTCCGTCGGGTCGCTCACCTTCTCCTGCAGCTTGCCCTGCAGCTCGCTCAGCTCCCTGGCGCTCCTCTCCCTCTCCTGCTGCAGGGACGACTGCTGCAGCTGCGCAGCCTGGCGCAGGGACGAGAGCTCCGCGTCCCGCTCGCTCACCGAGCGCATCAGCGCCTCCTTCTCCCCCTGCAGCGACGCTACAGAGCTGCTCAGCTTCTGCCCCTCCTGCAAACACACGTGCACACACACACACGCACGCACACACACACACACACACACACGCGCACACACACACACAGACACACAGACACACGCACACACACACACACGCACGCACACACAGACACACACACAGAGACACGTACACACACACACACACACACACACACACGCACACACACACACACACGCACACATGTGCACACACACACACGACACACATGTGACGCACACACACACACACACACAGACACACAGGCACACACAGGCACAGGCACACACAGCACACACACACACACACACACACACACACACACACACACACACACACACACACACACACACACAGACACACACACACACACACACACACACACACAAACACACACTACATTAATGCTGGCATATTCACATGCAAATGTGTTCACATGAAACCCACATGGGAAGGCTTATCCATTTCATTTAATCAAAGAGCTGCTCATTAAGCAGCCCAAATGTAATGGACAGGCTTCACATTAAGCCTTGGGCCAGGCCTGATCTGACATGACATCACCCTCTTCCTGTATTACTTAATCTAATGAAGTCATCCACTTAACTAAAACCAAGTAAACGAATTGAATAAAAAACGCAGGAAGTGACAACAAGACGTAGAAAGGACAATAAGCAGCACACAAGCGCGTGGGGCGGTGTGGAGACACCAACGTATTGTCGTCACCCTTCCCCTTCTCCTTTGTTCCTACGGGCCTGTTCCTCTACACAGGAAATGTACCTACAGCCCCACAGGCAGGAGGGGAACATCAGAGCACACAGCGCACATTCAAATCACATTTGCTTTTTAAATGCCATTTGCATGGATGGGCAAATGTGAGCCTTTGTCCACACCACACGCGAGGGGAGTCAGGAGTCTCCCGAGTTAACCCTCCCCTCTCCACACCCTGGGGGAAGTGACTCAGACTAGAGAACTGCCCATTGGTTCAGTGCTACGGGGGCAGGAGCGCATGCTTTGACATTGTGAAGTTCTTTGGGATGTGGGTTAGTAACGGGTCCCTTAAATGGGTGCAGTGGCTGGCAGTGTAGTGTAATGGTTAGGGAGCTGGGCTTGTAACTCAGAGGTTGCTGGTTCAATTCCCAGGTGGAGCACTGCTGTTGTACCCTTGAGCAAGGTACTTAACCTGAATTGCATCATTAAAATATCCAGCTGTATAAATGGATTGTATGCAAAGAAATGTAAACTGTGTAAGTCACTCTGGATAATAGCATCTGCTAAATGCCTAAAATGTAAAATGTAAATGTAGATATGGGAGGTGTCACACAAGACATAATAATATAATACCCTTAACTTTATTAATTAATTCATTTTTATTAAACAACTACTATATGGAATTCTTAAAGAAGTCAGTTGTCCCCCCCCACTGAGAAAAAAATAAAATAAAAATCTGTTAGCATGAACCCCGTCTGCCTCAAACAAGTAAGTGTAGTAGAACGGTTAGGGAACTGGGCCTGTAGGGGGGTTGCAGGTCTGATTCCCAGGTGGGGCGTGGCCATTGTGCCCTCGAGCAAGGCACTTAACCGGGTAAATATCGAGCGGTATGTAAAAAAATGTTAGCTGTGTAGCTCACCTCGGAATGTAGTAGAGAGATTTATGAGGAGTGCTTCTGATAAATGCCTGAGGGTAAATCTAACACCGTGCTGCAGGTGTGTGTGTGTGCTAATGTAAATGTGACACTGCAGGTGTGTGTGTGTGTGTGTACTAATGTAAATGTGACACTGCAGGTGTGTGTGTGTGTGCACTAATGTAAATGTGACACTGCAGGTGTGTGTGTGTGCACTAATGTAAATGTGACACTGCAGGTGTGTGTGTGTGTGTGTGTGTGTGTGTGTGTAAATGTGACACTGCAGGTGTGTGTGTGCACTAATGTAAATGTGACACTGCAGGTGTGTGTGTGTGTGTGTGTGCGTGTGCACTAATGTAAATGTGACACTGCAGGTGTGTGTGTGTGTGTGTGCACTAATGTAAATGTGACACTGCAGGTGTGTGTGTGTGTGTGTGCACTAATGTAAATGTGATGCTGCAGGTGTGCGCGGAGGTGGACGGACAGACGGACGCACCTGCTGACGGCTCTGCATGCTGTTCTGGATACGCAGCACCTCGGCTCTCCTCTCGTCCAGGTCGTGCTTCAGCTTGTCCATCTCAAACTTCTGCTCCTCCATCTGCGGGGACCGGGGGAGAGACACGCCGGCGTGTTGGAGCAAAGACGACTCAAAAAGCAGCCGACGACACAGAGGCCACAAAGGGATTCGGAGAGAGAGCGGAAAGAATGCGCAACGACAACAACATTCTGCTCATCTCGGCTCGGCTGTTGAAGAACGGGGAACGGAAAATGGCTGTTCGGCCAAAGCTGCGGACGATAACGAGGTGACGCTAGGACAGGTCTGCCCGTGGAGGGAGGGAGGGAGGGAGGGAGAGAGGGCCGGTGTCTCACCTTCATGTCAGCCTCCTGCTTGACCCGGTCCACCTCGAAGGCCAGCTGCTGCTTCGTCCGTGCCACCTCCTCCTGCGTCTGCTGGCTGGCCGACAGCATCTTCACCGTGTCCGCACTCTGCACCACGCACACGCAAACACGCGCAAACACACCAACACGCACGCAAACACACCCACGCGCACACACACGCACACAGAAAAACACAGGGACAGACACACACAAAGATACACCTCAGTCCCATTTTCGCTTCGCATCCTCAGATGAGAGGTCAGACGAACCATCTTCATGGAGGTATTTTTGCTCACACTGATGAAAACGCAAGTCTGAACATGTTGGGCTTCCCAGTGTGCTGAGGACTTCCTCACAGACAGCCAAGTTTCAAATTAAATCAGTCCCCTTCCCTACCCCAGAGAGGAACTTGTGTCTTTTTGCAAAGTGAGTAAATCTGTTCATCCATTCTGTTGCAAAGTTGAATCCTTGCTTGGGCCACCCCAGTCCAAGCAGGGATAACACATATACACACAAACACATGTAGGACACAGAATATGTGCAGGTTGTAGTCTTGGATGAGTTGTGTTGTTGTAAGATGTGTAGGCTGTGGTAGACGTTGAGTTGTGTTGTTGTAAGATGTGTAGGCTGTGGTAGACGTTGAGTTGTGTTGTTGTAAGATGTGTAGGCTGTGGCAGACGTTGAGTTGTGTTGTTGTAAGATGTGTAGGCTGTGGTAGACGTTGAGTTGCAGGGTGACCGTACCCTCCTGAGCAGCTCGGCATGGTTGCTAACGAGCTCAGCGTGCTTCTCCTTCAGCTTGGTGTAGCGCAGCTCTGTGGCCTGGGACCTCTCTGCAGGGCGGGAGGGAACAGGGGGTCAGTGACCTCTGACCTCACCTCATTTACCTTTCACTCTAAACACACTGGGGTTTTAGCTTCACTTCTAGTGCTGGAGCCAGTCATATGATCTGTGTGGGGAAAATATGGATACAAGGCTTTACCTGTTCCTGATTATGCCAGTCAGTGTCAATGGTGCAGATGTTAGTCAGTGTCAATGGTGCGGATGTGAGTCAGTGTCAATGGTGCAGATGTGAGTCAGTGTCAATGGTGCAGATGTGAGTCAGTGTCAATGGTGCAGATGTGAGTCAGTGTCAATGGTGCTGTGAGTCAGGGTAGATGCTGGTGTGTGTGTGCGTGCGTGTGATCCTTCAGTCAGTGCTCTTACTCTCTGCCTCAATGAAGGTGGCCTGTACGTTTTGGTGATCTGCATTTTGGCTCCTCAAGGACTCCAGCTCCATGCGCAGCTGCTCGTTCTCCACCAGGGCGCGCTGTTTCTGCACCCGCTGCTCCTCCAGCTCCGCCTCCAGGCTGTTGATCTGGGACTTGAGCTGGGTGATATAGCGCTGAGCCTGGGAAGGACGGAAACCATAAGGGCCTGATGCCATACTGACCCTACTGATACAGTCCCAATTATGTACTGCCAACTAAGATTTAATAGTATTTAGGGGTGATGCACACACATGCACACACACACACACACACACACACACACACACACACACACACACACACACACACACACACATCATCAGCTCTCCTAAAAGCACTCACCATACACACACACATAAACACACACACACACACAAACACATCCATCATACCTCCCTCTGAAATACATGCCATGTACAAACAAATCTATCCTATCACACAAACCACGACTCCCAGTGCCCACCTCAGTCTTCCATTCCAAACCCACTTGTCACATTCCACACCACCAGGGTTGCCATGGCATCTGCCCATCAATTGAGCCACCCAATTCCAGACAGCACATACCATTCTCTTCCCCCACCCAGCGCCATTCAAAACAAGAAAACAACCACATATCAGAGCTGGGGTCAATTCCATCTCAATTCAGGAAATGAATTGCTATTTCATTCATTCATTAAAAATGTCCATAGAATGGGTATTGTTCAATTAATTAATTGAATTTCAACTGACTTCATGATTTGACTGCATTGAAATGGAATGGATCCCCCACCCTCTGACACATTCCATGCACACAGCATTACTTGAAAAGTATGAAATCTTCAAGTAATGTTGTATAAGACACTAAAATAAGATCATTTGCATCCTGGGTACCTCCAAATGTTTAGATGCCAGTAAAATTTGAAAACACTCTTGCAGATCCCTGAGAATGTTCAACAAAACATGTTCCTAACAAAAGCATATAACCATATGGAAGAATAACTTTGTTCTGAATATTGGTGAAAATAGGTATTTTTTATTAAACATTACCTTTTTTTTCCTTATAAAACAAACATCTATTTTCACCAATATTCAGAACAAAATCTTTCATATGATTTTACTTTTTATGACATGTTTCGCTTACATTTTTCATTAATCTGCAGATATTTTACTGGTGTCAAATAAATTTCAAAAAAAGTTATTGAGCCAGGTCTGATAAACGGCCCTTAATATATAATATAATATATGCCATTTAGCAGACACTTTTATCCAAAGTGACTTACAGTAGTGAATGCATACATTTTCAGTATATGTGGCCCCAGTGGGGATTGAACCCACGACCTAAGCGTTGCCAACGCTGTGCTCTACCACCTGAGCCACAGAGAACCACCATAAAACCACCCTTGAAATAAAACAAACAGGAGACAGGCTAAGAGAGGGTCTTGTACCTCGGCCTTGATCCGCTCCAGCTCGGCCCGAAGCATCTCCAGCTCCCGCTTCATGTTGTCTATCTGGACGTCCCTGTGGACCGGCCAACGCAATCAGCAGGGTCAGCGACCTTTAACCTTTAACACTTTCAGTGCCATTCCACCACAAGACGTCCCGCGATTAAAGATCAAAGCATGGCTTCCTTTCCGAGAAGGCGCATCTTTAATCTCTTTTTGTCAACTCTCTTGTTTTGGTCTTTACAGGAACACTTAAAAATACAATGACTCATTCATTCAATTTGAAAAGAGGCCAATATCCTTTCCCTGTGCTTGCAATTAAACTCTAGATCACCGAACCGATGTGTCTCACAAAAACAGCCAAGTCACACAGGTCTTGAGCAATCCTTGTTCTGCTAATGACGTATTTACCTTTTTTCACTCAATACAAACAACTGAATGCTTTGTGGCAACCTGATGCCATCACAAACACCCTCCTCCATTGGGGAGATAACTTCTTCAACATGTGCAGCTGGCTGTAAATCGACCAATGTGGGCTTCAGATGCCTACAAATCCAGGAAGTGAACAACTACAAAGCAAAAATGACTGTTTATGATTTTGAGTTTTCTATAAATAGGGTTGTTCCACATGGATAATGGGAAATCCATTCTTCTTCAAAGCACGCAAAGGCCATTTGAAAAGGTTACCTAGCATTTCATTGTGCTGTTGAGTTCAAAAAAATTGCTGAAGTGACTGAGTGATGACATCATCCATGACTTGCTTCTAGTCAGGCCTAATCATGACTGATTCTAACAGAAAGGATACAGACCATCTACACAAAAGAAATGACATGTCAAACCACAGTTTGTTTTTGGTGGAGTGCTCCTTTAAAGTAAATTAACTATCAATGCAATAGAAACACTGACACATTAGTAGGCCAATTGAAATGTGTCCAAATGTGCTGAGGGGAGGAGACTTTACCTGTCATCGAATCCGCCATTGGGAGGTCCAAAGGTCTGATCAAATATGTCAAACTGTCAAAACAGGATAAACACAACACCTGACTGCAGGGAATATACTGTATGCTGGTGCCAGTACAACAGATGTGTCCTTGCATGTAACCCGAGACCAGAACTGAAATTGATTTGAAATCCTTTTTTTAATGATTATTTTTGTATAATTTATTTATTATAATATTTTTTATTTATATTTAATTTCAGTTTTTCTGCCAATTTGGTGGCCAATTGTACCCTCCATTTCTTCAATACGCTCTCCCCTACAAGCCTGCTGCCCGTTCTCCGGGTCAAGCCAATACCCCGAGGCCGTCAATGATCCGCCTCCTCCGAGACGGAACTCACCCACCTGATCTTACAGGGACACCCTTGCACTCCTCGGCGAGCTCGTGCCGGCTCTCCCTCCCCCTTCCCCCTGGGGCGGACAGCCAATCGCTGCACCCGGGCTAATTCAAAATACTATAACCCTTTAGACACCAGTACAATTCCTGAAGATGAACTTAGTAACCATATTAAAAGAGGCGTCTATTTGAACCAATATTCAGACACTTTTTAGGGGGGACCTGCAGTTTTTTTCCTCCAAAATTGTACCAGCATCTGAACAGTTAAAGTATTTGATAAAACGTATTTGACCCAGGTCACTGCAGTGAACTGGTGCACCTTGTTGGACCATAGCCATGACAATGAGTCATTACCTGCGGCTGCACCTGTAGGCTGGGTTGGCTGACGTCACTGACCTCGATCAGCGGTTCGGGGTCGTCGTCATCCGCTGGCTCCTCTTCCTCGACAACCACCACGGGCTTGACGTGCTCAGCCAGTGCGGACGCGTGCAGGAAGTTGGGTGGGGACTGCGCGTACAGACGACAGAGAGAACGGCAACGGCAACAAATAAAATCAACTCAAATTGTACTTCGACAATGAAGTGTTTCAAATGGCTGGCTACAAAGGAGTGTAGATGAAAAGAAAGAAAAAAACATAACATAAATATATAAACTGTGCCAATGTTTAACACTATGTTATAATACAATTAAATATTTTTTTTTTTTTTATAAACAAAGCTTTGTTCGGTAAACTTTGTATCGATCTGCATCACCGATACTAGAATAAGTATAAATTGAGCAATAATATGTGGAAGTATAAGTGTAATATATACTGTAATTTTCTTTTGGAGTTTTATAATCCTGTAAGTGATGGGCCATTGTTTTGACGGCATGACGCAGAAATAAACAAATTCATTCATTCATTCACCAATTCAACTAATCAACGAATCGTGGTCTTCAATAAAAAGCTTGATTAGATGAATCCGGCGTTTCATGTACTGGGCTAGAACAAAAGCCTGCACCCACACTGGCCCTTCACAGATAAGATCGGGGACTCCTGAAATACAACATGCAACAGTTTCCATTCCTCACCATCCACCCCCACCCACAAGGTCCACCCCCACCCCACAATCTCTTACATCAGGCAGCTTTGGGATCTGAATGAGCCTCTTGAAATACAACATGTCTCTGGCTTTGTTCAGGAAGTTTTTCAGGCTGAAAAGAGGGAAATAATTGTGCTGTTAAAATGGCCGCTTCATGGTTTGAAGTGCGCAACGCAAAGTAAAGTTGTTATTGACAGACGTCACTTCCGGGAACATCCAGGGACGAGTGTTTTCGGCTGATAGGGAAACAAAGAGCCCTTGCCGCCTTAAAGCAAAAACTAGAAACTAGAAAGGTATTTAAACAGATGTAGAAAATGTGCTAACATTGAAGAGTACTTGGAGATAGCAAGAGCTTAAAGTGATTCCGCTTACTAGCACCGATGCCTTGACAGGTGGCCAAGGCTGGTTAGCGTTTGCTAGGACAGTTATCACCTGCAACAAGCCTACATCGACACATATCTACAGTTGCAATGGCTATGACCAAGCAGTGGCTGATGGGCATACTTGTCACGGCTGATCTGGTCTAGCTATTGGCGATTGCATGGGTCAGCGAATTAGTATACACTAACACTACCTCTCGTGCAATGACGTCAAATCAATTAGTACACCTTTAAGTGCTGAGTAACAACGAAAACCAGCAAACCCTGCAGCCCTCGTTTTGGAGGCTCATTTTGTTTTTGCAACTAGAATGATTTTTCAGTGACCCAGAAAATGCTTTTGTGGCAAATTCATAAGTCGGCTGAAAAGTATACCTTGCTCATAGAACATGACATTAAACTGTCACACAAGGTAATATAAATATAATAAATCGCTCCTGAACATGAGGCTGTAAATCTACTCCGATTGGAAGGTGGGCCCGACCTGGCCCATTGTTAATTGTTTGCCTGTCACTAGATACCCAGAAGCGAAGTGAGTTTATGGCATTATGGGTAACCACTTTTCTCCCTATTGGAAACTGCAAGTGCAGAAATGTGGAATGCACCTCGCACATTAAAGTTTCAGGGGCCTATGAATGTTTCAGTGTAAACGATTCCGTTGGCCATTTAAGATGAAGTGGCCCTTCCACAGTTCACCCGTTTCCCGGTCTTACTGGCCCCTGATGGAGAAGGGTGAGATGTCTGCCTGGGTCTCCCTACAATTAAGCAGGGCTGAGTCTGTTCAGAGACAGAGATGCAAATAACAGCTGACCTCAGGTGTCAGGTGACCTCAGGAGCAGGGACATTTGCAACCAAATCAGCCTTGTATTTTCCATGACTTTCCAATGACGTTTCAAGAATGTAGGATTTATCTTTGATTCAATAGTCAGGGCTACTTTGGGCTATAGGGCCACTTTTGCAAGGTGGACCTGTACTTTGTAGCCCATTCATTTACATTACATTACTAGGAACGTTACACACTTCACTCACCATTGAGATTTTTGGTTGTGGAATTAGTGTACAAACCAGGGAGCTACTAATTTTGTCAGCATTGCCAACACACTGATATTGCAAGACTTGAACCTAAGTGACATCAAGCTAGTGAGTTTGCAAGAAAGATGGATGCCTTTTGCTCACTGTAAAGTATTTATTTTTAATTCAGGAAATTGTCCCTGAATTTTCTAGGAAGTCAAATGTTCTATGATTTTCAAGGACTTTTAAGGACTCTGGGAACCCTGTCTTGTATGATCTCTGGGCCCGGGAGAGGAGGGGAGTGATCACATTTCACCCTGGGAGCTCTGCACACCTCTCTGTCAAATTACCTGTGGAACTGGTCGTGGAATCGGTCCCGGTGACCTTGGAGGGTGTCTGCTGGCAAACCTGTAACCCAGAGCACAACCCAACACTGGCTCACTCATGCTCAATTCATTCATACAGGTAACAGACACCTTACTGCAAGGTAGCTTGTGCCGATTACACTTAATAAATGCAAAAAAAGAAAATGGCATTAAAAAGGAGAAATGATCAATATAAAAGTTATTAAAAATATGTGAAAGAATTAAATACTGCTCATTTCATTAAAAAAAATATATTGCTCCTTTCATTCTCCCACTTTCCATTCCCCAATTCAGAATCGCCAGTTGTGCCCCTCAATTCACCACAGGAGGTGTGGGGGCGAGATACATAGGGTCTGTGGGCGGGGCACACGGGAGGTGTGGGCGTAACACACAGGAGGTGTAGGCGGGGCACACGGGAGGTGTGGGCGTGACACACAGGAGGTGTGGGCGTGACACACGGGAGGTGTGGGCGTAACACACAGGAGGTGTAGGCGGGGCACACGGGAGGTGTGGGCGTGACACACAGGAGGTGTAGGCGGGGCACACGGGAGGTGTGGGCGGGATCACTCACAGGCATGCAGTTTGAAGAGCAGCTTGACCGTGTAGTGGTAGAGATGGCTGCAGTCCTGGATCACCTGGATGAGCGGAGCCAGACGGCACTGCCCCGACGTGGTGGTGGAGATGGCGATGGAGGTGTTGAGCTGCCGGATCACTGAAAGGACCAAAGCAAGCATTAGCGGTATCACCAGACCGCAGGCGCGAAGACAGGCTCGAACCCTTACCGTACATACGTACACCGAGCAAACGCTCTTCATCCAGAGGACATTTTTACAGCTTACTTATTATTATTTTTTTTTTAAACATACTGCTTGAGTTATACAGGGCTCAGTGACTCATCCCGCACTGGGGATTGGCCGCTGAGGTAATTGGTGTAATTATGTCATGGCTCCGAAAAAGCTGACAAAAATAACACAGCCCACACAGGAGCACCTCATCGTGTCTTTTTTGGGTGGAGGACAAACCCTCATTTACAGGAGATGCCGAGTCATGCTGAGTCACACGACCGGTCAGAGGGATGAACTGGTCATCGCCCTTGTTTGCGGTCACCGCATTATGAGGTACGGCGAGCGCAACGTTAGCGCTGTGGCCTTGGAGGGTCCCCACTGAAGAGCAGAGCGGCAGACCCTGCCTGTCCCAAATAGTGACACAGACAATGATAATATCGCTTTAAATATGCAGGCACATGGTAGCACAGTGTAGTCCTTCACTGGTAAGGTGTAGGTTCAATCCTGACTCAGAAATTGAGCCACTGTTCCAGTGGAAAAGTACAGCACAAAGAGATCGACACTCAAACACAAACGCTCACAGCCACTGCAGGGTGGCCAGTTGAGCTGCAGTATTTTTCCCCTGGCTACAGGAGTGGTGCCCCCGCCCTGCCCATGTGACCAGGCCATTCTTCATGAGGACAATATCCGCCCCCCCCCCCACAGTCCACCTATCAGCAGAGTGGGCGGAGGGGGGCAAGGCGAGGCTTGAGCGAACCTTAAATGAGCCTCTACCAGTGTCATGTCCTGTAATGGATCCCCTCGGCCCTCTCGCCGGGGCTCGGTTTTCATGGCCGCTACCTGTCGATACGCGGCGGGCGGACTGAGGCCACCACACTCTGGCTCGGGTTGCCCATTCCTTTTAGGGCGAGGAGGGGAGGGTCCAGGTGACTCACCTGTCTCTGCCAGCTTGAGCTCAGCGTCCAGGTAATCAAACACCTCCACGGTGAGCTGGAACCTGTGGGAGGAGAAACGGATACCCCCTTAGTTACCCCCTTAGTTACCGTCCCGTCCCGTCCCTTAACAAACGCTAAGCCCTTCATTCGGCCTTCCTTCAGGAGAGCAAGGCCCCTCCCCCGATTCCCACACTTCTTCCTCACAGCTCCCAAGCAGTCAATTTACAATTTAGGCCGCAAGTCCTGTAACACAAAGGGAGAGAGAGGCAGTCCACTGAGGCACTGGCTCCAAAACTGGGTTGTGAGCTGCCGGTGGATCGTGAGGGGAGTTGAGGCGGGCCTCTAGTTAGATGTGATCAAATGTACTTTCTGTATAATACACATATTCAATTAAATACTAAATTACTACTTAAGTCAAATGACTAAAAGCACGGCACTAGTTACAGTGTGCCCACAGTTGTTTTTACATATGTTAAAAACATATTTTGGGCTCAGATGGGTCAGAGAACATGTATTCATGTTTTCGTGGGCCATGAGGTCAGTAAGTTTGGGAACGTTAGGAGAGGACAGGATTCAGTTTTTTCCTAATTTTCTCCCAATTTGCTGGCCAATTTGGACCACTGCGCCCATAGAGTTAAAATGAATAATGTTGAAGTTGGGTGTGTCCAAAAAGGATCGATAGTAGAAGTGAGTATCCTGCACACCACTATCCTATAGAGCACTGGTCCTGGACGTGGTTTTTGTTCCAACCATAATTACAATTCCTGAAATACAACAAGCTGCCAATTGTTTAAGGAGGGATGATTTTATGACACCCTCTTAATGCCCCAGAAATGTCCAAAACAGATAATCAAGTTACAAAGAAAGAATATTCTATATTTATTTCAGGACTTTTAATCAAACAAATTAGTCAGATCAGGGGGCACCAGGTAAAGGTGAGTACAGGTACGCAAACTCACACGTTGTTTTTTTGTTTCGTTTTTTTAAGTCATAGTTTCAGGAAATGTGTTTCAACTAAAAACTGTCAATTAAATTTGTATTCATTTGTTTGCCATTTTAAATCTGCTGTGAGCAAGATTAAGTGATCTAACTAATACTTGTATGAAAGCCTGTTCTCATAAACATTATTTTCTGATGTATACAGCCACTTGCTGTACTGGCCTTTTTTCAAAGTTAAAAAATAGTTATAAAGGCCTTGCAGTACTACTACTAATAAAAATAATAATACATTTGGATTGTATAATAACCCTAATAATTATAAGGATCATAATAATAATAATGACATAATAATGTACAGATACTCCTCACTTAACAACCTACCTGTTTAACGACCGCGCGGACATACGACCAGCTCTCCGACCAGTCGGTATTGTACGCTGTACGAGAACTTTGGTCGTGGAAACGGTTTATAAATGTAAAAACATTGAAAAATATACAAAAAATGTTATAAATGGTGCAAAGGTGACATTAAAACAATATCTAAAGACGGTTGACACACGGTATGCTTGAAATATCGGTAAGGGGCGCCTCCTCGCTTGTCGACCAATTCGCTTAACGACCTAGTCGTAGGAATGGAACTCGGTCGTTAAGTGAGGAGTACCTGTATTGCATTTAAACACTCCTTCTCATCTCATGATCTCAATGTGCATCATAGTGAAGGGGGGGGGATCTCACCAATGGGAATCCACCCACCAATATGCCACACCCAACTGGGTGAGGCAGGGCAGCCACTTCACGCCAAAACGCCCACCACACATCAGCCGACACGGAGATGGAGGGAATAATTGAACCAATTCAATTAGTGGATAATTGGTGGCAGGCTGAGAGAGGCAGGTTGGGAATTTTGCCAGGACACCAGGACACTTTTTGCATCTTTAATGGCCACAGGGAGTCTGGTTTAATATTGCATTCAAACGATGGCTTTGGGGGGGGCCTCCCGCATGGTCCAGTGGTTACAACGTTCAACGCTGGCCACGGCGACCGGGGTTCGATTCCCTGTCGCACCAGAGTCGACTCTGGCCGGGAGCGCCACCAGGGGCGGTGATTGGCTGTCCGCCCCAGGGAGGGGGGAGGAAAGCCAACAGGACATTCGCTGCACACAGGAGTGGCCCTGTAGTACCGGGTTATGGTCGACGGCCTGGCAAGTGCCGTCTCGGAGGCGGCGAGAAATTGGGAGAAAATGGGAGAAAATGGGAGAAAATCATAAACAAAATCTTAAAAAGATGGCGTTGGGGATAGAAACTCACACGTTGTTGATGTCGGTTCCGGCCGCCCGTTCCAGGACTTCATCTGAAGCTTCCAGGTTGGGCCGGATTTCGGAATGCTGCCGGGAAGAGGACGTTGTGTCATGGCAATGCGGTCACTAAAAGCCTCCTTTTTCTTGCTTCCATTTTACGTCTCTGTTCATTTACTGCACATTTTATTATTTGATATAGAAGCTCTTGAAAAAGTACAAAGAAGGGCAACTAAATTGGCACCTGGTATGAAAAGTAAAAAGTATGAGTAAAGTCTAAAGACAATTCATCTATTCAAGCTTGATTGAGGTTTCTAAATTCATAAAAGGGATGAACAAAGTGAACTACCAGAGAGGTTGAGTTCAGCTAGCAGAACAAGAGGGCAGAGGTGGAAATTACTTAAAAGCTAATTCTGCACCGATATCAGGAAGTATTTTTTACACACAAACTTATTCTGAGAGTATTCAAGTGCAGGCTTGATACAGTACTGGATATGTTTTAGACCAGGAAATGAAGAGCCTAGATGGGCCGAACAGCCTGTCCCCGTTTTTAGGCATTCTTATGTTCCTATGCGAGTTTTGGTATTGTTAGTTATTAAAGGTGTGCAAGTTTGTGGCCAAGCAACCAAGCCGAGGTGATCCCTTAAAATAATAATGCTGTGAATTGATAGGATAAAAATGTGCGACACTCACTTGTAGAAACATATGTTTACTTTATAAAATATGACATTTCTGCCCCACCTGATGAAGGCCAAGGTGTCCTAATTGTCACATTTTTAATAATGAAGTCAAAATATTTTGCTCCAAGCGAGTGTCGCACCTTTTATTCCATCTCTACGCAGTATATCTATTAAAGGATATGCCTTTTTTTTATTTTTATACAGTACTTACTTACAATCACTTCAGGTGAACGTCAAATTTGTAACTCATTCACAACTCAGCACTATCCACATGTCGAGCTGTCTCTCTTGCAAGGCCAATATGTTACGAAAGCATCGTCAATGTAGTAACATACATAACAACCGGCTGGTGGCATCATATCCCAAATACCAAATACAATGAAGCCTCCCATTAATTCATTCAGCATTTATCTCCCAATTTGGTGGCAAATTGTACCCTCTTGTAGTTCAACTTCCCTCCCTCCCCTCGTACAGCGAGTTTGCCGCTGCAACTCTGGGACCGGCAGTGACAAAGGTTACCTAAACCGCCTCCTCTGACATGGAACCCGCTAAGCTGTCGATCATTACTCTGACACACACAGAGCCGGCTGCACGTGGTGACCTTATCAATCAACTTTATTTGTATAGCACAATTTATACATAAAATGTAATTCAAAGTACTGAATATAAACATTCATAAAAAATACTGAATAAAACAAGAATGCAAACACAACACCCTAGCAATAAAGTTATTTATTGCTTTACTGATCGTCAGTCATGCCGGCTTCCCTGCCACCTCCCCCTGGGGGTGGACAGCCAATCGCAGCCCCCGAACAGGATCTCACAGGATCCTCTCAGGATCTTAACACTCTAAGGATGAGCTTAAACTAATAAAGTGTGCTGAACTGACATATGATGCAGGCCATGTTAGTACTGTTAATTTCATTTCCACATAAGTTCATTAACATTGTGACATAACTGAGCTGGTATAACATTAGTACTTGGATAAATAAAATGAACGTTGTTAATTTTATTAGCCAACTGGGACACGGTAACATTGGCTAGTAGTTATTGAACACCATCCTTCATATAATCAAATACAGTTCTCTTAGATATAATGAATGATGCAAACAAATGTTTTAGCAAACATAACTGCACAGACCTTTTCCTCCACTTGGGGTCGACAGGGAAATGAATAAAACCACAAGTTTCCTGGTCGTACAGTGAGCTCACCATGGGGAAAAACTAAAACCCATTCATACAGTTTGGTTTGTGTGTCTCCAATGATCACGTGATTCCAACAGTGACTCTCATAACCTGTAACAATGGACTCTCAGCACTGGATGAGGCTCTGTACCTTCACATGGAAGTCCATCTTTGTGCACAGGAGCTTGGTGTAGATGGAGACCAGCTGTCCGTAACGATCATGGAGGTTACCCTGGAAACGAGCAAAGGGAGCAGGCCTCAGCATTCTCCGCTCAGTCTGAATTCACGCCAGCATACCGTCATTCATCTCAGGAAGCCGCTAAACACGCAACTCTTTACACTAGCAGAAGCATGACACAGCTCTCATCCATTCCATTCATGCTAGCACCCATTTAATCACAATCCACTCACTACTACAACCACTGAATGAGTTACTTATTAATCCTGTCCCGTATGGGCAGTATGGTGCTTTTATCTGTCGTCTGTGTGCGGTGTTTTTCATAACGTGTCAGCTGATCTTCATTGTGCAGGAAGGCAGTGTAGTGTAATGGTTAGGGAACTGGACCTGTAACTCAGAGGTTGCTGGTTCGATTCCCAAGTGGAGCACTGCCCTTAGCAAGATACTTAACCTGAATTGCTTCAGTAAAATATCCAGCTGTATAAATGGATTGTATGTAAAGAAATGTTGCTCTGGATAAGAGCGTCTGCTAAATGCCTAAAAAATGAAAATGAAAATTAAATGAAATAATTATTATTATTCTTCCTCTTCCTCTTCCTGCTCCTCAGACTACAAAGACAAGTCTGTGTCCCCGTGCAGCAGAACTGAGATGGTTCACCATAACTAGCTGACCCATTTCCCACAATTCCTTGTGCCAGCCTCAAACTGCACGCAGAGAGCTGACATACAGGGACACCATGCTTACAGACGCTGTGATAAACCTCTCCCACTGTACAAGGAAATCAGACTGGAATATACGTCATATCCCCATGTTGCATCAGAAGCCCCAGACACGAGTACTCAAACAAGGACCAGGAAGTGTCGAATTATTTATCCGAATCCAAAACAAACACCACAGGATGTTTTCTGACAGGAAGGAAAAAAGTTTCACACACGCTGGCAGCTCTTTTAGAGTAGGGAGCACTCTGCCAGCATTCCACCTCTGTCTGTTCAATAACAGTCTGTTAAATAAAAGCCATATTGTGCTAAAAAGGTTCAAACATTGACTTATTTCAGTTTTTTCTCCCCTTTACTCCCCATTTGGAATGTCCGATCGTATTCAAAGCCACACTCGCAACCTGCAACCTGCAACCTCCGCTGTTAATTCAGAAGAACGTAGACGATCACACGCTCTCCTCCAAAACCTGTGATGTCAGCCGCCGCTTCTTTTCACGCCACAGTCAAGCTTGCACAGACATGAGTCGGAGGGAGACACTTTGTGCAACGATTTCTAGCGGCAGACTGTGGCTGCCTGATTGACCAGCGGGGGTCTCTAGTGTGCGACCAGACACAGACAACCCGGCCAATCCCTCCCTCCCTGCGTGACACTGCCGCCAATTACTAGTCACACGGTCACACAGTGGGCAGTGGCCTCATCTGTGGGGCTCACCGGGGGGATCATCCACACACTAGAACAGTGCCTTAACAGGATGCAGACCGTGGGGCTCATCCACACACTATAACAGTGCTTTAACAGGATGCAGACCGTGGGGCTCATCCACACACTATAACAGTGCCTTAACAGGATGCAGACCGTGGGGCTCATCCACACACTAGAACAGTGCCTTAACAGGATGCAGACCGTGGGGCTCATCCACACACTAGAACAGTGCCTTAACAGGATGCAGACCGTGGGGCTCATCCACACACTAGAACAGTGTCTTAACAGGATGCAGACCGTGGGGATGAGCCACCTCAGCCCCAGTTTCAAGCATTTTTAGAGTTATGAACAACATCCCCATGTGCTGGGGTAAATGATGAGGCCCCTGCCATTGGGAATAAGTGCTTTTACTCAACCATACCTGCCCATCCAGGTTCCCAATCCACAAATCCCAAGCTATATGAGCAGCAGTTTGACTGCTGAGTGTTGTGTGTCCCACTTCACCTCTACAATTAAAGTTTAGCTCAGACTTGCAAAGTCTCGATTACAAAACGCATGTCAGACGTGACTCACTCAGCGCAACCTTACACACATGTATAGGCCTTGGTCATGCTTAGTAAGCACGGCTAGGGTTGACTAAACTCAGTGACCCCCAGCAGCCCTGATCTTAGCCAGGCTCATAACCCTATGGTACTATGAGCTTGACTAAGCTACTCATAACCTTACAGTGCTATGAGCCTGAGCAGGCTGCTAACAACCTTGCGGTACAATATGAGCCTGACCAGACTGCTCATAACCTTATAGCACTATGAGCCTGGCCAGGTTACTCATACCCTTACAGTACTATAAGCCTGACCTGGCTGCTCATAACCTTACAGTACTATGTGTCTGACCAGGTTGGCATAATTCCAAATGCTGAGGATATGGTTTTCTAATAAGCCAATGGTCTTCTTACAAATCATGAGCTTGTGTAGGTGAGTCTCCCATTGGAGGCGGTGATTCCAGCTGACTCAACCAGAATGATCCCTGCAGAGAGGGTCAAGGAAAAGCCGGACAGAGGACAGAGGACAACGGACAGACCACAGCACACTTTTCATATATGCGTGTGCACATACGCACTCACTCGTGGGTCACAGTACACCACACCATTGTTCTCAACATAGACACATTCATTCGACACAAATACAAAGAGCACAGCATGAGCGCGCACACACACACCTAACACATGCGCACCCCACTGACAAAATCAAGAAATTGCATCACTGTTGCCATGGAAACATCACCTAAGAAGTGTGTTATAATTAGATCAAAACGGGGAGTAGGTACAGAGTTGGACCAATTAATAAAAATAGCCTGTCCAGTTTCACTCCTGCAATGGACAAAAAGACAGTGCTTAATTAATTACCTGACTCGTTCTAATATTTAGTCATTATCAAATGACACAAAAAAAAAAAAAAAAAAGGGAAAGTGTCAACCTCTATTTAAACCGTTTCAAACCACTGACCTGTTAAATAACAGTGGCTAAAACTTGACAGAGCCAATGAGGTTGAAGGGAAACCAATCTCACAGATTCCTTTTCCAAACACTATAGAGCAGTGGTTCCCAAACTTGGTCCTGGGACCCGCTGTGTATGCTGGTTTTTGTTACAGCCAATTGCTTGATCAATTAAGATTGTTGATGGGGCGGTGGATGCTGGCACACTTTGGTGTGGCGTGCGCTGCCTGTCAGGGACTCGGTTTGAAACCCGCGTCTCTACCAGACCGGCCCTGGTCGTCACCCCGATCGGAGGCGACATTTGGCTGTCTCCGGGGAAGGGGGGAGGGTGAACCGGCACAAGTCCGTCGAGGAGCAGATAAAAGGCGTCCGTGGTAGAATTCGGTCTCGGAAGAGTCGGGAACAATCGGCCAGGAATGTGTGTCTCGCTCCCGGAGGATGGGCGGCGGACTCGTGGGGGTGGGGAATTGAAATAAATAAAGGGTAGAATTGGCAACCAAATTGGGAGAAAAATTTTTTTTATTTTTTTTTAAATATAAAAAAGATTGTTGATATCATGTGTGTAAATTTTACCGTCATCTTTTCCGTAGTTATTTGAGGTTTGACTCATTGCCATTTGTTCAGTCATTTAACTCCCCCATTGATTTCACCTGCCAGTCTATAATTGAATCAATTAAAAAAGGTAACCTCTTTCTAAATAAATCACAGGTCATATAGCAGATTACTGATTAAAAGTCCTGGGATATTAATTTGGGACATTTATTGTTTATGGCATACGTAGCTATTTCTGACATAATATGGCCTTAAGAGAGTGAATGATCCTTCTCTAATTAAGAACAATTAACTCCTAGTTACAGGTTGCAATTATGGTTGTGACTAAAACCAGCATACACAGGGAGTCCACAGGACCACGTTTGGGAAACACTGCTATAGGGAGGGGAGCATCTGGGTCAAAACGTCCCTGATCCAAACTCACCCAGAGGGCCCCTGTCTCAGCGATGTTACCCTGGTGCCTGATACAGTCCTGCAGGCTCTGGAGAAGGAGTAAAATAAACACACAAATGTGATGACAACCACACAGAGAACACAATTACAACCACACAGAGACGGTCAACACAATTACAACCACACAGAGACGGTCAACACAATTACAACCACACAGAGACGGTGAAAACAATTACAACCCCACAGAGACGGTCAACACAATTACAACCACACAGAGATGGTCAACACAATTACAACCCCACAGAGACGGTCAACACAATTACAACCCCACAGAGACGGTGAAAACAATTACAACCACACAGAGACGGTCAACACAATTACAACCCCACAGAGACGGTAAAAACGATTACAACCACACAGAGACCGCGAACATAATCACAACCACACGGACACTGTGTGAACACACAATTAAAACACGAATATGGCATTTTGCATATTTATCAGGCCGAGGTCCTTGGCCGATGTGGAGGGGGAGGAAGGGCAGGGGCTCACATTGTGGTGTCCATCCCTCAGGACCTTGTGCAGCACGTGGCAGAACTTCCAGCTGATGATGGAGTTGCTGGCCAGCGGCAGGCCCAGAGCGTAGGACCAGAAGGTGAAGGCCCCCTTCTCCCGATGGGTCCCCAGAATGATTCCTGCAGAGAGGGTCAAGGAAAAGCCAGCCAGAGGACAGACGGACAGACCACAGCACACTTCATATACGCGTGCGCACGTACGCACTCATGCCCGCATGCCCGCGTGGGTCACAGTACACCACACCCGCATTGTTCTCAACATATAGACACGTTCATTCGACACAAATACAAAGAGCACAGCATGAGCACGCACACACACACCTAACACATGGGCACCCCACTGACAAAATCAAGACATTGCATCACTGATGCCATGGAAACATCACCTAAGAAGTGTGTTATAATTAGATCGAAACGGGGAGTAGGTACAGAGTTGGACCAATTAATAAAAATAGCCTGTCCAGCTTCACTCCTGCAATGGACAAAAAAGACAGTGCTTAATTGCCTGACTCACTCTAATATTTAGTCATTATCAAATGAGACCAAAAAATAAAGTAAAATGTCTACCTGGAAAAGGGAATGAAATGCGCTGTGATTCGCTGAAATAGACTGGGGGAAATTGCATGTTGGTGTCGGCTTTTTTTTTGAAATTTAAAAACAGGTTTTAAGAACCATTACAGGTTTTACATTTACATTTTAGGTCATTTTTTCAAAACATGAACCATTACATACATTTACATTTTAGTCATTTTGCAGACGCTCCTATCCAGAGCAACCTTTGCGTTACAAGCCCAGTTCCCTAACCATTACACTACACTACATTACCCTCCCCAATTATCATTAAACTTGGCATAACATGGCATCAGAACAGTGAATTGTGTAGTCTTGAGCCATGCACAAGGCACCTTTGAATTCCACATTATGACCTGGGACAGATAGTCATTACATCAAGTGCTGTTCCTGCACAGTGTCCCTGATGCCCTGCCAGCAGAATCAATGTAGGCCACCTTTTGTGATTCAGGCTCCTGCTGAGTCTGTGTGTGTGTGTGTGTGTGAGTGTGTGTGTGTGTGTGTGTGTGTGAGTGTGAGTGTGAGTGTGTGTGTGAGTGTGAGTGTGTGTGTGTGTGTGTGTGTGTGTGTGTGTGTGAATGTGTGTGAATGTGTGTGAATGTGTGTGAAACCCAGAGACAGAGAGAGACAAAGGAGAGGAGAGGAGAGGAGAGGGCATGTGTGCATTAATGTCAGTGTTAAATTAATATGCTACGATGATGAAAGTTTACTGACCATGTGGTTACATAATAATGTGGACCGTGAGTGCAGGGAAATGTGTTTAAGTCTAAGTGTTACAACGTGTCTTGACAGTGAACAGGTGTCTTGGTGTGATGACGGAGCGCTTGTGTCGGTGCCGTGAGCACGAGTGCAATCAAGATCACCATCGACACTCCACCTCCCGGAGCCGGCTACGGCTGACGAGTTGAGTGAGTGCGCATCGTGCCTGGGGGGTCGAAAAGGATACGGCGAGCATGTTTCTCCTTCACCGGCGTCTCGCTGGAGTTGATAGCCTTGCTGATGCTGCTGAGCTGAGAGACAAAGAGGGAGGAGGGGAGAGAGAGAGAGAGATGGGAAGAGGATCAGTTTCATTTGTCCATTTCCTGAAGCATTTCCGAAGAACGTGTTTGCATCAGCACGGTAGAGCCTCTTAAAAGAGAGATTCGTCCTCTCGATTAATGTCACCCCTCTGAAACCAGGTGACCTGGTTCATGCGCTGGGATTGGTGCTGACAGGGGCACAGAGCAAGGCCAATTGTGATGGGGGTAAACGGCCGGCACGGCTGCCCAGGGGTCTGGTTTCCATTCGTAAGCAGAAACAGGGTAAACGGAGCATGCAGTTCCCCACCCAGGTGCATTCTGGGACCTTTTGGTGGAGACGGAGCGGAAGGGCTTTGCACAGGTCAGAACTTACACTGACGTTTAATCCTCTGGTGTCCCACGGCTGGCACACGGTCAGAGCAGGGCTGCCGCTTCCCTGAGCCTGCCGAAAACGATGCGCTCTCGTGCACATGTTTATAGGCATTCGCAAACAGGAGGGGCCAGGCACTGAACAATTATGCTCATGCATTACTGTGTTCTACATTCCAAATGAGTGTCCTCACAGAAGGGCCAAAGTAATGTGTGCGTACCTTTCTGGCATCCAGCCCTTGTGCGATGCAAGTGTAGGAGACCAAGATATAGACCTAAGGTAACAGTACGTGTGTGTGTGTGTGTGTGTGTGTGTTTGTGCGGACATGCTCAATTTAAATTTCGAGGCCATTCATTTTCTATGGGACACATACTCTCCTTCTTCATATTGAAGAAAGTGACCATTAAAAGGCTGAAAAAAATGCACTGTTCTTTGAATTATTTACCTTTAATAAACACCTTTTAATAAGGAATCGAGCCATCACCCTAAAAGTAACACAGCCATCAACTCCCATGAGAGTGCAACGTTTCACACCGACTGCTGGGACCTACAGTGGCAGTTGAATTTTGCCCTATTCATGTTGATCGCCCAATTCCTTAATAAAAGGGTTTGCTTATCAGCAAATAGTTCAAGGAATAATCACTTAGAATTTTTTTTTTTATGTTTCAATCATTATTTATTTTTAAAATGATGAAGGAAAGTTTGTGTCCCATCGGAACGCAACGGCTTCCAGTCGGGAGTTTCGTCCCAGAAATCCCCGCTACTAGGGCTATTGATAAGGAAGTGCCCGCTCCACTTTCCCAGCGTATCATAATCATAATCATAACCATTTCAACGGTATGGCCGGTGCAGACTGTGGAGGAAGCGAGGTCCCAAACTCGTCGGCTCAAGGCTGCCGGTTCGCTGAGCCGCGCGCACCGCCAAAGTGGTCGTAAAATTAACAACCAGGGAAAGATCAACATTTACAGAGCGAGAGAGAGAGAGAGAGAGAGAGAGAGAGAGAGAGAGAGAGAGGGGCTGGCTGCGATGCTGAGAATTACATACGCGCCAGCTTCCGAGAAAAAAAATGTCGTAAGGACACGTAAAAAATCCGAGCAGGATGTGTCAAAAAACGGAAAGGCCCCGTGTGAAATAACTGAGCAAAGTTACAGCCATGTTTCTGTCACCGCTGCCTGACATGGCTCCGCCCCGCCCACTCCTCCAGACACGTCTGCTGAAGAGGTCAGCTCAGGCCCCTGTGTGAAAAGGGGAGCGTTTGGCACACTTAATTGTCCGTGCCTAATGCTTGTTGCCGTGTGCACTTCTGCTCCCACGCGCACACAGCTGCATTGTGTAAGAGCAGTGCGCTGACCGCACTGGGGTGATCGATGATGCAACGGACACGATGATGTAATGAGACGCGATGACGCAATAGAAATATTGCCTTGCCTTCGGAACGTCTGGGCGTGCCGCGTTCTAATCTGTGACACACGCGCTTCAGGTGTCAACACCTCCGATGGCGCCGATTATCCTGCCATTACAAAGGGATTAACGGAAACGAGGACATGAGAATTCGCCGACACCCCCGCGAAGACTCATTCTTAAAATAGCCCGCTTGTATAAATCGACTTGAAACTCCCTGACATGAGCAAGCACTGTAGGGGACTTCACGGTCACTTCAACCGTGTCAGGTTCTACTCAAATTCCCCCCCCCCAAAAAAAAAACGACAAGAAAAACAAACAGGGATCCTTCCCTTTCAACGCGTTCACAGAAAATCAGCTCAAGCTCCATTTTAATCTTCTGTCTCTGACCTTTCCATCTCAGTCTTCCTTTTAGGAGCTCAAGGAATTCCGAGAAGGCAACGATCGCACTGCCACTGATCCCAGTCCCCAGAATCTGTGAGCAATTGCATGGACGAGCCAAAAAAGGCATCAACACACAGCTATCATCCCCGTACTAAAACCCTACTGTACGTTTCCCGCTCTACTCCAGTTCTACATGCCACGTATTTAAAAAACAGCAAGACTTGTACCAGCAACAAGCCCGTTTGATAAATGTCCATCTTCAACATTCTCGGGCAATACTCATTGAGAAATCTACTAGATGGTATACATTTCCCTCAAGCTGCTGTCCTTGACGACCTCGAGGCCCGGCTCTACTTGAAACCATGGCTCACAGCGAGGCTCATTTTCTCCAGTGCCACCACTGCCCTGGCAACCACAGCGACACTGCGCTGGTGTGTGTGCAGACTGTTGATGACTGATGACTAAATCAACCCCCCCCACCCCCCGATCTCTACAGAGCTGCCGCTGCACTGCTAAGGGCCGTGTGTGCAGTGCAGACCTGGGTCACATACTTCAGACACCAGTGAAACTCCTGTACATTACTGGACATCCGTCAGTACAAAATAATCGATCTTCATCGACTTTCAGAACAAAAGAAATGAATACCTGCATATAACCGCATGTGGCTCTTCGCCAACATCGTTGGGTTGAAAATTCTCAGGGAAAATTTTTTTAAGTAGCTGACCATTTTTTCACACATCTATTTTCTCCAATATTCAGAACAAAAATGTCCTCTTTCATACTTTTGTTTGGGGTTAAAGTAACAGATTCGTTATTTGACCCAGGTGTGGTGCAGGGGGGTCCATGGCACCGGAGGCTTTTCTCTGTGTTTATGATGACAAGACAAAGAGTGGGTGGGGGGAAATACTGGCCTGACAGGTATTTCGAGTAACGGCACGCCGAGTACCATCTGTGGGCTAATAAAATAATAATAATAATAATAAAAATCCCCTCCTTTTCAAATGCCTTGGTCTTTTTTGTTGTGTGTGCACACAAGGCGGGGCCAGTTGCTGATAAAATTAAAGAATGCAAGGCCTCCACTAAGAAACAAATAGCACTGAATGGGAAACAAAGCATGAAAACAAATGCCCAGGCTATATAAACTACAGTTCTGCACATTTAGGAGGGATGGGAGACAACACAATGGGACAACATTCAAATCCACACTGCCTTCACAGGCCACACCCCACATACAGGCCACACCCCTTTTTACCAACTGTTCCACCTGGCACAGAGAAATCACCATGGTGACCAGCAGCGCAAAAAAAAAAAACCTGTTGCAAACGTTGTTTTATAAACTGAAACGATGCCTTGTTTGCTCTCAGCATTGTACACCATTTCGCAACGACCTCACAGGCATGTTTGTTCCAGTTTGGTGGGCGTGTCGGGGCTATAGCCAGTAGCAGCGAGTGACGTATCAGTGTCACACCGCACACAGTTGCCCCATCAGAAATCACAGTAACAGCGTTCTGCAACTGTACAAACAGTTTGCAATGATTTCAATCTCGGTCCTGGGGCCCACCGTGTATGCTGGTTTTTATTCCAACTAATCCCTTGATTGTTGAAAACATGCGTTTAGGTTCCATAATTTTGTGCTGAAACACAACACAGATTTGACTCATTTGTTTGCTTTGTCTTTGAACTTCATTTTCCACAAAATGGGTTAGGTTCAATGACCAGGTGTCCACACTTTCAGCATTTAGGACGTCACTGATTTCAGTTGTAGGTTTATCAATAAATTAATTATTAATTTAAAAAAACGTAATCTCTTTCAAAATTTGCCACAGCAACTTACAGAAAATGAAAGCAATCGTTGTCTGAGAGCTAATCCGACTGATTAAAGTCCTTAAATGAATATAGAATATTAATTATTTGTCAAATAAATATCTGTTTCTAAGCACAATGTGGCATTAAGAGGGTAAATCATCCCTCAGAGGACATTCAAAGTTTCTCAAAAACAATTAATAGCCTGTTATACTTCAGGAATTGCAGTCATGGTTGGAACAAAAACCAGCATACACAGTATGCCATGGCCAAGGTTGAAAACCACTGTACCAATCAAAGCCCTGATTGAAGACTACTATTAGTTGATAAGTCTAATCAGGTGTGTTGCTGCTCGGTTGGAATGGAGAAAGCCTGTCCCCACCCTGGTCATCGCAGGGTAAGATTGTGTAAGATCTACATCGTGGGCTTGAGCCAATCAGAACAGAGTGAGGTCACCCTAACAAGGATGTAGTGACTAGGGATTGGACACCGTACTCTGCCTCAACAGAGAACAAAACCCTGTCCCCTGCAAAATAACGTCAACCACAAAATGGAGATTTATCATTAACCGGGTCAGCAACACCTTTAATTATGCTATTTGTGCCCTGGAGTGACTCTCCCAGAACTGACTCTGTATTGTATTGCATGGTAGGAAAGGGCATTACTGCACATGATCCGTGTGCAACCCAATATCCATGACTTTTACATCCGCTATGAGCCGTCTCTTTTTTTGCTCTGCCGCCACGCACAGGAAGAGTGTGTTTTCTTTGGCAACACAAGCAAACTTTCCCGGACGCATTTTCTGCCGTCGTCATCATCATCACTCCCATTACCGTTACCAGCATAATAAGTCCGCTTTGCTGTAATTGTTATCTCTGCCATCATCCTCATCTCCCATCCACTCAGACTCCCCATGCACCCCATGACAGTTTGCGCCGAGCCCCAGAGGATTAAGGAATTTACATTTGGAAGACAAACTAGAATCTTGAGTCGAGTGGCATACGATCCTAGATTTAAACCAGCACCACTGGCTGTGGGATTCTTTATGGACACTTTTACAGATACCAGCAAGTCTGACATTACTAGGATGAATTGAAAGGGGAAAAGCCCTGACGTAACAGATTTTAGAATAACTCAAATATATATTAATGCATACAAAGGGTCAGAGAGTAAAAAAAAAAAATCTATGCAAATATTCAAGCCTCTAAAAAAAAATATGCGACACATTGTATTAAACAGAAATGGGAAAAGGAATTACATATTCAAGTCACATAGGAAGAATGGGCTAGTACATGTCAAGCACAGGCCAGCTCTGCTGGTTCTGCTGGAAGAACCTCATCCGATGATATCTCATCTGAGGTGTCATGTTATCTTTACCATGATTTATGATTGATTTTTTGCCTTTTCTTTTGTTTTTAAAAGGACTAATAAATCAATCTGAATCTGGATCAGTGTAAATAGTTTGCACGTAATGGCAAGAGGAACGGATTATCGTCGGGTAAGCTGATCCTGGATCAGTTGGGGGGGCAGAAAGTATAGAGCGTGCGCGTAGACACCGAGATGAACTAGCGGACACTGATATGCCGAAATGGACAGGAGTCGCCGCTTAGCTTTGGTCTCCCTTAGCTTAGCACCAGGACATCAGCCATACCGCGAGCGAGCGAGCAAGCAAGAACGAAAGGGTCTGGAAACTGTCCATTAAACTTGTCGGCTCGTTGCATAAATTACAAAGGGGGTTCATTGGGCTTTTCGTATTGAACAAATTGAAGCCTTTTTAAAAATGTCTATTTTATCATTTGTATCATTTACTTTGGTCTTATTGTAACTTTGTTCTTTTATTTGGAAAGTGCTCTGAACATAACGTATGAAAAGCACTCTATAAGTTATTATTACTATTATTGATAAATCATAACTCTAGTTTTCTTGCAAGATCAAGACCAGTTTGCTGTCCCCACGCCCCAAAACATTTCTTGGATGAATATTGCTGTTTACGATGGGTATCACTGCGTCACCCTCATACAGAGCAGGACATCTGGGCGCTGAGATGTGTTCTTGGGTATCTGCTCATTTACATTTTAAGCATTTAGCAGACGCTCTTATCCAGAGCGACTTACACAGTTCAAATTTCTATTTACATACATTCCATTTATACAGCTGGATATTTTTTTACTGAAGCAATTCAGGTTAAGTACCTTGAGGTACAACGGCAGTGCTCCACCTGGGAATTGAACCAGCAACCTGTGCGTTACAAGTCCAGTTTCCTAACCATTACACTACACTGCTCATTACACTACACTGCTCATTACACTACACTGCTCATTACACTACACTACTCATTACACTACACTGCTCATTACACTACACTACCATTACACTACACTGCTCATTACACTACACTGCTCATTACACTACACTGCTCATTACACTACACTACTCATTACACTACACTGCTCATTACACTACACTACCATTACACTACACTGCTCATTACACTACACTACCATTACACTACACTGCTCATTACACTACACTGCTCATTACACTACACTGCCATTACACTACACTGCTCATTACACTACACTGCTCATTACACTACACTGCTCATTACACTACACTGCTCATTACACTACACTGCTCATTACACTACACTGCTCATTACACTACACTGCTCATTACACTACACTACCATTACACTACACTGCTCATTACACTACACTGCTCATTACACTGCTCATTACACCACACTGCTCATTACACCACACTGCTCATTACACCACACTGCTCATTACACCACACAGCTCATTACACCACACTGCTCATTACACTACACTGCTCATTACACTACACTGCTCATTACACACACTGCTCATTACACTACACTGCATTACACTACACTGCTCATTACACTGCTCATTACACTACACTGCTCATTACACACACTGCTCATTACACTACCATTACACACTACACTGCTCATTACACACTGCTCATTACACTCACACACTGCTCATTCACTACACTGCTGCTGCATTACTACACTGCTCATTACACTACCATTACACACTACACTGCTCATTACACTACACTGCTCATTACACTACACTGCTCATTACACTACACTGCTCATTACAGCTCAGTGAGGAGCTCAGCGCTCATCAGCCCCAGGGGCTCCCGCTGGGCCCCAGCGACTGTGGCAGAGCATGGCCTGCTCAAAGCACCGAGGGCCCCTCGTCTGCACAAAAACAAGGTGACATCGCCGCTCTCACAAGGGAGATCTACCTGACGGGCAGGTGGGCCGTGCCTTCTGGCTTACAGTGGGAGTCACGGCAACGCAGCTACCGCTCACGCACTCCTGCTACGTTTAATGGCGGCTTACACATTTGAGCGCAAACGCACACAAGCTGGTAGATGCAGCACAGGACAGACCAAATTCAAAATGCACTTTTACCACTCGTGTGTTCCGCACCCGGCACGGAAATCCCGATTCACAAAACAATGGAGGCCAGGAAGGAGGGAGGCGGGGTGCCGAACAATGCACCCCATCCACCATGCGAAATCACCTCAACCGCAGGTCCACAGGACATCGGCCAATCAGATGAGGCACTGGGCAGCCCCACCTGTTCGTGACTTGAGCGCTGGTCGGTGCAATGTGGATAAGGGGATTGAACACCCTGCAAGGTGGCCCAAAAAACTGAGTAAATAAAAATGCTGATTAGAATTGCATGGTGCGGGGGCCTCTGGTAGCGTAACAGTCAAAGCATTCGCCCGGAATGAAAGTTGCCTACTGCGGTTTGAAACCCGGCTGCCCCAGTCCGGCCACGATTGGCCCCGTAGTGAAGGGTGGCGGGTTTGTGGGGGATGGCTACCAAATTGGGAGGGGAAAAAAATGGGGGGAAAAAAATCAAACATAAAAAATAAAAATAAAAATAAAAATAAAATAAAATAAAATAATTGCATGATGCGTGATACTGCAGGGGCGAAGGAACCTACATGGGGAACTGCAGGCCTTGCTGCCACCTCACCCGCTCAGATCTGATGGGGGGGGAACAGGACAGATGGCTGGAATCAGGAATTTGCCAGAGACATTTCTGTTCATTATGAAATTGTGCAACCACAGTGACGAGAAACGGGGACAATCGGATGTCCTGCTACGGTCCACTGAGGCAGGATGTACGTGGTGGGCTACAGAGAGCTTCCTACCCCCAAACCCCTTCAGGACAGGATATCACTGCTCCTCTTCCTAGGGGGACCCAACCACAGACACACGCCTCAACTCCCAAGGCAAGTGGCATCCGCACCCACTCGCTCAGATATTCTCTCTCTGTCTCCAAAACACACACACACTGCCTTCCTGTCAAAGGTGAACACTTTCACCCCTATTTCTGCATGTCTCAATCACAGAAATTCTCTTGCAAATACATGCACACACACTTCCCATTGAATACACATTCTTGCTTTCTCAAAAATGTGTGCACATACACAAATACACGTATGGACGCTTGGCACCCACGCACCCACGCACCCACACACCCACACACCCACACACCCACACACCCACACACCCACACACCCACACACCCACACACCTCTGGGAGAGATCTGTGAGGCAGTGTATCTGGCGAGCGCCCACCACATAAAGACTTCATTAAGGTAGAGATGGGGGAGCAGGGATACAGCACCAACAGCCCCACCCCCCACCCCCACTCACACAGAGGGGCCACTGTGGGCTCCCCGCAGCTCCCCCAACAGCCTGTCCCACACAGGCTCAGAGACGTGGCCCAGTTAATAACTGCCCTTGCAGAGCCGCCTCTAGCCGCTGTTCATTATGGGCGAGGAGGAGCGGAGGGGAGGGGGTGGGGTCTGGGACAATGGGGGGGTTTGTGGGGCACGGCGTCGGCTGAGGCCAGAGCTGGACTGCTGCCACGCTCCGGTACGAAGGGCCTGGCACCATCGGCATTAGCAGATGGCCACTGAGCATCTATAATGCATTCAGACAGCCTGTATCTTTAAGAGGGAGAGAGAAAGCAGGGGAGAGAGGGAGGGAGAGAGCAAGCAGGGGAGAGAGAGTGAGATAGGGGGAGAGAGAGTGAGGGGGGGAAGAATAGGAGGAAGGGAGAGAGAGCGAAAGAGTGTGTGTGTGTGTGTGAGAGAGAGAGAGAGAGAGAGAGAGAGAGAGAGAGAGAGAGAGAGAGAGAGAGAGAGACAACACAGAGCCCTATTGCATATGACCCTTTCTAACCTTGCTACACTGACTCAAACAGCAGCAGACTGTTTAGATTTAATGCAACAGGGTTAACAGAACGTCTGGGACCTTCCCAGCCAACTATGCCCCTCTGTGCCCCCCGGCACAGGAAATAACAACACACTACAACACACACACACACACACACACACACACAAAAGAACTTAGAATTTCCCTCCTTTGTCTCACTAGAATAACAAGACAGAATGCCGACGTCGGCACGGAAACCAGAAGAAATGGAGGCTAGGGTCACGTAACGAGTGGAGGCTAGGTACAGGGATTAATCTGGCGGCTAACGGGAGTGGCTTGTCTTGACAGGGCCTAAGTGGGTCAGACGGACTGACACACTTCACAGCTCCAGCCCTTAAAGTGGAGCATCGCCGGCGGCATTCCCGACACGGCGACTTACGGGGAGAGGGCGGCGGCCACTGTGACCCCTGCTGTCCCTGTCCCCCTCTCTCTACCTCTACCTCTCTACGCTCTCTTTAGCTCTGTTCCCCTTTCCCTGTCCCCTTCTCGCTGTCCCCCTCTCTCTGAATGCCTCTACCTTTCTCTCTGTGTGTTCCCCTTTCCCTGCCCCCTTCTCGCTGTCCCCCTCTCTCTCTCTCTCTCTACCTCTCTGTCTCTGTGTTCCCCTTTCCCTGTCCCTGTCCCCTTCTCGCTGTCCCCCTCTCTCTCTCTACCTCAACCTCTCTCTCTTCTCGCTCTCTCTCTCTCTCTGTTCCCCTTTCCCTGTCCCCTTCTCGCTGTCCCCCTCTCTCCCCTTTCCTCCGTGTCCCCATCTCCACGCCACTGCCTACCTTGTCATCCCAGCCTCTCTGCACGGAGTCTCTGCGCTTGGACATCCTCGCCCGGCGGATACGGCGGCGGCCAGCTCCAGTGTGGGCTGCCAGGCGCTCGGCACACCTGTTTACAGCTCGCCCTTATCAGCTTAGTTCAACAGAGAACTGCCGAGGCTGGCTGTCAAGGTCATGCCGGACTCTCCGGTCGCTCTCACTGCCAACGGCCCGAGGGAAGCGACAGTACAGTGACAATGCCAATGCGACCGAGACCGGCGTTAGCGCACAGGTAAGGCTAACACACCGAGATGAGCATCAACACAGAGACAACGCTAGCACGCTGAGACTGGCACCGAACACAAAGCGACGGTGACATTAGCACACTGCTAACTCCAAGTCAATGAGTGACACTAAAGCAGTGCTAATGCTAGGACGCGGAGACCAAGAGCAAAATGCTGATAATACCAACACGCCCAGGCAGGCTCAAACAAAAGATCACTTACTCAGGGGTGGGGAGGTGGGCACCATTCTACAGTTAAGACGATAATATCAGACCTGGGTCAAATAATTATTTTAAACACTTTAACCCTTTTGACAACAGTACATTTCCTGCAGGTTACCGACGATGACAAAAAAACATCAATTTTCACCAATATTCAGAACGGAAATCTTCTTTCAATGAAGTGTATGTTTTGGAGTTTTCATATTTCAACAGCACCAACTACAGGTATTCCAAATACATATTTGGACCCAGGGCAGTGTGACTGTCTGGCTTCTGGGGTGCGGAGAAGGGAGAGGTGACAGGACAGTATGGGGCGATCCGAGCTGTGAACATTCTGAGGACCAAACACACACATGGGCTCTCACAGTTACACACTCGCAGGCCCCTCAACAACACAGAGACCATTCACACCAACACCACCATGCCTCGTTGTACGATGACAGCCCAACAAACAAACCCCTCCTCTAAACTACCAATAATACTAATACTATTCATTCGTCTTACATTTCCCATTTTAGACACTTGGCAGATGCAACTTTCAATAACTGCATTTAAAATGGAAAGAATATCACAGCTAGTGCTAGAGATCAGTAAAGCTACAGTACAATTGACGCTTTCGTAGAGATGTGCACCACAACATGTATTTTTTAATGTATTTTTAAAATATTTATAATCTACACATCTTTATTTTGTTTAAAATACAAGGAGACTGAGATGTTAGCACTGGCAACACCGCGTATAAAAATGTTAAGCTTCACAGAAGGTCATTATAGTTGCTGCTACCTTGGCTTGGACACCAGTTTATGTGCATCCGTAGTACAGCCTATAATAACATTCTAAGGGGGTCACAGCGAGAGGAAACATTGACCCCTTTGTGCTTGTCCAGCAAGCGGGCCGAGGTGAGACCAAGGCCTGCCTGCTCAGGGACAGGGCACGAGACAGGAGAGAGGGAGATGTGCTTCCCTTACAACACTGTTCTCTGGTGAGCTAGCATAGCCTCTGGAAGTTAGCATAGCCGTTTAGAGAAAGTTTGGGGGCGGGGGGCGGGGTTCTACTGTATTACGTTTCCCTTGGTCTCTTGTCTATCGCTGAGCAGAGTCACAGGCATATGTGGCCCAGTTTTCGGGACAGAAACCTGAACCTACCACAGCTCTCCTCTCCCCCTCACGCTTAAGGGCCAGGGCCTCGTCTTCTTCGGCGCGTCCTTCACAAAGACGTCCCTGAAAACTGCAGGGGGCTTGCGTTTCACGCAGTGCAGGACTAATCTAGAAGCCCTTACATTTCTCTCTCTACCCCCTCTCTCTCTCTCTCTCTCTCTCTACCCCCTCTCTCTATCTCTCTTTCTTCCTTGCAGCATCAAACTCCACCGCGGTTTTTAAGTGTCAAGAGTCCCTCCTGCAGTAAAGTAACTTGTTTCTTTCTGTGCTCCGGGTCATGAAAGTGTTGCTTCCAATAGGTTTTCCTGTTTTAAATGCAATAGATCAGAACCCTCTAGCAGTCTCACTTTTCAGTCGACCCTCGTAGTGGCTTTGAAAGAAAAACTTCAGCTAGCTGACAGTGAGCTGGTCTTTCTTGCATTGCATACGGCTGGTAAAACACCACAAAGAAAAAACAGGATCTGTTGATGTAGAGAACGAGTGTTCAATCCCCAAAAAACCAGACAGGGATACTGCCAGAGATTTAGCAAAAAAACCCACACAGAATTTATACAATTCACTCCACATGGTATATCTTAGCGGTTGATGGGCCCCTGGGTGGCGTAACAGTAAAGGCACTTGCCCAGAGTGTAAGTTGCCCACTGTGGCCGTGGTTCATTCCCTGGCTGTGCCAGCCCGGCTCTGGCCAGGAGCCCCGTTCAGGGGTGGCGATTGGCTATCTGCCCCAGAGGGAGGGGGAAGGGAGGCCGGCGGCTCCCGCATGCAAAGTGGCTCTGTGTGTATCGCAGTTACAGTCGACAGCTTGGCGAGTTCCGTCTCGTAGGAGGCGGATTGGCGCCTTCGTCACTGCAGGTCCCAGGGCTGCAGTGGTGAGCTCGTAGTATGAGGGAAGGGATAGTTAAATTAGACATAGGGTACAATTGGCCACCAAATAGAGAGAAAAATTGGTTGGTAATTAAATCCTGAGAAAGAAGATCAAGGAAGATAAAACAGCAACAATAAACGTATGGATCCGGCACAAGCAATCAGCAAGGAGGACACACTCCCTAATCCGGTATCCGTTCGTCAGCCAATGACCATGGGCCAGACATGGAAGTGCCCTGTCATTAACATAGTAACGTACATAGCAACAACCAGGTGGAGACACACAATACAAATAGAATGGCACCTCCCATTATCTTACATGAGATCTCAACACGTTGTTAAGGACGAGTGGTGAGGTGGTGCAAAAATCAATTTAAATTATTTAAAATAATTTGGGCTCTTACGAGATTAGCGATTTATTCTGTTTGAAAGCACACACCAGATCAATGACTTTTCAGATTACTCATTATTTTGTATTAGTATTGAATTACACAAGAACAACCTTTGCCGGAAAAATGATAAATGTACAAGACTGCGTACGTACCCGGGGTTCACAGGCCAAGAACTACAAATAAAAGCACGGCCATTATATCAATGTCACAGGCAGGAAATCTTACTCCAGGTTAAAAAAAACACACAAAAAAAACACTGTACCCTCCTGCAATCCTGACCTCAATAGTTAGTTAAAAAACACTCTGAACTGACATTAGATCAGGGCCTAAATGTGCAACTTTACCCTGCTGCATAAAGCTTTGGACCAGGTCAAAAAACATACTGCGTGCACATATTTCTTATTGTTAGTTTACTGTATCAACACATTCTGTACCGTTACTCCAGCGCCACACAAAGACCCGACAACGCTGCCGAAAGGAAAGGGGTGACCTTTGACCCCCAGCCTCCAGTAGACCCGCTCTCACATGCAGGTGTCACCGAGCTGGAATTTCAGGCCCTCACCTGCGAAGAGCTGTAGAGGAGACGGTCCCGGGGTTGCGATTAGTGCACTCGGCACTGGAGGGTAGCATCAGGACCAGGGGCTTTGGCTGGAGGGTGGCCACAAACAGAAGGACGGACCTGACAGACGGGCTGTGCTTGTCCGGCGGCAGAGGTCAGCCAAACAGCGGTGCCAACTTAACACAAGCCAGCGTTGTGGAGCTAAGAAATGGGAGCTGGCCTCCCGCGTGGTCTAGTGGTTTCAACGGCTGGCCACGGCGACCGGGGTTCGATTCCCCGTCGCGCAAGAGTCGGCTCTGGCCGGGAGTGCCATCGGGGCGGCAATTGGCTGTCCGCCCCAGGGAGGGGGGCGGGAAGCCAACACAGTTCGCTGCGCACAGGAGTGGTTCTGGGGTACCGGAATTACAGTCGACAGCACGACAAGTGCCGTCTCGGAGGAGGCAACGCTTCGCCATTGTCACAGGGCTACGGCAGCAAACTACGAGGGAGGGGATTGAACTAAGCACAGTGAGAGTAATTGGCTAGCAAACTGGGAGAAAAATCGAGAAAGAAAAAGAAACGGGAGCTGCCACGCAAGCGTCCTGCTACAGAACGTGACGTCGCCCCCGCTGGAGCAGGAAGAGCGCTATTAGTCCCCTTGGCTGGGGACCTCAAGATTAGCCCGCCACAGTTTGAAACCCGCTGCGCCCATTACACCAGGCCGCTGCCTTTCCTGCCTCCCCAACCCAACCTCGCACTCAAGCACGACCCCAGGGACTCTGGCACCGTGCGACCGTCGGCAGATCGCCAGGGTAATTAAAAAGGTGGCCCGTCGGTTTCCAAGGACTATGAGTGAGTCGGTTCATTTGTGCTGCCATTGAGATTTCCAAACCTTGCGTGCGTGATTTTAATGGGTCTTCAGTACTGCATGCCATCAGCAGAAAGCCGTTTGTTCTTGTTGCTGCACTAGTCCTTGAGGCCTCTTGTATGAACTCACCTTCTGTCTCCCCCCACCCCATGAAAGGGATGATGATACTCTTGTAATCAACCCCCTCCTATCCCCTACCCTCACTTCCTCTTCCTGTAGACGCCTAGTTTCCATGGAGACTCCAGGACTCAAGTGGCACTGTGGCACCCTTGTTATCACATGATTGGCCGAGCTGCACTGGGGACCCAAGCAGACAGAACTATCTTTCTCACAGACACAGACACAGACACACAGACAACTACAACACACAGAACCAGAACACACACTCGCTCACAGGACCACACACAGAGAGAAAACTCATATGCACGCACACATATATACACCCCCCACCCCTTTACAAGCTTAACAATCAGCATTACAATTTTGGAAAATGCCAGGCCTTTCCCAGCGTTTAAACAGGATCTCCACTAGAGGCACTGACATCTACCCGCAGCCCGGCAGGGTTGCATATGCTGCAATCAGAGTTCCCTCCATGGGGGAGGCTGTCATGGCGACTGTGTACACCCTGATGGACTGAGGAATTTGGAAATGAGGGAGGACTTGCTTGTGTAAACAGCTGGGAGTATGTGGGACACTACAGTGCACCAAAGTTAACCTTGGGAATACTGCTAGCACAAAACAACATGAGTGACGGGGAACGCCTAACTGCAATTCTGAGCTTTGTTCATTAGCCAAAGCACTTCAATGCATTCACACAGTAGAGTGTTCATTTTCACTCTAACAAGAGTTTATATGAATGCCTATAGGGATCAAATATACTCTATCAAAATAAAATCAACTCTGTCAGAGTTGATTTAACACTGAACATTTTATTGTGCAAATAAGTCTCTAAGCTGATCAGTCTGGTATATATTTTCCACAATATCCCTCAACAACCACAATAAAAATATTAAATTAAAACATTATATAGTAATTACTGGCAAGTATAATTCATATTCACGCAAACTTATTTGTCATATTCAAACAAACTCCCTTGTTCCCCATCTTCAAAAGGTCACTGCAACAGTACAATAACGTCAGCTGAACATACTTGCGTGTCAAAGAAAACAAATAAGAACCAGTTAGTCCGGTCCCTGATATAGAGGGACAATGTCCCTAAGCTCTTGTTCTAGATCCGTTACAGCTTTTCTGCACAGAATTGTTGGCGATAAGATTATGGCAGGCTTAGATGGCCCTGGATCAGGGCTTGGGGTGGCCAGCTAACCCGGAGCCTGCTGCCACACAAAGGGAAGGAAAACATTATATGGGCTAGCACTTCTGTGAGATCTGGGCCTGTATTCATAAAGCGTCAGAGAGCAGGAGCTCTGATCTAGGATCCGGTTTCCCCTGTCCATATCCTCACCATATTCATTATGAGCTAAAAAGGCTAAACTGATATATATATCACGTAGATCAGAACTCTGTATGATTACAAGCCCTGGCGTCTTAACACTGGGGGCACTCAACTTTTGGTATGTCAACTGAGGTCAAATGGAACACAGCTGCGCTACTCTCCGCCCGGTGTGCAATAAAACTCAACCACTGTATGTTCAATAAAATAAGGATGGATGCAACACACAGCCATTACTGTAACACACCAACCTAAATGTTAATGAAAACGTGTGTCCTGGTCCAACAGATATGACCATTCGTGTTGCAATGGAAGCCAATGTAAAAACATTACACTTGACCCACTTCATGGGTAGCCTAATGTCTATAATAAACGAAACGTTTCCCATTTGGGTCTTGTATCTAAACAGTTGGAATGTCACCTCCAAACACCAGCTCATTGTCAGAAGTTCTAATCCTACATGGAAAGCCCAGACATCTTCTAAAATAACCAAAGCAGCCGGTCATAGGCAGTCACATCTATTGCCGGCTAGAGCTAGATCCCACGGGGTCCAGGAACATTTTGTACACAAGCACCAATCAACATTGCTATGGGCGGGCCTATCCCCTATTGAGGTTAAGCTTAGGGCTAGGGGCGGGGCTATGTTTTTACACCCCGTGGGATCTAACCCTTTTTGTCTTCCTCGGCAACAATGACATAATAGAATCTCCACTATAGCAAACGCTGCACGTACATTTATCAGCAAATGATTTAAGGAACATCCCCCAGACATTTTTTTCAACGTTGCTCAGGCTGTTGATGAGGTCGCACCAGCTTGACTTTCCCAGCGTATTAAGCTACAAAAGAGAGAATGGACCAGCCTCCACCACACCCAATGCCTGAGGCTCACTGCCCTGTTCCACTGAATCAAATAAACATGGTGAAAACGTTACAAACCATTTGTTTATCCACTAGGAAGCTACAATCCTAAGGCAGGCAGTGTAGTGTAGTGGTTAGGGAACTGGACTTCGATTCCTAGGTGGGGACGCTGCTGTTGTACCCTTGAGCAAGGTACTTAACCTGAATTGCTTCAGTAAAATATCCAGCTGTATAAATGGGTTCCATGTAAAAGAAAAAATGTAAACTGTGTAAGTCGCTCTGGATAAGAGCGTCTCCTAAATGCCAAAAATGTAAATGTAATGTAAGCTACAGATTTCAGGCCTTTGACCAGAAAACTTTCTCTATCAAGGGAGCAAATAATTGGAATTCACTACTTGCGTTTACACAGTTACCAATCCGTGCTCCCACAATTTATCGCTTTCTCCACCGCCATGCGACCAGTACCGAACCGAAGTACCCGTGCTGAATTTAGCTACTGCTCTGTTTAGGTACTACCGAGCTGAACAGGGACCTAAGGGTGGAGCTAGCAATACTGCAGATCATTGATTGGTCAAGCGCAATCGTCACAGAATCGTCACGCTAAAACTCAGACTGGCTCAGACACAACCGCCATGTATTTTTTGAGCTTCACTTCGATTATTGGAAGGCTATTATTTGAAGAGTATTATATACAGTTTTGCATTATTGTCAGGTTTGCATGATTCTACGAGTTAGGTTTGTGTTATGAAAACTGAAATAAACACGTTGTTTTCTTTGAAAGGACAAAGTATAGTATAGCCATTTTCATTCACACAATTAGAATATACATTTTCATAGTATAACATCTTAATTACTGACAGAAATACATTTTTAGGAAGATAGGAATCGCTTCGATGCATTCCAATGATCAAGCTAAACCCAGACCTTTGAAACAAAATGATCCAAACTGGACAGTCTTGCACCTTCATCGCATTCATTTTTTTTTAGCTCGTAGCTAAAAAGCTAAAAGGCTGCACGATATGGACAAAATCTCATATTGCAGTCATATTGCTACATTGCGATACAGCACGCAATGTAACAAAACACATGGGTAGAATAATCATTATATTAAGTAAATTAAGGGAACCCAAACAATACAATTTTCCCAATATTAGTTTAGCCTACTGAAATGTTGAAAGAAATGATTCAACTTTTTCTGTTGAACTTCTTTACACACATCACATTACTGAATGAACAGTAAACGCATGTGAGATTGATGCTTGCTTGGTAAATTCGTTCTGGGGAGACAAAAGCTGATCTGCGAGTATATGTGGGAAACAATGTAAGACAAAACATGCCCAGCATCAAGCGTTGCTATAGACTTATATCGCAAACTTTGACAGTATGATATTGCAAATGCTTATATTGGAAAAAGGCAATGGGATCCATGGTCTGTCGGCTTTGGATGACGACATGGTGACATGGCTGCTGGAGATGTGCCCTGAAATATAGTCCAGGTGAACCCCCCTAGGCTTGAGGTGGTAAAAGGATAGCCCCTCGGCCCCGAGCCTAGGGGAGCAGAAAAAGCAGAAGAAGAAGTTCCCGGAGTTAGAGACTTGAGTTATTAGTTCGGCGAGCTAAATCACTCTCTTGTCACATCGAGATCCCTCGGTTCGAAACTTGTTGCGGGCAGAACAAACTCTGTTACACTAATGTTACGGGGAAAGCAGTGTTCTGCTTTAGTGAATTTGAGCTGGAATGTTTACAATGTTAATGCTAATGTCACCACAACGGTCGCATTCTTTTTTGTCACTTCAGATAACTCCTCCTATCTTCACGGTTCTGTTGTGCGGTGGAAAAACAACACAGGGACTCGACCCGTGAAGGGGATAGTTACGGGTACGGATGGTTACCATGGTCGTGCCATACCGTGCTGTCGGTGGAAAAACGCTATACCTGTCCAATTAAAAACAAAGCATGATTTTGCAAACTTAAAAATAAAAGTAAAACCATTTTTAAAAAGCAAATCAGATATGCAAATCAATGTGTGATCCTGAACTGAAGTCTTCATTTTTGTAATTGTTACAATCTTATACTGTTTCACTTGGATTCGTTATTTGAGTTTTTTATTAATCCTGTCTTTTACTTGTATTAGGCACAAGCATCGGAAATTAGCGGAAGCTGCAAACGTTACGGTACAAAGCATCAGATTGTTTTAACAATGCATCTTGTATATAAACTTGTTTCCTTCCCTATAAAATGAATAGCTAAATAAATAGACTCCTTAAACTATATTTATTTGACCTCCTGCTCATTACCTATATTCATAAATGATCCGCAGTCAACATGTTTATTTTAAACGGGGCCAAAAGATTCTAATATTGTAGTCTCATATACCTACTCTAAAGTGTCACCACAGGTGTAAAAGGCAATTAGAGGAACTAACATTCAGAGACCCTATTTTCAGGTAGGCTATCAACAACCACTAAACTTGTGGCAGCAAATCCAAAAAGTAATATGCATTTAAAATAAAAATGGATTGTGCGAGGCGGCGGATGGCATAGTGGTCTAACACGCCACACTTTGGTGTGGTGTGCGCTGCCTGTCAGGGACGCGGTTCGAAACCCACGTCTCTACCAGACCAGCCCTGGTCAATCGGCCCGTAATGAGTGTCTCGCTCCCGGAGGACGGGCGGCGGCTCGTGAGGGTGGGGAATTGAAATAAATAGAGGGTATAATTGGCAACCAAATTGGGAGAAAAAACTTGGAAAAAATTATAAATACATTTATAAGAGAAATGGATTGTGCTCTTATTTCAGCCCTTTGGGTTAAAATTAGAGGTGCGTAGATCAGGAACTATATTCGTAAACGATCCACACTCAAAGTTTTTTATTTATTTAAGACGAGACTCAAAGACTCAAACGTTTCAGCATAGTGCCTTAATCAGTGAAATGGGGTTGTGTACTGATGAAACTCTTATAGGCCTATACCAAACCTGCTCACTAAAAGCAAGTCCACAGTAAGATGTGCTATATTTAGCCGTAGGCCGTGTGCCAATCAATGATCAATGATTTAGCTGGGAAGCCAGGACCAAAGGCCAGACATGAATCGTCACAAAAATAATCCTTTGGTAGAAGCTGCCAGACGCGCACAAGTTATTGTAAAAGGCTTCTGTGAAATTAGCTGCTTCTCTTCACAGGAATGGATAAAAACACCATATAATACTGAGCACAGTCCTACGGAGTCCCCTTCCTGTGAAATCATTGGGTATTTTGCTCGTTAACTCACATTCGCAATCTAGTCCTGAGACAAGGTACTGTATGTGTTGAAAATATTTTCTTATCCCTCTTACATGATAAATCGGGCAATGCGGGTTAATGGTGGTTTCCTTAGTTATGACGTGCGCCTCTGTATTTTCTGAAAGGCATGTGTTCTATTTAGACAATGGAGGAAAACCTGAAAAGACAAAAAGCTGTAGCAGGTGTCATCACAAGGAATAATCATCAGTCTTGATGTCAGTCAGGGCTTTACCTTTAGATAAAAGGTAAAAACCTGTTATATAGAATGCTTTTAAGACCTTACTTTATTCTATCTACAGTTTCCAAATTCTTTAGATCTTTGCAATATGGGTGTTGCTGGTTACCCTCCATAAAATAAAACATCTGTGCAGTTGTTCAAGATGCACTTGTTGCACCTCAAACAGGTCCGTTGCATGTTTTTCATACACAAACTTGTGCTTTTTAAAAAGAATAAACATTTTGCGTTTTGTTGGGATTCACGCATGCGCATACCCAGGCACACCAATATCCAGTTGCCCAACTATGACTGATGCACTGCTAATTCCCTACTGGGTCTATCATGGGCCAGGCAAATAGTGTCGCGGCGAGGGGAGGTGCATAAAAAGCAGAGTCATGAACCGGCAGGTCTCTCGACTGCCATGTGACCTTTTCCGTAATATTTTCACACCTGAGTGAACAGGAAACGCGGAATCCAAACACAGACGTCAGGAAATTAGGATCCTATGTTAACAGAAAACGCTGACGCTTAAGTTTTCCTTTGGTTCATTCAGCAACATTAGCCTTCTCTGCTATAAAACACAAAATCCTTAAACAAGCTGCGAGGTACATCGTCTGTGCAAAGGCTCAATAAGCACCACGCAATTGTTGAAGCTGGCAATAGGTGCTTTTTCGGCCCTGAGATCAGCAAGGTAGAACATTACAACACATGACGTACTTGACTAGTTATTTTGCAAAAAATACAAATCCTCATTTTGAGAGGCTATTTTGTTTGTCATATGCATACCGCTTGATCCACAAAGGTCAGCACGTTCTTTCTGTCAGTCAAATGTGACGATCAAACTGTTCATTCTTTTTCGTCAATGATGACATTTTAAGTTTGACACGCGTTGGGAAATTTACGTACAACTGCTTAAAGAAGAAACAGAATCTAGAATGAACAACTCTCACACATAAATGATTATTACTAAAGCACAGAGCTAGCGAGTCTTCATTTAGTCGCCCGTGATGAAGTCGAAAATTAGATGGCTGCAACTTGGCTTCCCTGGAACACCGTGGGTTTGCACTATAACGTTACCCATCGCTCCGCGTGCTACCGTGCTTAGATTAAACTGCACCGAACGTTTTCCAAAACTAAAATCATGACAATTTTATGGAGATGGTGAAAGATCCGCTGAATTCGGTTCTTACAATTTTGCGGTGTAATTTCTCATATGCTACATGCTCGGTGGAAGGGGGTCGAGTTGTTTTTTATACCTACGCCAGTAGCTTCCCACAACTGCAGCAATGCATAGTGTAAAACATGATCCACTGAAGCGCCCTACTGTTACAGTGCGTAGTCTTTTTCTCAAAACAACATTAGAACCATACAACGGACTCCCGGTGGATTTTTTTCCACCCAACAAGACCAGCACCTGCGTACCCTACCTTCACTTGCCCAATTCTCGCTCGTTTGCAATCGACCAGTTCCAAGATGCGGAAGGTGAACTATCTAGATAGCAAAATAAATGTCCTTTTGGGAAAAAGGGCCCTCTGTTCAAATAATAGGGAGCAGTCAAATCCAACGGAAAACCCAGTGCACCTGCATTTTAATGCAATTTAATTTAAAAAAACCATTTGTTTTACCTGCTGCTTGTCAAAATGTTCCCTCTCTGCCCCCAAATTCGTTTCGGTCCTTTTGCTTTTCACCCTCGAAGGCACCTGTCGTATGGTATTCATCCTCCAGTTTGTTAGCTGGTGAAATTTCCGATGCGTTTGTCGATATATCTATAAAATATTTATCCACCCTTAAAAACAAAAAAAGACGTGGAGCGTAGTCTCCAGTCGTGTGTTTGGTACAGATCGAGCTACCCGAGTTGTTCTTGCCTGGACCAGCTCGGTCGGAAAGCGCTACATTCAGAAAGCGACTAGTATTGGCTGAACGGATTTAAACGAATGCGGCACGACAGGGGAAGGAAGAAAGCGTGCTCTGTGTGTGTTTGCAATACGTGGATTCTTGCCTTCGCTGTGTTGAGGGGAAAAGGGAGGGAGGAAAAGGAGCGACAGCGATATTGGTGTTGAATTAATGTAAAAGCAAGCCTGGTTTTAAGCACACATTGGGATATTGCATGCATGCTTCCTGGCCGAAAGAAACGACCATGTTTAGCTAGCTTTCATATAATACATTATTATTTTCGTTTAAAAAACGGGAAAGTGTATACACCAACAGTCATTGTTTGCTTTTTCCATTTCGGCCATCCCATTCGATGGAAATAATACAACCGAAGTTCGAGAACATCTGTGAAAATATCTCTGCAAAAGTATGGACATATAGTTTGTATACACACACACACAAACACAAACACAAACACACAGGCGTACGCTGTGCTTGTACCTGCTCCCTACCTCCACAAGGGAGCAGGGAGGCGGTTTTCAAAACCTTTCTGTATCTGAGTAAGTAGACAATTGCAGAGTTTTTGTGAAAACTTGTTTCAGGCCAACTACATCAACCTGTCCTTGGCAAGGAAAATTCTAGCAAGTAAAATATATATATAGGCTATTCATTTTGTAATACAGTGCAGCAAAAGTAAGACTAATATTAGTTGTAACAACCATTTATAATGTCAAAATAAAATGTTTTAAAAGAGGAAAGTCAATTCTCTTTTGATTGTTTATCTGACTCATTGTGCGCTTGAGTTTGAAGAATTCAGCACCGTCCCACAAGCAGGGGCTGTGGTGTGCCAGATTCTTGTCCCCAGAGACAGAGGGTGGGCATCCTGAAAACTCACTCATTTAACTCAATTACCCAATGAACTGAATACTCCAATGCTCGTTCACTTGCATATTAAATCAGTGGTTCCCAAACTCAGTCCTGGGAACCCATTGTATATGCTGGTTTTTGTCACAGCCAATTTATTGATCAATTAAGGTTGTAGAAAACTCAAACTTGCTTTAACACAATGCAGGTTTAGCTCTTTGCCATTTGCTCTGTTATTGAACTCTTAATTTTCCACTAATGCTTTAGTTTCAGTGACAAGTCTCCATATTTTCATCAATTAGACCCCCACTGATTTCACCTGCTAGTCTACAATTTAGTTAATTAAAAAAGGTAACATTTCTAAAAGAATCATGTGCATTATAGCAAACGAGAGCATCAGTTTATCAGACTTATTAAAAGTCCTGGGATGTGAATATGGGACAGTTATTGTTCATGGCATACATAGCTATTTCTGACATAACGTGGCCTAGATAAAATAAATAATGGTTTAATAGAAATTAAAAGTGTCTAATTAAGAACAATTAACAGTTAGTTAAAAGTCAAGGGTTGCAATTATGGTTGAAACTAAACTAGCATACGCAGTGGGTCCCCAGGACTGAGGTTGGGAACCACATGGTTAATTGTCATCTATAGTCCTTTGGCAGGTGAACATACATACAGATACAGTAACAAACAAAAAAATACAAACAAAACAAAAAAAAATGGCAATATGCAGCAAGACATCATATGGGGTTCCAGTGGTAAGAGGACATAGTCAGATACATCAGATGTTATGACAACAGCGCAGTTGTGAAAGCACAGTAATTGATGCAGCTCCTCATTTGTTTAAAAAAAAAAAAAAGATCTTCCAAAAGTACCAACCCCCACCCGACTCTACCCTTGTTGTCATCAAAATAGCCTCTTTGAGCAACTTTCCATCGTCTGATAAAGTGCACTCCTCTATCATCATAGAGACCCGCAAAACCATGCACAAGACAACAATAATTTAATATATGCCATTTAGCAGACGCTTTTATGCAAAGCGACTTACAGTCGTGAATGCATCCATTTTTCAGTACATGTGGTCCCAATGGGAATTGCGAACCCGCAACCTAAGCATTGTCAGCACCATGCTCTACCTACTGAGCCACACAGAACCAAACAAGAATTGGACCCTATAACAAAAAAAGAAAGGGAATGCCAATTTGTTAAAAGGCAATTTCACTGCATCTAATTAGTAATTATGCTCAATAATATCTCCTTCATGTGACCATACAAGGTTAGTGTCACCATGTGCCATTAAGCAATAACGTCATCCTTTGCCAGCACAGAATGTTACAGTGAAGGTTTTGTTCTGTAAACAAAGGACTGCTCTCTATCATCTGATGTTGCCCAGCTATGTAAAAAAACAAAACAAAAAAAGCAATTTACTTCAATGTATAACAGGTACCAAATCTGCCCCCCAAAAATAAACGTGCATTTAAAAGAGCACAACAGCACTGTATTGAATATGAGAACATGCATTTGTGGAAAGCTCAATCTGGTTTTAGGTCATTAGGATTAAAACAGTGGATGGCAATGTTAGAATATGAAGCGCTGCAGATTAAAAATAAAATGTTGCGTATCTGCTGGATTATGTGAGGACGATGAGGTATTGATTTTTTTTCTCCTCCAATGTGATCCTAGGCATGTCGTGATGCCAAAACGCATGTGGTATCTGAAGTGCTGATAATTTGATACTGGTCTGCGCCTTTTAAACAAAATGAAAAATGATATGATAACACACTTCACTGAAAAGAGATTGACAAGGCAGCTTTATAATAAGGAGCTTACAGAGATTAGGATACCAGATTGATTCAAGGAAGCAAACACAAGATTCCACTGTGAGAATAGGGACACACACGGTCACCCATTGCATCAGGGTACAGGCAACACATACACATACACTTTCTCTCTCTCTCTCACACACTCTCTCTCTCTCTCACACACACACACACACACACAAACACACACTACTACAAAAAAAACAATAAATGAGGGGGAAAAAATCACTGGAAATCCAATGTCATTAAGAAACCATGCTACAAAACCCTGCCCAACATTTCTGTGAATATTCTGTGAAGAAGTAAAATGGAGACTTCTTCTTGCTATTCACGCAGCTTTTATAGCAGAATACTGATGGTCAACATCAACACCCTGACATCTGACCTTGGCGATTAAAGTGATAAACACCTTTTTTTTAATTGAGAGAGAGAGTGTGGTGTGAAGAGAGATTTATCAGTGGGGTTTTTCTGTGCTTAATGGACTCTTGTAATCCCTGATGTATTGTAGTGAAGTTAAATCCTCTTTGGCGCTGGGCCTAGCACCTCAGCAGGCCTGCAGCTATTCGATGTGGCAGTGAGCAAGGTTGTGGTAACCTGGGAGCCAGACTCATTACTCATCACCTACTGGGTCTGGTAGCGCTGTCATTGAAACCCATTGTAAACAGCAATAGTCACCCAAAAAGTGCCTACGCATGCTGATTGGTTAACAAGTAACAGTTTTTTTCCCCCAGGGAAACAAAACTTTACAAAAAAGCAATAACTTTGTTTACAGATGGCTAATACCTTCTTCTTCACATTTACATATTTAGGAATCATAACAAAATTTCTCATAAATTATGTTTAGTTGGGATGCTGTCAGGCTTGTTGATGACAGTTCACACACATCTTTAGCTGGGTATATCCAATTAACAGGACAAATTGTTTCCCTCACCCTATGTCAGAGCAAGGCCTCTTTTCCACCTCCAGGGTTTTAAGGGAATTCTTTTAAGTGAATGCTGAACTGCAGTTTTGTTAGAATGAGAATTTTAACAGAATTACCCAATAATCATATCATTTCCAATGCAAATATGTTCCGTGTTCTATGGTCAGATTAAAATGCAGTCTGATGTTGTACACAAAGCCCTATTTGTGACCATGCTCAAAAACAAATTTGATGTCACAAGATTGATGTTGATTCAGAGGAGAGGCAACATTTGGATGGTATTCATACAATTACACATTTTGGGCCCTAGTTTTGTAAGAACGGTAACAAAAACACACCTGGGGTTTAGTGGAATTGCTAGTTTCATAAGTCACAAAAGGAATATTTCTCACCTCCGCCCAGTTTGGTAGTTTCGTGGTCTGCAGTAAAGGCATTTGCGTCAACATGGGCTGGGCGGCACAATTATTTGTTTGCATTTCGTCCACCCAGAACACCTCTTAACTCAAACGCTGACGTTATGTGCTAGTTTGGTGACGTTATTAATGTGCACATATGAACAGATATGGCAGACAAGCGAGAAATCTAACTCGCTTTGTAGTGTTCTGGATTCTACTTCTCTGAGGCAACTTGTTTAATAAACGACTATGAAATGCAATCAGTATTCAACTAAGCAGTTCAAACTATTTAAGCTTTGCACTTAAGCTTGATGGTTTGATGAACTCACCCTGTAAAATTGTGTAAGATACATGTTTTTAAATAATAAATATATTTTGTATGCACGCTGGTTTTGTTATGTGAAATATAAAATTTCACTACAATAAAATGGAGTAGATAATTGGACGTTTTATCAGGCATCATTAACCTGAGCATTTGCGGAGATAGAAGAGTGCATCAATGCAATGAAAAGTAGTTTTAGAATTTGTAACTTAGATGAAAATATTAAACATTTATTCATTTTCCTCCTCCCACACAAGTAGACTATATCAGTTTCCTACTGAGAAAAACACTTTTATTAACTAAACTAATTAAGTTTCGTTGTGATTCTTTGCAGCCAAATGGTCCTATCTGTGCCTAGCCAACCTCAGCAATCGTTCAGGCTATTGCCACGTGATACGCCATCCAATTATGCAATTTTATTTTACGAAAAGCAAGTCTCATAACTTGCACTTTTAATCAGACATGACAATATTTCCAGTTCCCTATGGCAAAGGTATTAAAGGGGAAAAAGGCTGATGATCTGTTTTGCCATAATGAACCAAACCCTCACCACACCCACAGGTAATTTATTCTTCTTAAACCAACCGCTTTTACAGCTGCGTCACAGGTGAGCTACTGTATCTTGTCAGGAAAGTACCAGAACGGAATGTAATTGGACATGCCTTAATGTGCCACCGTCCTGGATTAACATCTGCATATTGAGTGTTGACAACAAAAATAGAGCCGTAGGTCTTCATTGCATGTGGACTTTTGTTTTAAATAATAACTTGTATTCAGCTATGCAAGCAATGTTTCACATTGACAGAGGATATAGGGCAGAAGATAAGGGCAAAAATGTGGGGGCAGCAACCCCCCCCCCCTCTTCGTTTGATGTATTTTTTATTTATATGTAAGCAGCAGCAGCCTCTGCTGAAGATATCATTCAACAAAGTGAGTGCTTGCCTGGGCCTGCCTCATGAAGGAAGTTCAACATAGTCAGGGTATCTTTGTGTTAGTTGGCTACACAAAGACTAACAAAGGCAATTACAACCAACCTGTCTGATGACAGTGGTTATCAACTTGCTCTGTCAACCCTGTTTTTCCCACAAAAGGGGCGGTGTTTGTAACACAGCCAATCTCATGCAACATGAACAGATCCAGAGCACTGTTTCACGATGCAGGATTGGTGGGTTAGCGAGCTAACCTTTGGCTTAACCCTGGTTTTTGGTCTCATGACTGTGGCTCACCCAGGGCTGTGGGTGATCATAATGTGAGTGCAATCTATTGCATCAATCACTCGGGAATCATATGAGAAAATTACACCGCGCTTAATATGCAACAGTAAATTTGATTAATTATTGATAACAATATACATACAACTATATAAACTATGTTTGCTCAGGTTCTCCGCATCACCAACGGAATACATATATGTACCGCTAGAAGACGTAGGGCAATACATACAGTTGCTAGAAAACTTAATTATATACTGCTTCAAGTGATTGCATGGCTTTGATGAGTGGTATTTGTGACATGAGGCCATTTTCCATGGAGAATCTGATCTCTGATATATATATAGAAAAAAAACAATTATGCAATTCTCTAGGATTGGTGAGGCCATTTTGCAGAGAGCTGATTGGTGAAGGGGCAGACTTTTTATAGGATTTGATCCTTTAGCCTGAACTTAACTTACTCCGGAGCAGGTTAGATTTGTAGCATAAGTTACCATGGTGTTGCAACCCAGTTAAAAGTGAGCCACAGTCGTGAGACCAAAAACCCAGGCTTAAACCCAAAGTTAGCTCGCTAACCCCTTAATTCCTGAGGCAGGCCCCCTGTCTACTTTTCAATATTTTCGCTTTTTTCAGTTGAGCACGTTCCACCCACTGTTCATGGTCTAGACCCAGACAAAGGTCCTCTACAGACTATAGTAAATGCTACAGACATTTATGTATGTTTTTTGCATTATATAGCACTACTGACAAAATATGCTTTAGATACAAACCTTCAGCTACTTCGGATATCAAAAATGAGAGCAAAAGACAGAAGTGACAACTAAACTAAGTTCATTTATCTATAATGTAAATTGCAAGAAATTGCACCCATCAGAAAGGAATAGTATTAAGCTCACTATGTCTGATTTATTTTAATGACAATGACTATAGGCCAGACTAGATTGGTGCAGTACAGTTTTTGCAGCACTGCGGATATCTGAAGAGAGGGCTGGTGTGAACAGCCATGAAATGTTAATCAGCAATCAAACTTCAAGATTTACCAAAATGTAAAATTTGTAAAAAAAAGAAACAATTAATATGGTTGATTTTTAATATACTGTAATATAAACTGTCCTAGCTCATGTGGTTCTCTGTGGCTCAGTTGGTAGAGCATGGCGTTGGCAACGCTTAGGTTGTGGGTTCATTCCCCACTGGGGCCACATATACTGAAAATGTATGCATTCACTACTGTAAGTCGCTTTGGATAAAAGCATCTGCTAAATGGCATATATTATTATTATTATGTCCTTTTTAATATAATACATACACTAACACTTTTCAGTTTTTGGTAACCTAAACTTTTTTTTAAACCTCTGGCAGTTTACCGCTTACCTTTGTACCATTTCAGGTTATTCACTGGACTTGAACTGCTTAAATTTCAGTAAAAACTGGAAAATGGGGGTGTTCTAAAACTTTTGACCGGTAGTGTAGATGTGATCAAAAATGTAACTGCCCTACGGGGAGGTTTGTGGATCCAAAACCAGACTCAAAAAACAATATGGATTCCTCTCTCTCTTGGCTAATTCTTAGTAAACTGGCAGACCATTCTATCTCAACAGCTGCATCAGTTTCTGCACCAATTGAAGCAAGATTCCCTGACAGGCATTGCCTCTGAGGGGATCCTGCAATGGCCCATCACCTACTTCATATGCTCTCTGGCCTGGGAACTGTCAGTCCGGTGCACGGATCTCTCTGGCTGCCCTGCTGATGAGGCAAAGCAGAACAAACAGTTTCTACAGTGCATACGATCCTGTGTTGGCTGTAAGTGATCATGCGATATAGCGTTTGTGTCCATAATTAAATATTGCTTTGGGTCTACAGTAGCACTGAGTCACAAATCAGCAGAATGGATGCAAGCAGATGCTCGCGGAAAGGAGCAGAGATGCCGGTTGGCACAGCGTGGCCACCACTGTGTCAATTACTACACTGCTGTCCCACTTTGTCATTTACTGCATTCCTGTGCCACTGTGTGTGCTCAGTTATTGTACAGGAGACAGTAAAGAGTTCCCCAGTTCATGGACGCTCACTCAATGGCAATCTAAAGGGAGGCAACTGAACTACAGTGCTTTTGATTCAACCAAATTCAACTGACTCAACTGCCAGTGTTTTCAGACCGACAGAAAAGGCCGCCCATCAGTCAAACAGAGTCCGCCCCCTTCGTTTGTTGTTTCTTTCGCCTTCATCCGTTTGAGCACATCATGTCTCACGCTTCCTTGGCAGCGGGGGTCATGCCCGACTTGCCAGGGAAATTAATTCTGCATCCGCCAAAGCCTGAGAGTTCAGATCTCAGTTCAGATCTCTCTCCCTGTGCAGTGACTGGAGGTGGCGTGATCACACTGCCCGTATCACGCCTGATCTGACATTTTGGCGGACGGCAGCGTTAGATGCTTGGTAACGTGTTTGTATGAAACGATGCCGGAGGGAGAGGTGTGGCGTCGCCACCGCTCCGGTGGTTTTATTTGCATGATTCCATAAGAGAAGGTGCACTTCCTGTCCCGTGGCAGCCTCCCAGAGCCACCTGGACACACTCCATGTGTAACTGCAGGTCACCCCTGAGCTACAGGCACACACACACACAGGATACACACACAAGGACAACCATACACACAAACATATGGACAGGCAAACATGAGGAGAAACACACAGACAGACAAACACAGAGACCAAACACAGATGAACAAGCGCTGCCTTTAAAAGCTCTGGAATAACTCCAATCCCAGTTAATCTAGTGCCAAACTCTCAACCCCGTATAGGTATGAGGTGTGCCCCATAATTTAGCAGATGGCATACCTGCCATCGCAATCTAGTCCATCTATGTACAATAAGCCATGAATTGCTTGTTTGTAAAATGGATGTTGTAAATTAAACACTACATTTAATTGACAAATTATACTGTATATTGTACTGTAAAATAACCATAGAGTTGCCAGTTAAAATCTCAGTTGAGGCACTGCTATATATTGTTGGAATTATGAGGAAGATACTTCCCCTAATCTGTGTAAAAATAAATCTTTCCCTTTGCCACCTTAGATTAAATACTCTGTAGTGAGGATTTTCTACACCACTCAGTACCTGGGGCTGGATGGTTACAGGTTTCCACAGTAAATACTGGCTTGCTGAACTAGCACACCAGTATTTCTCTATGAATAAGTTGCGACCTTGTGGAATGCCACCAGGTCAATAATAAGCTCTCTGCTGCTTCCTACTCGACTCCAAACCAAAGGCAATGCCTGAGACATGGAACAAGCTGTGACCTAATTGTTGTAATAAGACAGAGTCAATGACAAAAATGCTACGGAGTTAGGCTTGCAAAAATATTGGTTTGTTATGGAGAAATAGAGGAATTTAATTAGTCGAATTAGTGAAGTCCACTTGATGTGATACGACCTGTGAAAATGTGTGTTTTAGAATGGTTGTGTTTTAGAAGGGACTTTTTCTGAAACCAGAGTGGATGTTCCACAATTGTGTAAATCTTGAAATAGGGAAGGGGGGGGTTAAATAGTTTAACAAACTACTTTCACATCAATTTTTCCATTCCAGCTTTCCTTGAACACCTTCCCCCAAAATGTATGGTATGTCACAATCAATTACAAACAACATTCCACTTATGCTCAGCAATACGGTTCAGTCATTTTTACAGAGTAGCATGAAAAAAAACACGTAAAACATTTCTCTTCACATACAAAAGCAGGCAAATTTAGAAGATTTGGATCTCTGCCAAGTTAATTCTAATGCAAGAAAACTTTTCATTCTGGCCTACAGCTGCTTGCCATTGCAGGCAGGAGTAGAGACAAATCAATGTTCCTAAAAGCACACTCACTGTAGGCTAAGACAGAGGCAATCAAATCTCCGGCAGTGTGAGACCATCACTTATGATATATTTGAATCGGTCAGTGACAGGCAGCCAAGACACAGAATATGTAACTTACTTCTACAAAGGTTTGGTAGCCATGTCGTAGGTGACCACACTGCCCATACAACACAAACATGAACAACCGGTCACAGGGCTATGGCAGCGAATTCACATTATGAGGGGGGGGATTGACTTGAAAATAGCGGGTGTAATTGGCTACCAAATTGGGAGGAAAACAGGATAAAATCAGAAACAATTTATTTTAAATATATATATATATATATCAACAGCAAGACCCTTTGGGTCAATGGCATAATCAAGCATTTGGCTCGATGTGAAAAAGAGAGTCAGAGACAGCTCAAAGCCCCATGTGGTCATACAAATGGGAAAAGGAATCGAATGTTCTCAGGAAGCGAGACCGGCTTCAGATCCTTTCAGCAGCACTGAGCAGACACTCAGGTGTGACGTTCCGGAGATGGGAATTTGGCTCCGAAGCTGAGCTGAGAACTGGGAGGGAAGCTCAGAGGCAGCCTGGGCGAGAGAGCAGAGGAGAGGCGCTTGTTTGTGCCAAAAGGACAAACAGGCCCTCTCACATTCCTCCTGCGTCCAGGTAAACAGCCATCACATTCCCACCCAGTTTGGAGGAGTCCGTGGTCAGGGAAAACAGGATACCAGGTCAGAATCCTTGTTGGAGCACAGCTGTTAACACCCTTGAGTCTGATGTTTTGACCTCATCTGCTTCGGTCCAAATTCCGCTGTATAAATGCGTTACAGAATTTGGTAGATGTTAAAACCTAAACCTGTACCTAGTATGGTATAACTGATCTACTCAGACAAACAAATATTGTAATGGATTTCAGTGTGACCAAGGTGGTTGCCAGGTCAAATCCCAGCATTGGTTGGGAGGGCACTGCAGTGGTTAAGCAAACTTAACCATAAGTCTTCTTTACAAAAAAATAGCTAAATTATTCTTTGTCTTGGGTGGGCAGAGACCAAAATGGGTTGTCTGCTTTGTGTCTTGTATCTGAAACTGTTGAGGACATTTTTAGATTTTTCTTTGCAGAGTTCATTTGAGGATATTGGATGTCTTGATGTAAAAGATTGCTGCTGTTTAGAGCAAGGGTGTATGGCCTGTTTATGGGGCACTTGGTTGATCATTGGGCTTTCAGGATTTCCATAAGTTGGTTTTTGCAACAGGTTTAGGAAACAGTCTGAAATCAGGCCTTCCTCTGCTCCACACTCCTGTATAGCAGGTGGTAGCATGCACCTTTGAAGGATTTGTAATGCAAGAATAAATCCACCAAAGAAGAAGAAAATAAAACAGTGTGAATAGCCTGCAGCGCATGCATCAGGTGTGGGATTTATACAGTATGGATAGCTCTATGGATGAGGCAGGTGGCTGGGTAAATATAGAGTATACAGCTTACATTGAGGCCTGCATGAAGGGAGCCTATTTTACCTAAAAAACTAGGGTATAATTGCATACTAAAAATTGGGAGAAAACAGGGAGAAAAACAGCAGAAAGAAAAAGTAGAAAAAAATTATACTCGTCACCGAAAACCGACCTTTTAGAAGACGCTCTCCCAGGTGGATAAATTTGAAAACTCCGGTCTTGCGTTGTAGTATAGATGGGAAAGACGGAGGTTTTCGAAAACGCTGACGTATGATTGTCATGTGATCCAGACTGTAACCAAAACATCCAACGTGCTGTCCTCTGTACTATCTAATTTGATTGCTTTATTGGAGTTAAACATAGCTTTGTATAATAATGTACAAGAAGCATTCCCACGTAAGAGACAAAGCGCTTTATATTCACAGCTGCTCTGCAAAGGATCTCCACAAGGACAATGGCATTAAAAACGGGAGAAGAGTGAGAAATGTACTCACAAAATGTCTTGATCCGTGAAATATGATAAAATCAATGTCTAAACATCGTAGCAGAACATATATTAACTTCAGAAGGGCAGGAAGCTTACACTCTGTCTATTTCCTAGGCTGGGCAGCTACAAAGTGTTACACTAAATGTGAATGTGAAACTATTGAACACTTCAAGTTTAAAAAAAAAATATTTTTCTTGTGGCTAATATGTTTTGGCTACTGCAGTCTTCAGCGCCACTACACTCACAAGAAAACGTGAAGTGCAAGATACAGCAGTGTGAAATGACTAGCTCCGGGAATGTTTCATGGGGGGAAGGGGGGGCAGACCATTTTTTTCTGGGGGGGACGCTAATGCATATTTTGGGGTGGCGGAATCAGGCCTGCTGCTGAGAACACAACACCTAAATGTGCCACACCCAGGATCCCAAAGTCAATGAAACATTAGCACCCTCACCGCGCTCAATGCGCAGGAAGCAACTGGCATTTTTCTTTTCTTTTCTCCCAGGCCAGATTATATATTTATAGGTCACAAGCAGTGACAGTGTTGTTGTTTGTGGCTTGTTTTTTCCTTTATGTAACCTGATTTTCTCAGGCAATTGTGTGGACGCCCTCCAGGTCTTCCATAAAAGGTGTTCGGGGTGAACTGCACAAGTGGGGGGCTTGTTTTCAGGAGGGTTGCCCAGCCACGTTACATGTGATATAAACACAAACGGTCACAAACACAACAATCATAATAACAGTAAAGACACTCTGAGGGGCTCATCTAAAGTGGGGCCTTTCCAGACCCCAGGAGCAAACAGATGGCAATTTGCTCCAAACCATCAATATGTGCTACATGAGCTTGTTCCCGCCAGAAGGGGAAGTGAAATGTGAAAGGGGGGGAGGGGTCGAATCTGTAGGAGATTTATGTTTGTGTGCAAATGTGCATGTGCGGGTTTGAAAGACTTGTATTTGTGTGTGGGTGAGTGCATGTTTACAGGTGGCTGTGGCTGTCATGTGAGCAGGGGAGGGAAGCTGTCATTGGCAGAGCTAAGCACCTGCTTCCACTCAGGGTCAAGTTTTTCACCAATCAGTCTTAGTCATATTACATTACAGGCATTTAGCAGACTTTCACAGTTTACATGTCTTTACAATCCATTACATTCCATTACATTACAGGCATTTGGCAGACGCTCTTATCCAGAGCGATGTACAACAAAGTGTTAACCGTAGTCAAGAACAGTTTAGCTGAAAGCCACCCTAGCGTGAAGTACAGTTCCAGGTGCTAGGAGCAACCACATAGTTAAACTAGGACCCTGTAGGTAAATCTGTAGCCACAATTCAAAGGCAGCAATAAAACAATCAGTGCAGAAAATAATGCCTAAACCTAATACAATACATAAACAAATAGACATGAGTGCAATACTAAACAGCTACGTCCCTAAGTTAACAAAAAACGGACTACAGGGAGAGGTGCACCCTGAAGAGGTGAGTCTTCAGTCGTCGCTTGAAGGTGGCCAGGGTCTCAGCTATTCAGACTTCCACGGGAAGGTCATTCCACCATCGTGGAGCCAGAACCGACAGGAGACGTGACCAGGAAGCACAGATGCGGAGGGGGGGTCCAGGCGTCCTGAGGTAGCAGAATGGAGTGGTCTGGCAGGTGTGTAGGGTTTGAAGATCTTGAGGAGGTATGTTGGGGCTAATCCCTTGACTGCCTGGTATGCTAGGACCAATGTTTTGAATTTGATGCGAGCTATAACAGGCAGCCAGTGGAGGGTAGTGAGCAGGGGGGTGAGATGGGAGTGTCTGGGAAGGTTGTAGACCAGACGGGCTGCAGCGTTCTGGATGAGTTGCAGGGGTCTGATGGCAGATGCGGGAAGGCCAGCCAGAAGCGAGTTGCAGTAGTCCAAACGGGACAGTACCATTACTTGGACCAGGAGCTGGGTAGAGTACGTGGTAAGGAAGGGACGGATTCTCCTGATGTTATACAGGAAGAATCTGCACGCCCAGCTTACCGCTGCAATGTTCTTTGATAGGGATCCATTTACAACTGGATATTTACTGAAGCAAGTCAGGCTATGTACCTTGCTCAAGGGTACCAAAGCAGTGCCACACCTGGGAATCAAATTTGCAACAATTCTGTTCTGTTTTTACACTCTCATGCCCAGTTCCATTATACTACACTAGTTGTTTTGGGCAGTTGACAGTTCTGGGAGAACTGGAATTTGACAAGAAGGTAGGAGGGAGCCAGGGACGTGCGGTCAGGGGAGGCAGGGGAGGCAGAGCCTCACCTGTCATACTCCAATGAAAATAGCTGTTACGAAAAGTAAAAAAACATAATAATAAAATGTAATAAATATTAAGATTTCTCCACTGATCTGTGTTATAAATGTAATTTCTGTATGATTCCAATCATTTGTTATAGTCAAAATCGCCAAATTTGCGGAGCTCAGCTGCAAATACAGGGAGATACGAGCGGTGCGGCAGCGACGAGCTCTGCCTCCCCTCTGATTGCGCAACCCCTTAGAAACTGGCTGGAGCACGGGCAATAAGCGCGTGCCTGTTACCATCTCTCTGTATGTCATCAATGTAATGTTTGTAGACCCCTTCATTACATGTCCTCGCCTTCCATAGTCTAGGTAACTTATTTCACGTATGTGTATAAGATATTTAGGCTCGCTGGCTAGTCATAAAACTGCAATGAAAAAGCAGCAGGTGAGGCAGCAATTACATCTGCCGCACTGAGGGGGGCGATCTTGAGCCCACGTAATTGGTGACGCTTGCTATCCCTCTACGTTAGCTAGAAAAATCACAACTGCTGCAAAAAATGCACTGCGGCTACAACTCCCTTTAGTTTTATTACTCTCGTTTCGTTCATCCTGAATATCTCTACATCATATGGGCTGCAAAAATGGAAAACGTTATATCTAGCCTTAAAAATGTCTCAAAATTGGACTTTAAATCAAAACAGAGTGATAAACAATGGAAGACCAATGCCTGAGTTTAAGGACCTACTTCGAACTAACAGACAGAAAATCACACGGTCGTTTAAAATAGAGTGGTACCAACGAAAGGACTGTCTGTGCTACGAAGAATCGCCTTTACTGCTTTCCCTGACTTTTGTTCTCCACTACCGACAACGTTTGGACTAAGGCGGGATTTTGTGACTTGAAAAATCTACCAAGGAGCCTCAACAAACATGAAAGATCGACAACTCACATTCAAAGCCAAATTGCTTTAAAAACTTTTGGAACTTCAAGGATAGATCTGGCTTTGAATGAACAGCGGAGATTAAATATCAGCATCCACAATGCTAAGGTAAAGGAAAACCGTGAGATTTTAAAAGACCTTATTAATGCAACCTGTTTCCTAGCCAAACAGGAATTAGCATTTCGTGGTAATGATGAGAGTGCAAGCTCTTCTAATCGTGGCAACTATGTGGAGCTATTGCATGCTTTTGCTGACAAAGATGAAAACTTTTCTAGACATTTGGAGACATCCACTGTGTTTTCTGGCTTATCAAACAGAATACAGAACGATTTAATCGAAGCAGTCGGCGATGTAATTAGAAATCATATCAGAGAGATTAATGCAGCCCCATTTGTTGCAGTCGAAGTAGACGAGACAACGGATGTCACAAACAAAATCTCTGTAATTTTGCGTTATTTGGCTAAAACTGAGGTGACTTGTGAGGTGAGGGAGGCGTTCTTGGGATTTGGTGATGTGAGTGATGACAGACGAGCACCGGCTATTGCTGATTATGTTTTGGTAGTGTTGGGGAAACTGGTAGCTCAGCTAAATAAAGCTGGCAAATAAAACGTGAACCAAATAGGCCTACGTAACTTTCCTGTATGCGTGTGTTGTAAAGAACGCTGATATGAAATATTAAACATACGGTGCCTAACCAATAGTCATTGCGCAACCTGCCAATGAATGGTGAATTTAAGAGACCTCTATCGGGTTCATGTGTGTAGACCTAAATCTGGCTCTGGTACTATCCAGTGCCTCCCCAACCATTGACCTCACCGCACGTCACTGGAGGGAGCAGTACCCCTCGCAGCCTGGTATGACAGCACTAGTCATTTGAATTGAATTGTGGTGAGTAGTGGAGTGATGTGTGAATTTTGGTAGGTTGAAGACCAGACGTGCAGCCATTTTGGACAAGTTGCAGTGGCTTTAGGATACAAGGTTATCAATGCTTGAACCAGTAGCTGTGTGGCCTTTTGGGTGAGGAATGGGCAAATTCTCTTGCTGTGGTGAAGGGAGAATCCCTCTACAGGTCTGGACACTGTTCCTGGAGGGTGGAATTCTTTGCCCCATCAACCTTTTGACTTAGACCAGGTAAGGAAAAATCAGGGGGGTTGTGGGTTCGAAGCATAGGGGTACACCCCACTGTGTCTGCATTTTTACATTTTTTAAAACATTTTAAGCATTTAGCAGATGCTCTTATCCAGAGCGACTTACAAGATGTGCATTAATACATGGTAGGAACAATCATAGTTTGCACGAGGTCAGTGCCGTAATACAGCGATAGACATCATTGAAGGCAGCTGCATACTATACCTATAACACTGGGAAGGAAACGGTTAGTAATAATTTTTATTTTTTACATGAGAAGGCAAGGATGCATATACAAATGTATCCCTGTGTATATATATGTCTGTTGCAAGGATGTAATTGTACATCCCCCCTACTTGGTCAGGTACCACCTAAAATCGGTGGGGAAGTTAGTTGTTAATGTTTAAATGGCGCCACCATGTGGATAGTGCATGCATCTCATTGAAGATAAATTGGCTGTGGAAAACAGACATCGTTGAAGCTTGTTTTTGACGTTTGAAATAGTAATCACACTATTTTCCCTATATTATATTAATAACCTATTAACTCGTGAGGTTCTTTTGAAACAACTGTTGATAAATGTGGTTAATTCTGTTCCGTTTTTACACTCCCAAGTTACTGTAGTTAATTTTCATTTTTAATGCAATTAAAAGTTTTAGTATAATCCCTAAAGGGTGTTAATAGTTTAGTTGCACATTTACTAAAGCTAACCAACTACTGTTGCCCAAGCAAAGATCCCATCTTCATACCGCAACAACACTATCAACCTCGCCTGCGATTCGGATGAAGCAAGCCATGCTCACTTTAAAATTCTCCAAATACACCGGCTATAGGGCCATATCCCGATGCCTGTGATGAATTGCAATATATCTATTAGGGGTATCAGTGTTTAGTATAAACATATTTGTTTCTATAAAGCAAGTGTATGCTTATTTAAAACTAAAATTGGACGTATACCGTTGAAAACGAGAAAGTACATAGACATTTTATGTCAGGCAAATAGTCAACTACCTATTGATGCTGAAGCGTTCATTGGAGAAGACAGGACCCGAGCAAGGCAAGACAGAAGAGGTGTGCTTTTAATAGTCATATATTGTTTTATCACAATTATTCACAGCTACACAATAACGTGCTTCTTTCTGTTTTGCATAACATGATATTTAGACGTTGTATATACGGGGTATGTATGTTTTTAAGCAAATGCTCTGTCCACGATTTATTTAAATGAATGAGGTAGCTAGCATGACTAGCTAGCTATATAGTCGCAAATAGGAGAGACCATTGGTGGCAATACGTTATCATATTGCTAGCTCGCTGGCGTTGGTTAATAATACAGTAATTAAAGTTTACTTGCCAAGTTGCCAGCCATGATAAACGTTATATGTAGATGTGCCTCGTACAGGGACGCATTGTACGTACTGTACCTGCGTCTTCTGCTTCTGAGCCAGCTAGAATCTTTTGATGAATGATTTGGCATGTCAACTTAGTTGTCATTATTTGCAAGTTGACATTGCTAGTCAGTGTAGCTGCTAGCTAACAGGTTATTTAGCTTCCCAGCTAGCTAGTTAGTGGTGTGTCATAGCAAGATGGCTACCTACCTAGTTTTTGTGCTAGATAATGGCATGTAATATTGTCGTCAGACAGTGTATTGTAACATTTCTATGAGAATTAACTGATTGATGTTTTTCCTTTTGCTTCCTACATCCATTCCAGAACAAACAAGGATCTAACTTTGCTGTCTGTATTGATATCTTGCTAGCTAATTGGCTAATGTGCCGTGCCATCGGCTGAACTAGGTCCAGCCACTGCTACCGATGGACAAGAGATGAGGCTCTTAATCCAGTGAAATATGTATGGCTACCTAGGGGGTGAATGCAGTATTCTGGCAACACCCTTATTTGATCCATCAGAACATTGACAAGACTTCAGGTCGGGCTAGTAATGCTGAGGGACAGGCACTAAATGCGACACACTAAACTGCCCAACATTTACCTCCCTTGTGCCATATAATAACGATCAGCCATGTATTAACGTTAAAATGATAACATCGGGACCGATTAACTTCTAGCTAGCTAGAAGGTGACAATCGTCGGTGCACAAACAACAGCACATGTAATATCATATCCTTGGTCTTTCAGTGAGTCCTGGTAGAGCGAACTGTAGTGTCCACTTTTGTTATGCTGAATCGAATCGAATCCGATCCGTGGTGTGGGCAGTTCGCTCGCTGACATCACCTACGACTGTTGTATTGCATTCTGACGCCAGTAACGTTTTCTGATTAGCATAGTAAATAAATACATATTTTAGTAACGACTGTACACATGTCCAAACTTTGCTATCTTGAGGCTATCTACACAAATTCAAAGCAGGATGTATTAAATGTACAAAGTGAAAGGAGAATGACTACCGTGCAACTGTTATGACACTTGGGGTTGGGGGGAATTGTATAACTTCAAGCTTTCCTTTTAACTGATGAAAGAACTTTATCTCCCATGTATATGTATAATGCAGATGGATATAATACAAATGTAAAATCGAGTTCAGTAAAAATACAAATATAAATCTGTTTATTTGACTGAAACCAAAACCCATCTACATTTGGTACCCCGAGTCCCATGATGTAAGTTTTGGAAATCTTTGCATAAACTAAGTCTTGCACTTCAAATTCTCGACCACTAGATGGAAGCATGGGTATATTTCTTCCTGTTGTTCCATATGTTCTTCCTGAATATAGGAAGTGAAGTGATTATTATGGCTCTGGTTTCAACATTTCGGCTTCAGGGATGTACATCAATACACAGTACTTAGCAGAATGGAAAAGGGTTAAGGGGTAGGATATTTAAAATTCACAAATCCAAGCTACAAATATGTGCAAAACACTGATGGTCTTTTTATGTATTCTAGGTAATACAGTATGGCTGCTACTGAAAATGCAGAATCGCGTTCACCAGTGAACAAAGTGGACCGTAGATCTCGTGACTCAGATACAAAATACCCGCTGAAAGTGCTCTACTGCGGAGGTAGGTGAAGGAATGTCTGACCGCTAAGTCCTGTGTCAAAAGGTGGGCGATGACATTTACATTTGAAACATTTAGCGGACCCTCTTATCCTGAATGACTTACACAGTTTACATTTCTTTTGTGCAATCCAGTCACACAGTTGTATGTTTACTGTAGTAATTCAGGTTAAGTACCTTGCTCAGTGGTACAGTGGCAGTGCCCCCACCTGAGACTCAAACCTGCAACCTCTTGAGTACAAGCCCCCTGAGTACACCACTACATTTTCACATGAATGTGGTCTGTCCAGTACTCAGGATGCCCCCAATAAATACATGCCTCTCAGAGGCTCCCTCCAGCTCTATTTTGTGCCAGGTCCTGCAGACACACGGTTTTGACAGTTTAAAATGCATTTAAATGTTTGGGGGGTTTTTTCTTCATAATTTTGTTTCAGATTCTTTCCCCCATTTTTCTCCCAATTTGGTAGCCTTTCCCCCAAAGCTTTTCCCCCAAACGGTGCCAATATTTACATTTAAATGCCAACATCTGAACTGATTGACTCTTAACGCTGATGGGTTATTTAAGCATTGTTGAGAGGTTGCTATGAAATTGTAAAAACAAAAGTGCATGACTTGGTTAACCCATTAAGACCTGGAGTGACATTTAGGTCGCTTCGATTTTGCGATTAATGAAATGCGCTGTGATTCGCTGAAATAGACGTGGGGAAATGAAGTGCACGTTGGTGTCGGTGAAATTTTTCCAGAAAACCCTCAGGTTTTAAGAGGTTGTGTAGAATAATTGCTTAGGTTTTAATAGGCGTTTTTAGCAGGCATTTTAGGTCTGAATGGGTTAAATGGGGGAAAAAAACTCCAGACGCGAGCTAGCTAGGACCCTGCTTCCCATTGCCTTTAAAATAGAATACGCGATCATTTACGATAAAAGCATCTAGAACTTTGAGTGTAGATCATTTTGAAGCCTGGTGGAAATAACAATACATCAAAGTCCATAACATAATTCAAGATGAGCCAAAATATATGAAGTTTGTATTAACTTGATTATTTTTCAAAGTGTCATGAAGTGATGGAAATGCTGTCCAATTGAAGTAAAAAAAAAACCTCTGCCTACATTATTGTAAACATGGCACCTACTGCTATGTGTTAACCCTTGTCAGCATTATCAATCCTTGCCATTAGTTATTACTGTATTTAAATATGGCTGCTAATGTGTACATATCAATTGACACAAATTGTCCAGTAGGAATTTTGGGCATGTTAAAACCCCAAACTCCTTATTTCTTCTCACAGCAGCCCAGAAACGAGGACTGTAAAGCAGAGCTTGAATCTGTATGACTTCTCGTATCACTTCCCTTTGCTGTGTTTCAAACACACTCACACATACACACACACACACACACACACACATGGTAGACTTGCACAGCACCCTAGAGTCAGAGTAAATTCTCCCTGTTTCTGTTGTCCTAGCAACTGGGTTTTTAAACAGGATGTGGGTGTGAGGGTGTAAAACCCACTTAAGAACCATATAGCCTAAAGAAACATGAATGAGATGTTGCTGTTTTTAATTCATTATTTTTAATGGGTGCATAGGAAGTCTCCATGGCCACGAGTAAAAGCATGCGGCATTAAAAGAGGCAGCTCTGGGGCTTTCTTTTGCATGCTTTGTCCTGCTGTATATTTTCAGTCCTTTTCTCAACTGTGCAACAAGCCATACATGTCCATCTGAATCAGAGTAGTGTATCAACCAGCAGCCCCGCCAATCCTGTCTGTTGTGTTTCAGCTGATTGAGTGAAAGCATTAATGATGCAACTTCACTGGTTAATAAAACAAGAATGAAAGACGGTGCTTGTTGTAATAATTAGTTTGGCATTTTGGTGAATGTATGAGTGAACTTTCACAAGCTTCTTGTACATCTACTAACGTACCAGCTTCTAGTGTATCCTAACACCTCTAACTCTCTCTCTCTCTTGCAGTGTGTTCCTTGCCAACAGAGGTAGGTGTGAACACAACCTTTCAACATTTTCATGGCTTTTCTGAATGTTTTCCCCACCCAAAATTGAGCCTGGAAACCCAGTTTTTTTCCTCAGAGAGCTGGACTGTATGTTCTATGTCTTCGTGGCTCTCTGCCCCAGACATGTGCCACTATGATCAGTGCTGTATTTGGCTCCAACAGCCCTCTCTCCAGATGTAATGCTCCAAAAAAATCATAATTTTTATCTGTTGCAGTCCATGAAATTGTCATATTTAGCAGTTATAGTTTACAGTTAAGTTATTACTATCAGTTGACCCTGTGAAATAGGGGTCAGATGAGGTCATGAACGTTCCCATTCTGTATGAAGTTTACCATGGTTTTCAGTCCGAGTTTGGCAGATTTTTTCCTCTCTTCCGTCTGTAGTATTGTGAGTACATGCCCGAGCCGGCCAAATGCAGACAGTGGCTGGAGAAGAACTTTCCAGATGAGTTCGCCAAGCTGACCATAGGTAACATCCACCTGCTCGCCGCAACTCCTTGTGAAAGAAAATCTTGTCATTTGCTGACAATGAGTGGTCAATGTTTGCTTCTTTGACTGTGCTGATTAATGATCTTCGACCAGCTGTGTGTGTGTGTGTGTGTGTGTGTGTGTGTGTGTGTGTGTGTGCGTGTGTGCGTGTGTGTACAAGATACTGAACTCTATACACTTCACACTGAGGATTACCATCCTGCCTCTGAATTACATTACATTACATTACAGGCATTTGGCAGACGCTCTTATCCAGAGCGACGTACAACAAAGTGTTAACCGTAGTCAAGAACAGTTTAGCTGAAAGCCACCCTAGTGGGAAGTACAGTTCCTAGGTGCTAGGAGCAACCACATAGTTAAACTAGGACCCTGCACCTGAATAATGTACCTGTCACCAGAACTCATAATAACTCAAACTTCTCACTCCAACTTCCCTAGTCCAAACCCGGAAGTAATGCACTGTCTCCCTGTTTACTGCTCTTTGGTGTTTTCCTGCTCTGGGTGTGCAGGGAACACTCTGAAACAGGACACCGGAGGCGGAGAAGCACTCCCGGGTGGAGAGGAGGAGGAAAAGAAGAAGCAGAAGAGAGGTAAGGTCACAGATTTCAAAGTCTATAGGCCAATCTACGTCGCAGTAGCAGCACAACAGCAGCGCCGCAAACCACACTAATTGAAATGACAATGGATAGGGGCAATCTGCACCAGAAGCGAAAACACCACAGCATGGGTGCATTGATGGAGCAGTACTGTCTTACATTTGACATTTTAAGCATTTAGCAGATGCTCTTATCCAGAGCGACTTATAAGATGTGCATTAATACATGGTAGGAACAATCAAAGTTCGCGCAAGAGGTCAGTGCAGTAATACAGTGATAGACATCGTTGTAGGCAGCTACATACCATACCTGTAACACTGGGAAGGAAAAGGTTAGTAATTTATTTTTATTTATTTTTTATAAATGAGGAGTAAGCAGGGATACATATACAAGAAGTGTTGAGCAAGTAGGCAGTGGTGATGACAATTGGGTAGATGTACAGAATTCAGTGGTAGTGGAGTCTGAAAAGGTGGGTTTTGAGTCTCTTGCGGGAGATCGCAAGTGATTCTGCGGTCCTGACCGATTGTCTTCTCCGTCTGTTCTATATTTATTGCTTGCTGAGCAGCAAAATGAAGTGTTTACAGATGTAAATTGGCTCTAAACTGCTTGGTATACATGATTTTCATTCATATTGTATCATTGTATTACTGCGTGTGTGTCCCCAGTTCCCTCCTGCACTTGTGGAGAATATCACCGGCAGATATTTTAAGTAGCCGCTACAAATACAGCAGCTAAAAAAATATATATATTATTCCCCGTCGTGCCAGAGTTGGCTCTGGCCGGGAGTGCCACCGGGGGCGGCGATTGGCTGTCCGCCCCAGGGAGGGGGAAGGGAAGCCGACAGGATGTTCGCTGCGCACAACAGTGGCTCTGTAAATGAAAATGTACAGAGAAAATGGGATAAAATCAGAAACAAATTCTTTACAAAAAAACTACGAAGTTGGAAGACACATCCAGATCTCTTTTTCACAGTTGACAGCTTGTTAAAAACAGAGCCTCCTGATGTAATAATGTGATTTACCATCCCTGAAATAAAGTATTTAGAATCAGACAAAGGGAGTCAAATAATTGTAATGACAAGTTGAGAATCATCTGGTCAAACTTTAATGACACATAACGCTTGAATCTGAAAGACGTGAAAGCTAATAATAAACAACTAACGATAGCAAATTTGTCCGATCAGTCAGACCTTATCATTAACATTGCCCAATAGCTAGGTCAATTGCTAACTAACAAGCTAGTGTGAGCAAGGGGAGAGGGAGGGGTGAATGAACTGTGCAGAACTACCACCGTGGACTTGAACTATCTGGTGCGGGAGAAACGAGAACTAGCAACCAGTATTTATTTTAGGGACTGCTTTTGCGACCACAAAAGAGTCATCCTGATCACCACCCTGATTAGCTGTAATGGTTACACTTGTGATTGGTATCTTAGATCAAGGCTAATGTGCATCTGCTGTGTAATTCTTTAGAAGTCTATTGGCATGTCCCTCTTGATGCATGATGCGTGTCCCTTCTGCATGAGGCGGATGTATGCTTCTGTTTTTAATCTCCCGGTTTTGAGCACAACGACCAATTCACAAGAGCAGCTAACAATGGGGCAATGATAATGGAAATATGACTTAATATTTATTTTTCTCATCTCCCAGGCACCCGTATCTAGAGTTATTTTCAGAGCAGTAAAGGTTGTCTCCTTTTTTTGTGTTTTTTTTGTTGTTGTACGGTTTGAATGTTTGTTTTTCTCCAGGTGGCAGGGGTCAGATCAAACAGAAAAAGAAGACAGTTCCCCAGAAAGTAACAATAGCCAAAATCCCACGGGCCAAGAAGAAATATGTGACACGCGTCTGTGGCCTCAACACCTTTGGCAAGTTCCATTGACTCCCGGCACCACACCAACTCACTGAAGAGGTCCAACTCCCCTCTGCCTATGCCAGAGGCTCTCTGTGGAAATAGAGCCCAATCCCATGATGCCTTGCTCCACATTCTACTCTGTGAGCCAGCGATAGGCATCACTAGAAGAAGGAGGGCAAAAAAATCCTTTAAAAATGTTTTTACACATGTACTGATGTAACTTAGGCATCCAATCATCCATCAGTTGTGCTCTAAACCAGTGTGTCTCAATCCATTCCTACAAGGCACACTGCCCTGCATGTTTTCATTCCAACCACCACTCAATCATGCTCAAGTGATCATTAACAGACGACCGATGCAGATGATAGGTTGGGAGCGGAGGTTGGAATTAAAATTTCCAGGGCAGTGTGCTCTGTAGGAATGGATTGAGAAACACAGCTCTAAATCCTGCAATGATCTCTCCTGAAGCTGAACGTTAAATAGGTTTATCGGGCTGCTGAGTTGATAAAGGCACGCAGCACGAACGCAGGCTGAGACCTGTAGCCTGTTGCTAGTTTGAGTCCGGGCTGTGCCACCAACCGACAGTGGCTGGGAGTCCACAGCAGCGGGACAGGAATCTCACTTTGTTTTGCATATCAAATATTTACATCCAGGTGATGTTTTTGCCTCTAAGCATAATATGTAGTCAATGTAATATATTTTAGTTGATGTCACTGCTGTCTATGGCTTTAAGTAACACGATAATCATACACACTCCAAAAACGTATTTAGCATAATGTGCTGCGTCAAAGTGGCATACTCTAATAGTAAAAAAAAGGCCATTATTAAATGCTCAAAAGTTAAGAATAATGGTTTATTTAACCATACAGGTTAACGTTTCAACCCTTTAATTGGTGGTACGTCTCCCATTTCTCAAACAACTGACTTCCACCACCTGACCCCTCTCCTTAGACATAGACCTTCGAGAAGCGCAGAGATTCTTCGCCCAGAAATTCTCCTGCGGAGCCTCTGTGACGGCGGAGGACGAAATCATCATTCAGGGAGATTTTACAGACGACATCATTGACGTCATTCAAGAGAAGTGGCCGGAGGTGAGACCCGGTCTATCTCACTGGCTACTCCCGGCTATGTCTAGACGATCAAAACTGACCAGGAAGTACCAGGATCCAAATCCATTTTCTATCGCTGGGATTAATGCGTTTAGCTGGCGTGCATCTTGAAATGGCTCAAACGGCAAATAGACGAAGTAAAAGAAACACTGAAACGCTTCTATGTATTTCATGGCATGTTTTATACAGATTTCTGCAAACTGGTGGTCGGCTGGGTATAAATCCGTGTAATAGTATTTTCCACAACTCCTCTCTCCATCTTGCATGAACTCCTGTTAGCTTTCTCCCCAGCAAACGTCCGAATCTATGCCATGGAATGTTGGGAAAAATAGAATGCAATTTTAAAAACAGTTTAAAATACAGTTTTAATTAGAGATGCACCGATCGATCGCCTCTGACCGAAATGGCCGATTTTCAGCTGATCGGCCTCAATCGGTGACTTGATCCCGATCACCCACATAGCCGATTCTGTGCGCCGGTTGGCTCCTCGCCCCCCTCTTTTTCACGTGACGTGCGCGTACCGCTGAGCCAATGCAGACAGATCAGATGAGCGCAGCGCTGAACACTTAAAGCTTTCAGTTTGTCATACATGTCAATCGAAAATAAGCCGCTGGAGGAACAACCTCAAAACGTTCGAACGACCAACCTAATCATTTAGGTTGACCAACTCGTTTTTCTACAGTAGGCTACCGTAGGTACCGGGTTAATTAATAATTAACTTCGTTGCGCTAGTTCGGTTCCTCTGAACCATTTTCCATTAATAGAACATGGTGTTAGTGCATACACTTGACGTAATAATGCCCTGCTGAAGCACTGAATTGCACTGAAATCATTATGTTCGCTAATGAGTGACGTTATGAAACAGTGCTATTCACTCATACAAATCTAACTTATTAGACCTAATGATAAATTCATCTAACGATTTCTAGCTAAACCACAGCTGTGCGTTTCCACTATCAAACAAACTCAGAAACAGCAAGCATCGCCTCTTTCCAATTACTCCTAGTTTGAAACATTTTTATCTAGGCTTTGAAGCTAGTTAAAGTCGTAGTCGTTAGGCCACCTGACTCACGCAAATAACGAAATTCTGCTGAAGAGCGGCTTGTCTCAATGCCTTTGACAAGCTCCGCAACTGAAACATCCGCCTTATATCGCTACACGTGTTTTCCATTGCACTATATAGAATTGGGATCTACTCTAATCCACCTCTAGCAAACAAATTAGTCTAGCGCATCATAGGTTCGAACTAACCTGTTTTAAATTAGCATTGTCGCAATAACTTTCTGATGCACATCAAGTTGAAGCCATATAATTATTTAATGGAAAAAGGGCTTGTGTCATCTGTCATCAGAATATAACGTTAGTGTTTTAAATAAATATTTCCGGACTAATGGTCTGTCACCATGTCAGTACATTTAAACTACTCTTGTTTCTTTTTATTTATTACTTAAAGGCTACATGCCACTGTTGTTGGATTCTCTTTTATTCATCATTTAATTTAATTTGCACAAAAAAAGAAAAGCTCTGTCCAGTAACCTGGAACACTTTTTTATTTTGAAATGTGTTTTAGTGAGACTCTACCTCATGCTTCTGACCTACCTCAGAATTGTCAATCTTAATTTTCTATTAAAGCAAAGTTACAAAAATGTTTGTGTAAGTTGTCAATTATTGTTTTTAGGGAAAAAAAAATCGGAATCGCCAAAATCGGTATCGCAAGTCAGACTAATCAAAAATTGGAAATCGGAATCGCCAAGAAAATCGCAAATCGGTGCATCTCTAGTTTTAATGTTTTTGGTGGATCTGTTGCATTTCGCAGACTGATGGGCACTTGTTTATTTTATGTCTGCAAATGTTACTCATCAGGTGCCCTTTAAAATCTGTGTAATAGAGTGGAGTTGCCCTGGAGAAAGACAACGTTGAAGCGCTGACGCATTGGTTTCTTGTTCAGTCACAACCATTGCAAAGCCCCAGCCTTCAGCAACACTGTGGCACAGTGTAGTGTAATGGTTAGGGAACTGGACAACTCAGAGGTTGCTGGTTAAATTCCCAGGTGGAGCACTGCCGTTGTACCCTTGAGCAAGGTACTTAACCTGAATTGCTACAGTAAAAAAAAAGTATATATCCGGCTGTATAAATGGATTGTATGTAAAGAAATGTAAAACTTGGTAAGTCGCTCTAGATAAGAGCATCTGCTAAATGCCTAAAATGTAAAAATGTAAACACTGTGGTTCTCTCCTCCTCCTCCGCTGTAGGTGGATGACGAAAGTCTCGAGGACCTTGGGGAGGTTAAGAAGTGAAGATGGAACCTGCACTTTTACAAAGGAACACAACGCGACAGAACGGCCTGGCCAAAAAAACTAACAAGAAACACACGTACATTCAAAGCAGGCATTTTATATCTATTTTATTTACTGTATAGAGGCTGTGGACCTTTTTTTGGCACCCCCCTCCCCCTCTTTTCCCCACCCCCCACACCACACCACACCAAGCCAAAACACCCCCCCAGTTCTGTATCGCTGCTTTTCTCTCAGTTGCCAAAGGTCTGATATGATTGTGAGTTCCTCCAAAACGCTGCACTAAAGCAATCTTTAGGGTAATAAATGCAACATTTTTGGGCTTGTTTGCTTGATTACCTCATTCATTAAAATTTTCTTTTTCTTTTTATAAACCTGTTATCTTTGGCTTGAGAGTTTAAAGATAAATAAAAAATCCTAGACAGACAAACCCCTCTAATGTGAGCCTTCCCTCAGGCCATATAACCAACACAAGGTTTGGTGGATTTGCACACTTTGGTCTTCAGGTGACATACCTGGAGACACTTTTAGATACCCTTCAATTTTACGGATGGATGACTGCGTTAGATTTGAGCCATGAGCAGTGGTGCTGTATGAAATACCAATTGTTCAAATGAAAGGAACAACATATAAATGTGTCATTCCTCAGTAGGTAGTGAAACAAAATACCAAAGAGTAGTCCAGTTTTCCTTTACATTTGATATTTGGTATTGGTGATCACAGTTCAACTTCCTGTTTTAAAACCACAGATGATCTACAAGAGGTAGGGAAAATAATGGAAACACGGAATGGAAAAGGACTCGTATTTTTTACATTTTTAAAATAAATTTTCTCCCGTTTTGGTTGCCAATTAAACCCTGTATTTACTTCAATTCCCCACCCCCACGAGTCCGTCGCCCGTCCTCCGGGAGCGAGACACACATGGCTGAGTGTTCCCGCCTCTTCCGAGACGGGAATTCTTCCACGGACTCCTTAACCTTCTCCTCGACGAACTCGTGCCGGCTCTCCCTCCCCCCTCCCCTGGAGGCGGACAGCCAAATGCCGCCTCCGAACGGGCTGACGACCAGGGGCGGTCTGGTAGAGATGCGGATTACGATCCGCATCCCTGACGGGCAGTGCACACCGCTCCGAAGCCAGGCCCGAAAAGGACTCATATTTTGATGTAGCTAACTCACAATAAAAAATTAAGTCTACATGTGTTTCATATTAATGCCAACACTAATTACCAATATGTTTCTTCTGTAAAATACATTTAAAAATCAACACTGTGATATGTGAGTTTCTAAAGCAATGTGAGAGAGGCCAAATAATTGGTGCCCAAATTGCAGGTGTCAGTCACAGAAACGACTATTTAATGTGTCATGGGGAACAATGTCAAAAATCATGATGATGTATGCTAAACAAGGAAAAACTGCTTCAGGGAAGAAGAAAAGCGGTCGCAAGTTGAGGCTCACCAACAGGGATAGACAGACACTTAACAGGATAACAGTCGCTAAAAAACAAAACAACGGCCTCAAAAATTACCACAGGAAATGTACACCTCAGTGACCCAGTCTCAACAAAAACATAGTCATGAGCTTCACAAAGCTGATATTTATGGTAGGACTGCCATTTGGAAACAGCTTGTAACCAAGGCCAATGCGCAATAATGCATAACCTGGTGTAATGGGCACAAACCCTGTACTTCTGAGCAGTGGAAGAAAGTAATATAGTCTGAATCATCTTTTACATTTACATTTTAGGCATTTAGCAGACACTCTTATCCAGAGCGACTTACACCATTTACATTTCTTTACATACAATCCATTTATACAGCTGGATATTTTTTTACTGAAGCAATTCAGGTTAAGTACCTTGCTCAAGGGTACAACAGCAGTGCCCCACCTGGGAATTGAACCTGCAACCTCTGAGTTACAAGCCCAGCTTCCTAACCATTACATTACACCGCCAGCCCAATATATATATATGCCATTTAGCATATGCCTTTTTTTTTTTTAAATATCCAAAGCAACTTGGATATAAACAGATTTTTTTCAGTATATGTGGTCCCAATGGGAATTGAACCCACAACCTTTGTGTTGCCAACGCCATGCTCTACCTAGTGAGCCACACAGAACCACACTTTTTACTCTTTACAGCCATGATTTTAATACCCCAGTGAAGCAGGAAGCCATGGAAGGCCACAATACAGTTCCCTAAAATTGAGATTAATTTAATGTAGCATTTTAATGCACATATATTTTTGTAGGATTTTATTTTTAATAAATAAGACACAAGGCAGGTTTAGCTCATTGCCATTTGCACTGCCATTGAACTCTTAATTTTCCACAAATGCTTTAGTTTCAGGTCTCAACACTTTCAACAATTAGGACCCCACTGATTTCACCTGCCAGTGTATAATTGGATCAATTAAAAAAGTAACCTCTTTTTCAGTAAAAATATAACACTTTACAGACAAAGTATTAGTTCTGACTGATCTGACTGATAAAATGTACTAGGAGGTGAAAATCTGACATTTATTCTTCATGGCATGCATAGATATTTCTGACAAAATATGGGGAGGGAAGCCGACGTGACCTTAAGTGGCCCTGTAAGGGTAAATCATGACGCCTCGGAAGAGGCGTAGACATTACGGCAAACTTTACTAGGGGGATTGACGTAAAAATTCTAATGAAAATTGGGATAAAATGGGATAAAATCAGAAACAAATGTAAAAAATAAAATAAAATAAAAAAATATGGCCTTAAGGGGGTAAATCATCCCTCAATAGACATTAAAATTGTTTAATTAATGAACAATTAATAGCTTGTTACAATTCTCATTTATTACTTATTGTTTATTATTTGTTCTTATTTGTTCTTCTTTATCAAGGGTGTGAATCACTTTGGAGAGTATTGCAGATTTTTAATTTATGCTGATTCTCAAAGGGGTGGAGCTTGAATAGGCCTATTGGTGACAGAAGGATATGTGATGATGGAAGTGGTTTTGTTTGGATGCTTCCTCTCTCAATCGCTTTGAGTCTGAAGACGAGGCTGCAGACTTGCAGACCACCGTTTGCTTTCTTTGCGGCTGCTGTCTCAGAAGCACACCCTCCGCTTTGAGAAGCTGGTGTGCTCGCTCAGGACTGAAATGAGAGGATGAATCAAACGGCTAGAAACTGCTGCGAGTTTGACGGGCAGCCACTCACCGCCGTCCTGCCTCCGCTGCTCCTGCTGGAATGTGTTCTTGGCATCCTGGGTAACGGCCTGGCCCTCTGGATCTTCTGCTTCCACGTGAAGCCCTGGAACAGCAGCACCGTCTTCCTCTTCAACCTGGCCCTAGCCGACTTCCTGTTGAACGTGGTCCTGCCGTTCCGCGCCAGCTACTATCTGAGGGGGAAGGACTGGGCCTTCGGTGACGCGTTCTGCCGCGTCTCCCTCTTCATGCTGGCCATGAACCGCAGTGGCAGCATCTTCTTCCTGATGCTCGTGGCCGTGGACCGATACCTGCGGGTGGTCCACCCCCACCACCGAGTCAGCTTCATGCCCGTCTCTAGGGCCGGGTTCACGGCTGGCTTCCTGTGGGCCCTCACCATCGCCCTGACTGCCCATCTCCTGTTCAAGCCCCACCATAGGCCCTACCAGAGCCGGGAGAGGATCTTCACACATTGCGACAGCTTCGTCATCTGCCCCGCGTCCAACCACAACCTGGTGTGGCACAGGTCCTTGTTTGTCCTCACCTTTTACCTGCCCCTGGCCGTCATCCTGTTCTGCTCCTTTCATATTATCATGCAGCTGCGGGAAAGGCAGCTGGACAAGAACAAGATCCAGAGAGCTCTCCGCTTGATCATCCTGGTGGCCGTGACGTTTGCCGTCTGTTTCCTCCCAAGCGACATCACCCTGTTGCTAATCTGGACCAAGCGGTACCAAACCTGCGATGAATACAAAGCTCTGGACATGACCTTCTGGATCACCATCAGCCTGACCTATCTCAACAGCATGCTGGACCCCGTCATCTACTACTTCTCCAATCCGGCCTTCAAGAAGATCTACAAGAAAGTGATGAGACTGAGTCTGAGGAGGAGAGAGGAGCCCGAACCAGCTGATGATCCGACCAGGGATAACGGCTCTCAGAGCCTCAGCCAGCTCTGAGCGATCTCAAACGCTGCTTCTACAGTGCAAACAGACCTGGGGCCTCATTTATAAAACATGCTTACGCACAGATTTGATCTTAGAATGTGCGTACACTCAAATCCACGCCAAAGTTCAGATTTATTAAAACGGTCTTTGACGTGGAAAAGTACTTAGCTCCACGTCAGGTTCCAACTTGGCGTACGCACGTTTCCTTGTGGCAATGTTGGAGTACTGCAGGTATTCGCGGTCTCGTCTCTTCTCTGTCCTGACCCCTCGCTGGTGGAACGACCTTTCGCAATCGGTCAGGACCACGGAATCACTTGCGATTTCCGCAGGAGACTCAAAACCCATCTTTTCAGACTCCACTACCACTGAATTCTGTACATCTTGCTAATTGTAATCACCACTGCCTATATACCCCGGCTTACTCCATAAAAAAATTAAATAATTACTAATCTTTTCCTTCCCAGTGTTACAGGTATGGTAGGCCTATGCAGCTGCCTGCAATGATGTCTATCGCTGTATTACTGCACTGATCTCTTGCGCGTACTATGATTGTTCCTACCATGTATTAATGTACATATTGTAAGTCGCTCTGGATAAGAGCATCTGCTAAATGCTTAAAATGTAAATGTAATGTAAAATGTATTCGGAAATCTAAGAGCGCCAACATGTCATCTGCTGTCTAATTGTTTCCTCATTGTTTCCTCATTTATAAACAATTGCGGCATGAACATCACCATTGTCAATGATTAAACTAGCAATAATATCTAGCTATATTAATGCACTCTTGTAAGTCACTTTGGATAAAAGTGCCAACTATGAGACAGATTCTTGTGGACTGTTTACTATTCTGTTAGAGCACAAAAAATCTATTTAATTTTAATTCAACATTATAATCAAATTGATCTAATCAGCTTCTTCCATGTGATTACAATGCCACTCAATAAAACTACTAAATGTATGAAAATGTAAATGTTTTCAGTCATTCACATTAGTTGCTGAACTTGCTATCATGCTGCATGTAGTATATATCACAATATATCATAAAACCAGAGGGGTATTAAAGGTAATTAAAATTGTTTTTTTTAAAGTTATGAGTGTTATCCTCAGTTCACTTAAAATGACCTTCCTGATCCCAAGCATTTTAAACAACATTTCTTTTTTCATACAAAATTTTCAATTAATTGATTTATTTTATCTGTTTGCAATACCTTCCCCTCCTGAACACATTCATGTTCATTAGATTCTATCCTTCATAAACTATCACCTGAAGACGTTCTGCTTTTATTTTGAAGGTTTGGTCACTAAGGATTTACACATTGGTTTGGTTTTCAATATTACATTAGCCATTTAGCAGTCACTCTTATGTAAACACAAGAGAACATTAGTACATCCACGTGAGTTCTATGAGCAACAGGGACAGATCTGGCCAACAACACTCAAGACCAGTGAGTGTACATCGCTGAAGCGCTACTGCAAGTTAACTATGTCAATTCTAGAACCATGCCTCAAATTTTAATTATAGAGGATCTGCGAGCTCAAGGGGTAGTTCATTCCAAGCACCATGATTCTAGAAGTTATATTTATTATTATTATTATTATTATATACACTGTTGGGGAGTTGGGCATTTGGTCAGGATTAATGGTGTCCTCAATGCTGAGAAATACAGGCAGATACTTATCCATCATGCAATACCATCAGGGAGGCGTCTGATTGGCCCCAAATTTATTCTGCAGCAGGACAACGACCCCAAACATACAGCCAATGTCATTAAGAACTATCTTCAGCGTAAAGAAGAACAAGGAGTCCTGGAAGTGATGGTTTGGCCCCCACAGAGCCCTGATCTCAACATCATCGAGTCTGTCTGGGATTACATGAAGAGACAGAAGGATTTGAGGCAGCCTACATCCACAGAGGATCTGTGGTTAGTTCTCCAAGATGTTTGGAACAACCTACCTGCCAAGTTCCTTCAAAAACTGTGCAAGTGTACCTATAAGAATTGATGCTGGTTTGAAGGCAAAGGGTAGTCACACCAAATATTGATTTGATTTAGATTTTTCTTCTGTTCGCTCACTTTGCATTTTGTAAAAATGAACAAAAATAAATAATTAAAAATTTTTATTTTTTCCCCGTTTTTTCCTCCCAATTTAGTAGCCAATTATACTTATTTTCTTTCACGAGTCATTTCTTCACACCTGCCTAAAACGGAGATTTCCACGGACTAGTAACCTTCTCCTATATTATTAGGCTAGAAAATTATCGGGCTGATAGGGCCGGTGTGGTGATTTTCTCCGACAATTTATATTTTTGAAAGCATTCTTACTTTACAGCATTTCTTCACACCTGCCTAAAACGTTTGCATAGTACTGTATATTATTAGCTAGAATTATTATATTATATTATGATTCTAGAAGTCATGCCAACACCCTTTGGTAGGGAAATACTGTGTATGTTATGAAGAGAAACGAAAGCTACAAATCTCAATTTCTGAGTCAACATAAATAATGATCATTCCAGATTTAGTTTATGTTCTCAGCATAGGAATTAAGAGATACGTATTTGTATACTCAGTTTTGTGAACAGTTTACCAAGATTTACAGCTGCATGTGTTAAAAAAAGAAGGGAAACAGGAACAATGATGAGGCAATGTTGCTGGTATATAAATATATGTAAAGCAGACACTATCAATTCATATTCGATAATCTCACATTCGTTTTATGCTTAACATTCCACTACCAACTCTCCCCTGTGGACTAAAGTATTTTGTAAATTGCTCCATATATTCAAATGCTTAAAAAATGGCAAATGACTGGGTGAGCAATTCTTGAGCTTGAATCTTAAATAAATAATTCGCATAAGATATAGGTAAACATCTTTCAAAAACTGATCAGATTCTGGATCCAGTCCCAAAGCATACAGTATCCTAAAATTAACTCCCAGACAGAATTAGTACGGGCACAACCAGTAACCCACTCTGCACTGGCTCCCGGAAGCAGCTCGCATTCCATTCAGGCCATTGGTGCTGGCGTACTGGGCCACAAAGGGTACTGCTCCCTCCTATCTTCGGTTACTGATCACATCCTACACCCCATCCAGATCTCTCCGATCGGCCTCCTCTGGGCGGCTGACTGTTCTGTCTCTCCATACACTCGGCAGAATCCGGAGGCTTCACCTCGATTAACTTAAGAATACCCCAAAAAATGTCAGTTAGACAAGTAGCTCTCTTCTGAAGCATGTGATGTCAGCCGCTGCTTCTTTTCATACCGCTGTTCACACATTAAGCGTGCACAGACATGAGTCAGAGGAGATGCTGATGTGTGAATCAGGAAAGGGCTCAAATTTGTAGTGCTGTAGCCTCCCGCATGGCCCAGTGGTTACAACGTCTGACGCTGGCCACGGAGACCGGGGTTCAATTCCCCGTCTCACAAAGAGTCGGCTCTGGCCGGGAGTACCACCGGGGGTGGCGATTGGCTGTCCGCCCCAGGGAGGGGGAGGGAAGCCGACATGAGATTCGCTGCGCATAAGAGTGGCTGCAGTATACCGGGTTACGGTTGATACTTGGGCGAGTGCCGTCTCAGAAGAGGCGTCAGGTCACGTGTCGCTACCGGTTGCAGGACTACAGCAGTGAACTCACATTACTAGGAGGGGATTGACTTAAAATAGCGGGTCAAATTGGGAGAAAATGGGATAAAAATCAGAAACAAAAATTATTTTAAAATAAATAAATAAATAACAAAAATTGTATGTTTTGTATGACAACAGAACTATTGATAAAAAAACTAAAAAGCTGCTACATCACATTTAAGAAATGTGAAGAAAACACAATGTAAAGAAAATGACACATTTCAACTGGTTATTCAACTTTTATTTATAGAACATAAAATATTTTTTTTAAAAGTACAAACAGGTGAAACGGTAACAGCAAGGACATGAAAGGTAAGTGCTAATACAATACATTTCTAGTGTAAGGATCAGGAAAATTAGAAATACAAAATAAACATAGGTAATCTATCCTGAAAATCCATTTTCTTTTCCCAGAAACTCCTGCGAAGAAGAAGAAAATAATTGACTAATGTTCCCTTTTGATCTCATTTTTTAATGCTGTCATATTTAATGCTTTTTCTGTGTAGTTTACCGAAGCGTGAACCTTTAAAAAAAAATTCTATGCTTTGTCCCTTTTTCTCCCAATTGGGAATTCCTTATCGTATTTATTTCAGATTTTGCTCCATTTTATCCCAATTTGATGGCCAATCTTACCCTCTTGTTCAACATCCCACCCCTTGAACTGCAAGTTCGCTGGCACAACTCTGGGACTGGCAGTGACAAATGTGAACTGACCTGCCTCCTCCGAGAGTGAAATCGCCAAGCCTTCGACTGTAACTTACACAAAGACCCGTATTGCACACAGCTAACTCATGCTGGCTTCCCTCCCGCCTCCCGCCTCCCGCCTCCCCCTGGGGGCAGACAGCCAACAGCCAACCGCCACTCCCTGCCAGAGCCGGGCTTGCGCAGCCTGGGCTCGAAACCAGACTGCAGCGGGTGAACAGTGTGTGACGAGACACAGACAAACTGGCTGACTGAATCCCTTCTTCCCTGGGCGACGCTACTGCCAATTATATGCCACGACCCCTTTATTCTGACTGATTTCAGAGACTAATCACATTCTATGGTGTTGTGCCATGCAAAACTATGCACTCATTCAATTATCTTTAAAACATCAGGAATGGGGCCTCCCGCGTGGTCCAGTGGTTACAACGTTCGACGCTGGCCACGGCGACCGGAGTTCGATTCCCCGTCGTGCCAGAATCGGCTCTGGTCGGGAGAGCCACCAGGGGCGGCGATTGGCTGTCCGCCCCAGGGAGGGGGGAGGGAAGCCGACAGGACGTTCGCTGCGCACAGAAGTGGCCCTGTAGTACTGGGTTACGGTCGACGGCTTGGCAAGTGTCGTCTCGAAGGAGACAATGCTTCGCCTTCGTCACTACTGGTCGCAGGACTACGGCAGCAAACTCACATTACTAGGGGGGGATTGATATAAAAATAGTGGGTGCAATTGGCTACTAAATTGGGAGAAAATGGGATAATTCATTCCTTTAAAAAAAAAAAATTTAAGTTTGGTTCTATCCTACGTTACACAAACGTCTGGTGCAGCAGTGTTGTGATTTGTGATGTTGAAATTTTGTGAATGAATACGGTTCAGTTCTGGCCTAGGTTACCTTCAGAACCTCAGGTGCAGCAGCAGTGAATTTCACGAATGAATAAAGTTTGTTTCATGGCCTGTCTTACCTTTAGAATGTCAGGTGCAGCAGTGTTGTGGGGAATATGTTTCCCTCCCATCAGCTCCTTCTGCCTCAGAAATTCTCTGGCAAGAGCAGATGCGTCCTCCTCACTGAGAACAAGGGAAATGGGGCGGGGTCACAGTGATCCTGGCATGACATACAGGTACCGCACACAATATATGGGTTCATTTAAAAAAAAATTTTTTATTCAACCCAATTAAAGCACTTATAATTCATACAACAATGGAAAAATGTGATGCATGTGTGTTTTTAAATGAACAAAATGAACTAATTTCTACAGACAGATGGTCAATCGAGTCCTAGTTGTAAAGTCAATTAATCAATCTTGATTTTTATATAGCACCGTTTATAGGTTGTGACACAGCGCTTCACAATAAACATTTTCCAGAGGGAATAAAAACAAAACAGAAGAATCACAACTGAGCCAGTTTGAGAAATCTAAAATGTTCACTGACCCCTTAATAGGCTTAAAAAACTGAGCTCCTGGAAAATGGTGGAATACAGAAAAAATAGCTCAAACACAAACATGTTTTTTTAACAAAACACGCCAGCACTCTTAATGGGGATAGGGCAAGTCAGGTCCTCTCATGGCCAGCTCTACATGACATATGTGGTATATGCGGAACGTGGTGCCCTTGTGTGCGAGCACTAACTGAACCACCCGATGTATGAAGGTAAGGGGCTCTCCAGTGTCCTGGCAAAATTCCCAACCTGGCACTCTAAACCTGGCCACATAATCATCCACCTGTATAAAAGGCTCTATTAATGACCTCCTTATGGCTTATTCTAGGGGCACTCACCAGTTCCTGCTGACCAGGTAATCCACCAAGTCTTTCACTTGGTTGTGATGGCCACTCGAGGCAACATGCTGCCTGAGCAGGGGAAACAGGCTGCTCTTCACCAGCTTGTCGTAGTGTCCATTTTGACACACAAATGTCAGAACAGTCTCCTCGATCTGGGAGATTGAATACAAGGGCAGAGTTAATGTTCTTGAGTGCCTATTGCGACAACGCTGCATGAAAACCAAGGAGCCTGGATAACCTGGGTCAAATACTTTACTTGAAAACTTTCATCCTTTAGACAGCAGTAACATTCCTGCAGATTACTGACAATTTTAAACAGAAACATCTATTTTCACCAGTATTCAGAACAAAATTCTTCCAAAGATTTGGTTAGTCACATGATTCATTGAAAATTCTCAGGGGCCTCCCTGGGTGGTGTAGCAGTAGAATGTCCGACGCTGCCGACTGCAACCGCGGTTCGATTCCACCGGCCACGCCAGTTTTGGCTCTGGCCGGAAGTGCCGCGAGGGGGCGGAAATTGGCTGTCTGCCCCAGGATGGGGGGAGAGAAGCCGATATGAGCTCGCTGCGTATAGGAGTGGCCCTGTGCGCGTACTGGAGTTACGGTGACGGCTTGGCGGATTCTGGCTCGGAAGAGGCGGTGCTCCGCTGCACGTCACTGCCAGTATCAGGACTACAGCAGCGAGCCCTCAATATGAGGGAGGGGGATAATTGACATGAGACAAGAGGGTATAATTGGCTACTAAATTGGGAGAAAAATGGGGAAAAACAGCAGAAAGAGAAAATAGAAAAAAAAAAAAAAAAAAAAAAGAATGAAAATTCTCAGGGAACTGCAGGGATGCTTCTCACTGATCAAAAATGAACCCTTGCATTTAATTGAGAGTCAAAGTCATAGGCAAATGCTGCTTACATTCAAGCCTTGAAAGAAAACGTCAACAACAAATATAAAGAAGAAAGGCTTTCACCTGCGAGGGAACCCCTGCCAGCTCCCCTGTGGTCATGTGCTCCTTCACCTGTTCCAGAACTGTGAGCAGGTTACAAGACGACAGGAAACACTAAAGGACGAGAGACAAAAGAATGACCACCATGAGGTACAGTATACAACCAAAAAATATATCATTTTTTAATTAGACATACTTAAAGCGCAAAGGAAAATGTGCACAGCAAGGCTGAGGGCAATTCTATTTCAATTCAGGAAATGATTGAATGAAACTTTAATTGAACAATAAAGTTCAATTAATTGAGTGAAAAATGACCATTCCCATGTTCTACGGGAATTAATTAACTGAATTTCAATTCATTTCCTGAATTGGCTGAATTTAAACAAATTGAACTGAACCTAACCCTGGTGGGTAGGCTACGCTGATCCTGAAGGAATTGGAATGCTTGGACTGTGTATAGTTGACGGAGTTGCTTGTTTGTATAGGTCAGGGGTGCCCAAACCATGGCCCGGGAGCCAATATGGCCCATGACAATGTTTGGTTTGGCACGCCGGAGGGGTGCAAAATGATGAGAAAAATGTAGGAAAAATAACTGCATTGGCCTAAATACAAAATGACAAACATACATTATTCAAAATGGCAAAATACATGATAGGGAAAAAAATAAAAATAAAAGGAAACACTTGAGTAAATAAGGGATTATATTATTATTATATTATCTTGGGATGCATGGTATATTGAAAGCAGGTGCTTCCACACAGGTGTAGTTCTTGAGTTAAGTAAGCAATTAACATCCCATCATGCTTAGTGCCATGTATAAAAATTCTGGGAAGGCCCAGTTGGCAATTATTTTGGCTACCATGGCTAGAAGAAGAGATCTCAGTGACTTCAAAAGAGGGGTGATTGTTCCACATTTGGTAGAAGCTTCAGTGACGAAGACTGCTGATGTTTCACAAAGAACAGTGGCTAAGGTGATGTTGGCATGGAGGTCTGAGAGAAAGACATAAACTAGGGGCAACTGTGGTCAAAAGCGCATCCTCCTCGACCGTGATGTCCATGCATTGGTTCGAGATGCAAGGCAAAATGCAAAAGCAACTGTGAATCAGTTGACTGCAAACATCAATGTAGGGTGTGAGCAGGCAGTTTCATCAAGGACAGACTGCTGAGAAGTGCATAAACTCCTTATTACAGCTAAAAATGCACATTTGCGAGTGAAGCAATGCAAACACAGGCAGTGGTCTACTGAGCAGTGGAAAAAAGTTATATAGTCAGATGAGTCATCCTTCATCCTGTTCTCAACAAGGGGACGAGTGCATATGTGGCAATGCTAAAAACAATCTACAGGCCCGAGTGCTTGTTTCCCACGGTGAAGGGTTCTGGTGGTTATGTTATGGTGTGAGGTGCATTTTCCTGGCATGGTTTAGGCCTATTCAACCCCTTAGAGGGAAAGGTATACAGCAATAAATACAAAGCCATTCATCCTATGGTGAAGCATTTCTATCCTGATGGGAGTAGTCTCTTCCAGGGAAGAGGGCATGAGTGATCACTGAATGGTGTGATGAGCATGTATATGATGTAAACCATATACCTTCTCAGTCACCACATCCCAACCCAATGGAACACATATGGGAGATTCTGGACAGGCGCCTGAGGCAGCGTTTTCCACCACCATCAACAAAACCCCAAATGATGGAACTTCTTGTGGAAATATGAAGTTGCATCCCTCCAATAGAGTCCCAGACATTTGTAGAATCTATGCCAAGGCACATTGAAGCGGTGTTGGTGTTTTTCTTTATTTTGGCAGTTACCTGTATTTTGTATTTTATTTAAATTTTTTAGAACTGTTAATGCAACGTTGCAAGTTTGTTTTGAAAAACGTTTGGCCTGCGACTCACTGGTGAGATTGCATTTTGGCCCACAACACCTAAAACTTTGGGCATCCCTGGTTATCAAGTTAGCAGTTAATTGGGCTCCTGGGGGGGCTGTCAACAAAAGAGCTCTACAGTCTAGAGATGATCCAGTTCAAGTATGAGCCATGTCATTAGCTGACCTGGGTCAAATACGTATTTGAAACACTTAAAATTGAGATCAGATCAATATTTTCAACAGCACGTGCTACTTAACCAAAACGTATCATGTGAAAGAATAACGATGTTCTGAATAATGAAAAAACGTGGCTCTTTTTCAAATTGCCAGTAATCTGCGGGAACTTTTATTGGTGTCTAAAGGGTTAATTATTTGACATGGGTCTGCCATGGGCCGGTCAGAGCGGGGTGGGGCAGCCGGATGCGGAAGCCAGGTGAGCTCACCTGGATCTGCTGCTCCTTCTTCTGTGCACAGGGGATGAGCAGGAGGGAGCCGAGGGAGAAGGCGGGCAGCCCGGCCTGGGCGAAGCGCTTGGCGATGCCGATCAGGTCCAGGTTGAGCAGGAAGGGGCACCTGGGGAGGGTGGAGGGGCACGGTGACGGAGGCACTCGAACCCTCAGCGCTGCTCTGGACACTTCAGTGCCACAGTATGTCAGCATCGCAAGCCTCTGCTTCATAACCTCATACGGCAGCGTTAGCATAGTGGTTAAGGAACTGGGCTTGTAATTCAGAGGTGGCTGGTTCGATTCCCAGGTGGGGGCACTGTCATTGTACCCTTGAGCAAGGTACGTAACCTGAATTGCTTCAGTAAATATCCAGTATAAATGGACTGTGTGTAAAGACATGTGAAACTCTGTAAGTCGCTCTGGATAAGAGCGTCTGCTAAAATGGCGTAAAATGGCATAAAATCATACGACAATCAGCAATGCACCAAAGAGGCCACAAACTTCAACATTATAACAGGGGCCCAGATTAGGGTAAAAGTCATACTTGTCAAAGGGCAAGTATCTTAGCAAAGATACTTGTCCTTCCTAAAAGTTCCTTGTCCTTGGTCTATTCCCCTTCCAATTGTCCTGGAAAGTGCGATCTCTGCTCTCTGAATCATATTTTCGCGGAGTTTTTAACTGATCTTCTTTGGTTTTAGCCTTTTTAGTGGGGGGTGGACTTGCACCCTCAATAAATCTCCACATCTCGATCGATCACTACGTCGTATGTAGCCCAAAGATAGACACGACGGTTAATGTTATTTCTTTTCTACAGGGATATTTATGTTTGACTTGTGCAGCATGTGCTCATAGGACTGTGTAGCAGTGAAGCTCTGACGGGTGCCCGCAGGTGGCGTTAGCGACTAGTGCTCTGACTGTACAGTGTATCATAACGTACACTCCAGTTGGGACTCAAACGAGAGATTTTTCCATTCCCAACTAGAGTGTGGTATGGCAGCTAACGTAATAGCTAGCTAATAATTCCTAGATTTAACCGAGCAGGGATGTGGGAATGATTTGTGCTTGGACTGTAGGACGGAGAAGAGGAAAATCACAGCGATTCTTCAGCCTGGCAGGAGGGCTCACTGAGCTGAATATAGACAGTAACTAGCTAGCTAGTGTTCATGGATATTGCTTGCTAATTCAAGGCTTGGTAAGTGATAAATGCATGACCACTTACTAAGCCTTGTATTAGCAAGCAACTAGCAACAACAGATATCAATATCCAATGTCCGTGAACGCTAACGTTAGCTAGCTAACTAACTAGCTGGTTCTTGATATGTTATGTCTATGTGCCGTGATCCGCAAACTTTCTTTCTTTCTTTTTAAAATTTGTTTCTGATTTTATCCCATTTTTCTCCCAATTTGTAGCCAATTAGACCCGCTATTTTTACGTCAATCCCCCTAGTAATGTGAGTTCACTGCTGTAGTCCTGCGACCGGTTTCTTGAGACGGCACCCGCAAACCGTGACCGTAACCCGGTACTACAGCAGAGTCACGTCGGCTCCCTCCCCCTCCCTGGGCGGACAGCCAATCGCCGCCCCCTGGTGGCACTCCCGGCCAGAGCCGACACTTGGATCCGCAAACTTTCTTGACTGCTGCAGAGTCTGGCATAGCAACAACGACAAACGCGGTGAGCACAGACTGCATGCGAGTGACAATGTGCTGCTTTTCCCATTTGGAAATTTGGAAATATTTTTGAATATCCGTGTATGACGTGTTTGTTACGATGTGAGTGTAAAACAGAAATGGTTCCAGTTAGCTCATTAAAAAAATAATAAAATCCTAAATTCAGTTGTCAGCAGTTGGAAATCGAAGGTCATCCTTCTTAATTTTTAGTCGCCTAAATCAATAGGACGACTGCTAATCTGGGCTCCTGTTATAACCTTTATAAGAATCAGCAATGGGAAAGAGGCCACACCCCCCTACATTAGAACCTTTATAAGAACCAATGAGCAGCACGCACTTCAGCAGCAGAACGAAGGTCTTGTACAGGGTGGCAAGCTGCTCGGAACTCAGGGGAAGAGACACTGGAAAAGAGAGACAGGTTCGATTCCCAGGTGGGGGCACTGTCATTGTACCCTTGAGCAAGGTACGTAACCTGAATTGCTTCAGTAAATATCCAGTATAAATGGACTGTGTGTAAAGACATGTGAAACTCTAAGTCGCTCTGGATAAGAGCGTCTGCTAAAATGGTGTAAAATGGCATAAAATCATACGACAATCAGCAATGCACCAAAGAGGCCACAAACTTCAACATTATAACAGGGGCCCAGATTAGGGTAAAAGTCATACTTGTCAAAGGGCAAGTATCTTAGCAAAGATACTTGTCCTTCCTAAAAGTTCCTTGTCCTTGGTCTATTCCCCTTCCAATTGTCCTGGAAAGTGCGATCTCTGCTCTCTGAATCATATTTTCGCGGAGTTTTTAACTGATCTTCTTTGGTTTTAGCCTTTTTAGTGGGGGGTGGACTTGCACCCTCAATAAATCTCCACATCTCGATCGATCACTACGTCGTATGTAGCCCAAAGATAGACACGACGGTTAATGTTATTTCTTTTCTACAGGGATATTTATGTTTGACTTGTGCAGCGTGTGCTCATAGGACTGTGTAGCAGTGAAGCTCTGACAGGTGCCCGCAGGTGGCGTTAGCGACTAGTGCTCTGACTGTACAGTGTATCATAACGTACACTCCAGTTGGGACTCAAACGAGAGATTTTTCCATTCCCAACTAGAGTGTGGTATGGCAGCTAACGTAATAGCTAGCTAATAATTCCTAGATTTAACCGAGCAGGGATGTGGGAATGATTTGTGCTTGGACTGTAGGACGGAGATGAGAAATCACTGCAGGAAAATCACAGCGATTCTTCAGCCTGGCAGGAGGGCTCACTGAGCTGAATATAGACAGTAACTAGCTAGCTAGTGTTCACGGATATTGCTTACTAATTCAAGGCTTGGTAAGTGATAAATGCATGACCACTTACTAAGCCTTGTATTAGCAAGCAACTAGCAACAACAGATATCAATATCCAATGTCCGTGAACGCTAACGTTAGCTAGCTAACTAACTAGCTGGTTCTTGATATGTTGTGTCTATGTGCCGCGATCCGCAAACTTTCTTGACTGCTGCAGAGTCTGGCATAGCAACAATGACAAACGCGGTGAGCACAGACTGCATGCGAGTGACAATGTGCTGCTTTTCCCATTTGGAAATTTGGAAATATTTTTGAATATCCGTGTATGACGTGTTTGTTACGATGTGAGTGTAAAACAGAAATGGTTCCAGTTAGCTAATAAAAAAATAAAAAAAAATCCTAAATTCAGTCGTCAGCAGTTGGAAATCGAAGGTCATCCTTCTTAATTTTTAGTCGCCTGAGACGATAGGACGACTGCTAATCTGGACCCCTGTTATAACCTTTATAAGAATCAGCAATGGGAAAGAGGCCACACCCCCCTACATTAGAACCTTTATAAGAACCAATGAGCAGCACGCACTTCAGCAGCAGAACGAAGGTCTTGTACAGGGTGGCAAGCTGCTCGGAACTCAGGGGAAGAGACACTGGAAAAGAGAGACCGTGGAGAGATGAGACACGGCACCATTGGTAAGCGGATTGGCAGGCAGGCAGGCAGTGTGGTATGATGGTTAGGGAGCTGGGCTTGTAACGTTAAGGTTGCAGGTTCAATCCCCAGGTGGGACACTGCCATTGTACCCTTGAGCAAGGTATTAACCTGAATTGGTTAATATTGTATAAATGGATTGTACACTGTAAGTCGCTCTGGACAAGAGCGTCTGCTAAATGCCTGTAATGTAATGTAATGGATTGTGGTTTTGACTTCATCATTACCTGACATGAAGGGGGCCAGAATAACACTCCTCCACGTCCGGGAGAAATTAGAAACCTGAGGGGGATTAGATTTATTTCATTATTGATCTCTTAGAGAGACTAGGCTTGAAGGCTAACATCTACCATATTCACATGTGCGCATCAGAAAAACAGTGGTACCAAGGACAAAATGTTCAAAACGTTTCACCAATATCCATCAGAACAAATGAATTGGCAACCAGGGAAGTACATAAATGTGGCTGCTTTACCTGCCAGACAGAGGGTACTGACGAAAGGATCTCTAGCAATTTTTGCAAGTAGCTTATCTGTAAAGGAGAAACAATAACCTCTTGAGCAACATAACATGAATCCATACAGAAACATATTCTCTATTTCTATTTCTACATGATTCTTGACTTGCAGGTGTAGTTGTTGGCCATAAAATACAGGAAACACTGGTAGATAAGGGACACAAAGTAAATTGAAAGCAGGTGCTTCCACACAGGTGTTGTTCAGGAGTTAATTAAGCAATTAGAATCCCAGCACGCTCAGGGTCGCATACAAAAATGCCAGGCAGGCCTGGTTGCCTATAATTATGGCTAGCAAGACACGACCTCAGTGACTTTGAAAGAAGGGTGATTGTTGGGGCACGTTTGGCAGGAGCTTCAGTGATGACTAGAGCCAATATTGCTGATGTTTCACGAGGAACAGTGGCTAAGGTGATGTCGGCATGGAACTCTGAGGGAAGGACATGATCAATAACGGGCAAATGTGGTCAGAAGCGCATACTCCTGGATTTAGATGTCGGTCCATTAATTTGAGGTGCAAGAATAAAAAGACGAGAGATTCTAAATCAATTGATTGCAAATGCTATACTTTGCGTGAGCAGGCAGTTCGAGAACAGTCCGTCAACGCTCCACAGAGCAGGACACCAGTCGCATCATATTGGTTTTTCCACCTTTTGGCCACTACCAGTACATTTACAGTAAAAGTTTCTTGTATGTAGTTGGCAGTATGGGTGAGATTGTAAGCTCCAATCACAGACAGACTCACCATGCTGAAGCCCAATAGTTTCTGCAGGACTCCATTCCACAGCAGAGGATCGAAGACCTGGTACTCTAGACTAAGGTCGGCCACCAGACGGACTGCCTGCACAGAAATAGAGGTTGAACTCGGAGAATTCTGGGTATTGTAGTCAGCTAAGACAGCAGTTACTTGCCCGCCAGTCTCAACCCCAGAAGCGCCCTCTCTAGAGAAGGGGTTCTGTTCGGTCCTGGAGAGCTACTGGGTGTGCAGGCTAAGACTAACACACCTGATTCCACTACTCAACTGCTCCAAGGCAATGAATGTTCAAATCAGGTGTGTTAGTGAAGGGCTGGAACAAAAGCCTGCACACCCAGTAGCTCTCCAGGACCGAACTTGGGCACCCCTGCTCTAGAGCGTCTGGAAAGGGAAGTTACAGTTTCTGAGAGCAAGTTTTAACCAACGTTAAGTTATAGGCCAATGGCTAAGTTGGCTTGCATCACTGCCTCCAATTGGAGCCCAGCCTACACAAGATCATGATTCATCAGAAGTAGTCACTGACCACTCGTATATTAGCAAAGTCCATCCACCAGAGGCAGACTTAGCTCAAATCAAAGTGTAAACCTGGTCAGGCTCATAGTACCATAAGGTGACACAAAACACTGCCACCTTAACATTTTCAGAGTACTGTAATCCTAATAGCCAAGAATGAAGTTCAGCCTCCTACTGATGCTGTTTTGGACACGCCCCTTTCAACAAGCCCCGCCCTCCTACCTGGGGCTCGTGGCTGTGGTTCTTCCACAGGCCTTTGATCATACCCTCTTTAGGGCTGCTAAGGAAGGACTCCACAGTGTAGGGGATGTTCAGCGCCTCCAGCTGGGACAGGTAGATATGGCACTTCAAGTGATACCTGCAAGAGTCAGTACAGCAGGGCCCCAAGCGTCAAAACTCACAGGGAAGAAGACAGACTGTTTTCCGGCAGCAAATAGTGCACTCAAAACAAAATGTGAAAATGTATGGCAAGACACAAATAAAAACATGCACACACAGAAACACAGACACACGCACAAAAACAAACACATACACATGTGCACAGACAAGTGCGCACACAGAGAAAAACACACGCATTCACAGGAGCATGCGCATGCACACAGGCACACACATGGGCACGTGAGAGGGGTCTTACTGGACTTTGGTGCGGTCGATGTGCAGAAGGGCCTCCAGTGTGGGCGGGTCAGCGATGTGGACGAGGCACAGCAGGGCACGGCTCCGGTAGAAGAACGTGAGGCGTGGGCCTGACCTGCTCAGGGGCTGCAACACAGGCCCAAAAGCTTCAGTGCTACACACAGATCCAACAGCTTCAGCGCTACACACAGATCCAACAGTTTCAGCGCTACACACAGACTCAACAGCTTCAGTGCTACACACAGATCCAACAGCTACACCGCTACACACAGACCCAACAGCTACAGCGCTACACACAGATCCAACAGCTTCAGCGCTACACACAGATCCAACAGTTTCAGCGCTACACACAGTTCCAACAGCTTCAGTGCTACACACAGACCCAACAGCTTCAGCGCTACACCCAGTTCCAACAGCTACAGGGCTACACACAGACCCAACAGCTTCAGCGCTACACACAAATCCAACAGCTTCAGCGCTACACCGCTACACACAGACCCAACAGCTTCAGTGCTACACCGCTACACACAGATCCAACAGCTTCAACGCTACACCCAGTTCCAACAGCTACAGGGCTACACAGACCCAACAGCTTCAGCGCTGTGTAAATGAGGTGACACGAAAACAGGGATTGATTGATTCATGTTAATCCGAATTTAAACAAGGGCACTCCGGGAAGGAGCAGGGCCACCGTTCACCCACAGTACCTCCACTGCCTGAATCTCAAAACAGTTGAGACACAGACAGTACAGCCAGGCACACAACACTACTGCATTATGTGGTGGGGCTACTGCACTGTCGTAGACACTACAGCTCCCAGAGAGGCTTCACAATGGATGATAGGCTCTCCAGCAACGAACAAGTTGCCATGGTAGGATAGATAGATAGATCCTTTATTTGTCATTGTAACACGTACAACGAAATTGAAATGCCAACCAGTCAGTGCAATATTACAAACAGTATATAAAGACATGTAAGAATAAAAAAATATCAGTAATTACAGAATAATATATCTAAGATAAATACTAAGTGAAACACACACAACCACACATTCAAACATTCTCTGTCATTGCACATTCCCTTATTGCACTTTAAGACAAGTATTGCACTTTAAGACAAGTATCACAGGTTATTTTGTAGCTGCATTAAGTGTAGTTATTGCTGATGGGTAGAAACTGTTTTTGAGGAACCTCATGTAACAGAAAGAAAAGTCATATCTCAAAGTCAAGGAAAACATATCAATGGTGCGATGACCGTTAAGTCTAATACTGTGTTATACCGTCGTACTGTGACATTCCCAGTCATGTTTTGGGGGGGGGGGGTTATGTTGGAGGCCTGCTCTGGTCTAGGGGGCCGGGGGGGAGTATGTGAGAGGCCTGCTCTGGTGTGGGGGGGGTCTGCCTGTGACTCACCCACTTCTCCGCAGTCAGGAGGGCGCACAGCAGCCGTGCACTGAAGTCTGTGGGGTACATCTGCAGCAAGAACACCACCCTAGGTGGGAGGAAAGTGGCCACAGGCATTAACCACCGAAACTGCTGTCACCATCAGGTATTACAGATGCAACAAAGAATCAAATTATTCTGAACACAGTTGATGCATGGAGATGTCATACATTACTGAAAAGTATACTTTGCAGATTCAAACCGTTAACAGACAACCCATTTATTCCTAACGCATTCGCTGATAGAACTTTAAATTCTTGGAAGTTTAAGGCCACCATTGGGGATTTATATAAAGAAGATCAATACGATATTCCTCAAACTAATTTCTTATAAGTACCTTCAAATACAACACTGGATTGCAGAAAAGACTAAAGACACATTTCCTAACATTCCAAGGGAAACAGCATTCGAAAGAGTCCTTAATAATGTTCAAACAACCAGAGGATTTACCTCCTTAACATACAATGCTCTTAGTAATAATTTTCCACTTTATCATAATCTAACATACAAACTCAATGGGACAATCATTTAATATAATAATTATATATGCCATTTAGCAGATGCTTTTATCCAAAGCAACATTTTTCAGTATATTCATCTTTCACTTAAGAAATTATTTTTAATAGTCATCATTTCCACTTCTGCTATTATGTGTCTACCGGATATATCCTGTGTGATGTGATTAAACCTGTGACAAATCTCTTGAAGTGTGTAGCCGGGGTGGGTAGGGGTATTCAAGTTTGTGTTGTGTTAAAAACACAATGGTGAAAAAAAGTGTATAATGGTGACTGTATCATTTATGTATGGTATTGACTATCACACGGGAATATTGTTGTCTTGTACAGCAAAAATAAAACTTGTTGAAAAGTTGACGGAAGTGGAACATGCATTCTCAGGCGTCATTCCAGAACACTGCCAGATTGGGTTCAGATCGGGTGACTGAGAAAGCCATGACATATGGATAACATCAATGTCATGTTCCTCAAACCACTGGATGACTACTCATGCTCTGTGGATGGGGGCGCTTGTCATCTCGAAGGACAATTTAAAGGGGTAAATATATAGACACATGATCTTTCATACCTCATGAGATCAGGATCCTCTTGGATGTCTGTGACACAGTCCTGGAAGTTAATTTCCTAAAAATAAATCAAATAGAGTAAAAAAATGTGTTTAAATATTCAGAAACCATGCAGAAATCACAATGCAGGTCCTATAGCAAGATGAACAGCATTGGCACTGCTTTGTTACACGTTATTGTCAAAGACCCAAATCTGTTTAAACCACCAGGGTTCATACTTGTGCAGTACTTAAATTAAACAGAATCATATCATCTTACAGGCAACAGGTTACCAAGGAAATAGTGTTCAACTATCATTTAAATATTTTAGGTCAATCGTAATCAAAACAAAATATAGTGGGATATATCGGATATCGCCCACCCACTGATCGCAGAACAGCAACAGATTTGAGCAAAAATAAATTATAACGCAGGGATCTGCAACTCCAGTACTGGAGGGCGATAATGTCTGCTGGTCTTTGGTACATTTCAGCACTCAAGTGCTTAATTGAAGTCATTGATTGGCTAGAGTCCACACACCCCTAAGGCCTAAATTGGCTGCTGATTGAAAGGAAGCCACAGACATCTGCAGCTCTCCAGCACTGCTGTTTGAGATCTGTGTTAATGAGGCTGACTTGACTGATCCTGGATCAGCGGGGGGGGCGGGGGACTTGCCTTGGCTGCAGCAGAGGGCCCGGTTTTACACAGCCACTTCTCCAGCAGCATGTCCCGCACCTTGGTCAGATCCACATTGTTGATCGCTGCTATCTCCTTCACCACAGCATGAATGTCTGTTCCACCAGGAGGGAAAAAAGAAAAGAAAAAAGATGCACGCAATGGTATTTACTAAGAGTGAAATTACAAGTCTGTGCATGGTTATCACTGTTATTGACTGTAACGGACATTTAACTGCCAGGAAAGTGGCGACTGTGCACTGTAATCAGTACTGTGGTGTCTTTTATATGGCTGGGGCCTTAAGAGGTTTTCGAGTTGAGGTCCTGCATTGCTTTAAGGGGAGGCAGCATGGAGGAGCCTTTAGAAATCACACTTCCGGTCCTCAAGTTCTTCTTAGTGGAAGGACTGGGTTGGCTTGCTCACCGGGGTGCTCCTGGCCCAGGGGGTTCCGCATGCGCTGCTCCACGCTGCTGTGCTCAAACAGGGTCACGATCAGCCGGGCCGGCAGGCCGGTCAGCTTCTGGTGCTCCGGGGAGCTCAGATTGCAGGACCTCAGGGCGTTCTCCGTGGCTGAACGCTGGTACTGAAGCTTCAGCTTTTCCATGAAGATCTCTGCCTTCGCCCGGGACTCCTCCTGTTTTGGTCAAAACGGGGACCAGTTACGGATCTGAGATGACTGAAAAACCATCAGCGCCAGTGTTGTGCACAATATGACTGCTAGCAAGGCAACATTTTGTTGTTTGGAAAAAGCTGTTGCATGTAGCCATTGCAGGAAATGGTGTAGCGCAATACAACCACCACTGCCAGCACTTACAAACCACAAGCACAAAGTCACGCTCTCACCTCTATTATAAACTATTTAAAATGGAAACACTGTGGTGCGCACTTCGCACGAAGGGCACATCAATGAAGTCATAGGTAAAATTGTTATTTAAAAAAAATTTAAGACAAAAAAAACAATGGTACATGGGAGAATCCGTTCAGGTAGAACAACTGCTCAAGATCAAAGGTCACCTCACCTCCAAGTTGGGGACCTTAAGCCATTTGTCTCCGAGGGCCAAGCAGAACTTCAGAGAGGTGGTCTTCTCAACACCTACAGAGAGAACAGAGGTCAGGTGAGCATGTTTACTGGGTCCTGCCCTCGACCCCTAGATGCTCCCTCTCTAGAGCATCTGGAAAGGGAAGTTACAGTCTGAGATTTCTTTCCTGCAATCTGATTGGTCCTAGCATATTTTAGCCAGCGTTATGTTAGAGATCAATGGTTGATGCACCGGTTCCGGTGCGCCGTAGGAAGGTCGCACTGACAATGGCTCCGCATCAAACTCCTAGTTTTGTGTTTATTATCATTCGTATTGTTCTTATTTTTGTATGCACTGCACTGTCGCTCATACAGTATGATCGACAAGCACTTTTGGAAGTTTGTTCATCACTGGACACAGACTTTTTCTCAATTTACCGAAGTACGTGCTGTGATTCCTTTGTCCTGCCGCCGTTGTGTTTACCAATACACCGACGGAGAAGAAAGAGAAGAGGCAAACGTGCCGGTATCCTATGCAGATCTCGGACGAGATTCTGCAATCCGCCACTACCGAGCATTTTACTGGCAAATGTTCAATCCCTGGACAATAAAATGGACGAACTACACGCACGGATTAACTTCCAGCGGGACATTGCGAACTGCTGCGTGCTGGCGTTTACTGAGACCTGGCTAGACCCTACGGTACCTGACTCGGCCGTTACTCCGGCTGGATTTTCCATCTACAGGCAGGACAGAACTACGGAGTCAGGTAAACGCAGAGGCGGTGGGGTCTGCATTATGGTTAACTCTCGCTGGGGTTCGGATATAGCAGTACTTACAAAACACTGCTCACCAGTCCTGGAGCTCTTGGCTATAAAAGTCCGTCCCTTCTACCTTCCCCGGGAATTCAGCTCCGCTATAATCACAGCAGTCTACATACCCCCGCAGGCGGATAAAACGCGTGCTAGAGGACCTTTACGGAGTAATTAATGGACCTGAGGCAGCTTCTATTGTTGTTGGCGACTTCAATAGGGCTAATATGAGGAAAGTTTTGCCTAAATATCACCAGCATATGAACTTTCCTACCCGTGGTGATCAGACTCTTGACCATTGTTATTCTCAACTACAGGACAGCTATAAGCCCCTCCCCCGCCCTGCTTTTGGTAAGGCGGATCACACCTCCATTCTTCTCCTCCCAACCTACAGACGTCTAAAACAGGAAAAAACTGTTTTTCTGACAGTTCAACGCTGGAGTGAGGAATCTATTGCCACTCTCCAGGACTGTTTTGAAACCACAGACTGGCAGATGTTCTGTGTTGCAGCTCAGGGGGACATTGATAAATACACAGACTCTGTCTCAGCCTACATCTCCAAGTGCATTGATGACATCATCCCGAGAGTCAATGTTAGGATTTTCCCCAACCAAAAGCCCTGGGTTAATGGTGATGTCCGTGCTAAGCTCAGAGCACGGTCCTCTGCCTATAGCTCTGGGGATCTGGAGGCCTTGAGGAAGTCCAGATATGACCTATGGAAAGCCATCAGAGATGCCAAAAGAGCCTACAGGGACAAGTTGGAGTCTAACTACCATAGTTCCAACCCCAGACACATATGGTGTGGACTGCGTTCCATCACAGACTAATAAGGGAGAAATAGCAGTGATGCCCAGCCTGCCGCCTCTCTTCCTGACAAGCTCAACACCTTTTACGCGCGGTTTGAGGCGAGCAATGTCATCCCTATTGTAAGACCAGCTGAGGACCAGGACGACTGCACTCTGTCCCTATCTACAGCTGACATGAGGAGAGCTTTTAAAAGAGTAAATCCTCGGAAGTCACCAGGGCCAGATGGCATTCCAGGCCGTGTCCTCAGAGCATGCGCCGACCAGCTAGCGGAGGTATTTACCTCTATATTCAACCTCTCACTGCAGTCCCCACCTGTTTCAAACAGACAACCATTGTCCCCGTACCAAAGAAACATCCCATCATCTGCCTGAATGACTTACGCCCTGTAGCACTCACCTCTATCATCATGAAGTGCTTCGAGCGGCTAGTCAGAACCCACATCTGCTCCTCCCTTCCTGACACCTTGGACCACCTTCATTTCGCATACCGTCCCAATAGATCTACGGACGACGCCATCTCCCTGACAGTGCACACCGCCCTCTCCCACCTGGATAAGGGTAACACATATGTGTGGATGCTGTTTGTGGATTACAGCTCAGCATTCAACACAATCATGCCTGCTAAGCTCATTCCCAAGATCAGGATCCTGAGTCTTAACACCTCCCTTTGTAATTGGATCCTGGACTTCCTGATGGGCAGACCCCAGGTGGTGAGAATGGGCAACCTTTCCACCTCTGTACTGACCCTGAGCACAGGAGCCCCTCAGGGCTGCGTACTCAGTCCCCTCCTGTATGCCCTGTTCACGCATGATTGTGTGGCCACGCGCAGCTCCAATATCATCCTTAAGTTTGCAGAAGACACCACCATCCTGGGTCTCATCTCCAACAACGATGAGAACGCCTACAGGGAGGAGGTCAGCGTCTTGGCAACATGGTGCCAGGACAACAACCTCTGCAAGACTAGGGAGATGATCGTGGACTTCAGGAAGCGACGGGGGGGGGGTCACGCCCCCATTCACATCGATGGAGCTGAAGTGGAGAGAGTCTCCTGCTTCAAGTTCCTTGGTGTGTTCATCAATGATGACCTCTCCTGGTCCAGGCAATCGGACACGGCAGTAAAAACTGGCCAAAAGCGCCTATACTTCCTGAGGAGACTCAAGAAGTTTAGCATGTCTGTCAAAACTCTCACCAATTTCTACAGGTGCACCATTGAGAGCATTCTCACTGGCTGCATTACTACCTGGTACGGCAGCTGCTCCGCTGCTGATCGCAAGGCCCTCCAAAGGGTGGTAAAGACAGCGGAGCACATCATTGGCTGCCACCTCCCTGCAAGGCATCTACCACACACGATGCCTTAGGAAATCATAAAAGACAGCCACCCAGGCTATGGACTGTTCTCGCTGCTGCCGTCTGGTAGACGTTACTGAAGCATCCGGGCACGGACTACCAGACTCACTAACAGTTTTTTCCCCCAGGCCATCAGGCTTCTCAACCAGCAACATTAATCTCAGTGATCACATTGATCACATCATCACCCCAATGTATACTCTAGTCACTTTGTATGTACATTAAATGTACATCACCTCAATTTTAATGTACATATCCATCGGCACTCCTTCACTTTATGTTTACAATATTTAAAACTCTTATTCTTACTGGCTATATTCCCCATTTTATTGGTTCTGGTACTGTTGCCCATGTTTTACTGTTTTACTGCTATGTATATTTTTGCTGTTGTCTACTACGTAGTTGATGCTTGCCATGTCCTAAGAATTTCATTGTTCAGAATGACCTTGTGTTATACTGTGCATGTGATAAATAAAGCACTTTGACTTTGAGTTGAGCTTGAATCGGCGCAAGTGGTGCATGAATTGAAAAACAAGTTCGCGATTGGTCAGAAGTCATGACTGGCTGTTGGTTTATTAGAAAAGCACATCTGCAGACATTGGGTGGACTTAGCTTAGATCAGTGTTAATCTGGTCAGGCTCATAGTACCGTAAGGTTATGAGCAGCCTGGTCAGTGCTCATAGTGCTGTAAGGTTATGAGCAGCCTGGTCAGGGCCCATAGTACCGTAAGGTTATGAGCAGCCCGGTCAGTGCTCATAGCACTGTAAGGTTATGAGCAGCCTGGTCAGTGCTCATAGCACTGTAAGGTTATGAGCAGCCCGGTCAGTGCTCATAGCACTGTAAGGTTATGAGCAGCCTGGTCAGTGCTCATAGTGCTGTAAGGTTATGAGCAGCCTGGTCAGTGCCCATAGTACCGTAAGGTTATGAGCAGCCCGGTCAGTGCTCATAGCACTGCAAGGTTATGAGCAGCCTGGTCAGTGCTCATAGTACTGTAAGATTATGAGCCTGACACGGAAGGCTAACCGGATCCTGGTGATACTGTACACACACACACAGACGCAGACGCAGGCGCAGATGCACACACACACACACACACACACACACGCACACACACGCACACACACACACGCACACACACGCCTGACCTGGGGGGAGCTCCTGAGCGATCTTGTGCGCGGTGGCGGCGGCCCACTCTGGGTTCTTGATGCAGAGGACGTAGTCCATGATGGTCTTGGCGTACTTGCCGATCTCTTTGCTGGGGTCGTGGCAGCGCCCTCTCCTGGCCTGCTCCAGCAGCAGGGGCTTCAGGCTCTTCTCAACAACATGGTACACCACTGACATGTACAGCTTGTCCAAGCTCACCTAAAAAAAACGAGGCCCAGCCAAGCAGTCACTTTTAATTCGGCGTAAAAAAAACAAGAAGGTGCAAACGTGTGGGTAGTTATAACTATTTCTGAAGAAGGGACAAGTCATGATCTACATTGAGAAGCTACAAGGTGCACATTCTAAGTTTGGAGAGCACTTTAGTGTGCGGCTAATGTACAGTGAAAAGGGAGGGAGGGAGGGAGGGATGCACTGGGGTTTAAATGCTTTTTATTTGCAGAGGTAATCCCAGGTTGCAAATACACAAATATGCACCTACTATTGATAACAATGAGGACTCCTCACCACTACAGTGACCCTTGAAGGTTCAGCGGGCGAGCCTACCGTCATTAGTTTGCTGATGAGCAGGAGAGTGGGAAAGGTCTCTTCACTGAGCTCCGGGGCTGATCAGCAGAGGGCAGGGAGGAGAAAATAGGTAAAGATCAAACCACCGCAAAGCTGACACACCACTAAAACTACACAATTCTTCACCCCCAAGTAGGGAAATAGGTCACCGTTGGTACCAAATGGAATCACAGTTTGGATTAAATCAGTGGCACTCTTGCCCCTGGATGGTCACAGGGTGTGGCTGGTTTTTGTTTACACCTTAAAATCAGCAACCAATTCAGACCCAGGAACGGTTAGCGTTAACGGTGTAGTCAACCGCTTTGACTGCTTTTGACTGGTTTCTGCATTGTTGTGGGCAAGAGAGATAAAATGCATTAAGTGAGATTTTAGTTCCAGTAAATTGAACAGGAAGAAATGTGATACCGTTTATTTTTTCTATAAGGACTAAGGATAAAAATGTATTTAAAGGCCTAAGGATTGGTACTGGGTTGGCATAGTAACGTTTGGCTGGCTACGTTGTGCAGGCTTGACTGTTAACATTGCTGCAGACCCAGGTCTTAGGGCTGTGGGCTGTGGGCTGTGAGCTGTGGGCTGGGCTGGGCTCCAGTACTTACAGATAATCTTCCAGAAGTACCGATTGGTCTGAAGGAGCAGGTGGAAGGGCAGCCTGGTGTTGGCCAGGGGGGTGGGCTCCAGTGAGTTCTCCAGGAGGTAGCTGTTCTCCTGCTCCGTTGGGGGGGAGATGCGCTTGTAGGACTTCAGGTGCTGCAGTAGACCCAATGCCTGCGTGCACGCAAACAGTCTCACATAACCACCAGTTGTGCAGTGCATCTTACACACCTACGCAGAGTCATCAGATTCATGCACTCTTGAACAAAATGGGCTACCACTCTGACCACCGCTAACCAACAAACACAAGTCAGGGGGTCTCAGAATCAGGGATATACTTTCACCCTACCTGCTCCAGGGGAAGACTTGTGATCTTTTCGTCTGCAGTCTGTATGATCTTAAGGACACCTTCGATTATTTCGTAATTGTAGGGGCTAAGCTGTGAGGGAAACAAAGCACACAAATTAATTATAGACCAGAGCTAAACCAGCCATGTTTTTGGACAGTCAAACCTTTTTAGGCCTTGGTGACTGAGCAGGCCCAAGAATGCATTTTTCCATGGCTGCTCACAGGTTCATATCAAATGAACACAAGATCCCAGTACTCACTAGATTCACCCTGATTGTTTGTCTGGCTTGAGTGGACTCACCGCAGAATGTTGTGTCAAAGCTTTTTTAACAATTACCACAGCAATATATGACAATATGTAAAGTGGCTACTTTATGGGCATTTGCACCAGAATTGCTTATCATTCTTGTTCACAATATTCCTTGTCAGAGATGGCGGTATACCTGTAGTAGCCACCTATAGCTACTATAGGTGTCTTTGTCTATTTACAAAGACAATGTAAGGGCAAGCTAGCAAGTTATAAGCTATGTATTATAGTTATAAACCAGTCAGCGAATGTACAATGTTGCTTGCTTTTCAAGCGGCTAGAGGTACTGCTCCCCCATACTTCCAGTCACTCATCACTCCCTACACCCCAGCCAGACCTCAGCCAGACCCCTCTGCTCCGCCTCCTCTGGCAAACTGACTGCCCCATCCCTCCGGGCGCCTGGCAGCTGCTCCTCGCGGTCTCGTCTCTTCTCTGTCCTGACCCCTCGGTGGTGGAACGACCTTCCACAATCGGTCAGGACCGCGGAATCACTTGCAATCTTCCGCAAGAGCCTCAAAACCCACCTTCTCAGACTCCACTACCACTGAATTCTGTACATCTAGCTAATTGCCATCACCACTGCCTACTTGCTCAACACTATGTATCCCTGCTTACTCCATTAAAAAAAAGAATAAAAATTACTAACCTTCTCCTTCCCAGTGTTACAGGTTATAGGTATTGCAGCTGCCTGCAATGATGTCTATCGCTGTATTACTGCACTGATCTCATGCGCAAACTATGATTGTTCCTACCATGTATTTATGCACATCTTGTAAGTCGCTCTGGATAAGAGCGTCTGCTAAATGCTTCAAATGTAAAAATTTAATGTACACAGGCACAGCTCCGCTACCACATACTGCACGTAAAAAGGGTGCAATTAAGCGTGAGCTTAGAGCTAGAAAGCAATGCATACAATTAGGGCACCTACCAAGCAGGTTTGCTAAATACCTAATAATAACTTGTTGCCATGCAGCTTATCTAATTAACTTCCTGAATACCAAACATTTATCCGATTCAGTGAGACCATACCTAGCCAAATGCATAATGTACACTGGTGAAACTTAACAAAACAAGTATATCGAAATTAAGAACTTAAAACCTCTCTCCACAATACAAAGCACATCACTTGTACAGATGAATTCTCCTAATTTCCAAACTTAGCTCTGCCCGGCCAAGACGTCGCACCCCAGAACTCGGTCAAATACGTACGTGAAATACTTGAACTCTTTAGTTGGCAGTAGAATTTGAAAACACTCCTGCAAATGCGTGAGAATTTTCAACAAAAATAACCAAAACGTAGTGATGCATGTGAAAAAAACTGTTTTGTTCCAGATAGTAGTGAAAATGGACGTTTCTTTTAAAACGGTCAGCAATCTGCGTGAACACACACACAGACACCTTGAGGATTGCAGCGCTGAGGTGGATCAAATAAAGTATGTGACCCAGGTCTTCCTTTTCTCACTCACACGTGCACACACACACACACGCACACACACACACACACACACACACCTTAAGGATGGCAGCGCTGAGGCCAATCACCAGCTCGTTGGTGCTGTGCAGCCGAGGGATGATCTGCAGGGCACGTTCCAGGGCATCCGTGTGGCCTAGCGACTCGCCCTGGCTGACGCCGGTATCGGCCATGCCTCCCTCGTCCCCTCCGAGGTCCTCGTCCAACTCCTGTTGCAGCAGCAGGGTGGTGATGTACAAGTTCAGAGCGGCGTCACTGTCCAGGTCAAACGTGCTGCAGACAGAGAACACAGGTACAGGTAACAAGCTGTATTTATGCAAATTCCATTACCAAGATTAGTACATTAGTTCAATTTTACACAAGGTGGAGTGGTCCAGTATTTTCTTTTTAGCTTGAAAAATTCTGAGATCAACAACAACAAAAAAAATATATACTGTTGCATTTGTAATACAATTAGGACAAACATTTAATATGGGTACAATTTGGGCCTCGGGTAGCATAACAGTCAAAGCATTTGCCTGGAATGCAAGTTGCCTACTGCAGCCGCAGTTCGATACCAGGCTGCGCCAGTCCCGCCATGGCCGGGAGCCCTGATCGGGCGTGGCGATTGGCTGTCCGCCCCGGGGAAAGGGTGAGCCGGCACGAGCTCGCTCGGCGAAGGGTGTCTCTAGAAAGTAGGTGGGCGAGTTCCGTCTCGGAGGAGGCGGATCATCGCCGGCCTCTGGGAATTAGCTTGCCCCGCAGTGACGGGCGGCGGGTTCATGGGGGAGGGTAAATCGGAAAAAATAAAGGGTATAATTGGCTACCAAATTTGGAGCAAAACAGGGGGAAAAAATCTGAAACAAATTTTTAAAAAAAATAATAATATGGGTAAAATTCAATGATGTGACTTCAGGGATGTGACAGAATGGGTGGATGTGGCCATCTTGGCAGAAAGGAGGTAGTGCGGGTCACCTGCAGTACTGGAGAATGAGCTCGGGGGTCATTTTCCTGCTCTTCACCAGTGTGGGGATCAGGTTCTTCTTGACCTCCTGACACTGCCTGAACACCGACTGCATGGAGATCTGGAGATAAATGTGTAGCCTGCTGAGAAACGGTGCTCTAATTCTGACACACACACACTTCCTGCCACTGTGAGGGGAGGCGGTAGTCATACACTAAAGGCACACTGAGAAATCTTGTTATGAGAAGAGGTACAGGTGTCTGCTAGTAGTATCAGGGTTCCTGCACCATTTTAAAAATCAATTAGAATGCTTTTTAAGGACCAGCGGGAACCCTGAGTACCAACACCAAGGGGAACAGTACAGGATGTGGGACTGACCCCCAGCTGTCCCAGCTTGATACCCCACTCGGCATCTGTGATTAAAGACAGGAAATTCTGACGCTGCTGCTCCTCTTTGTACAAGCTGCAGAGATGGGCGCCGACCATGGCCACAGCCTGAAATGACCAACCACACACAGACACACACGCACACAGACACACACACACACACGCACACAAGATAAACCATGACAAATGCAATCAATCAAAATGAGTCAATATTTGAAGTAATTCATAAATAAAAATGGAATAAGCATCTGTGTAAACCTACAAACATGCGTGCAAAAGGGGGAAAAATTATTGAGGTAATAAAGTTTTTGATCCTACCAAGATCTTGTCATAGTTTTGCCAGGTGTTGTTGATGACTTTCCACAGTATTTCAAGCACATCTTTCTTTGGGAGGAGAGTGCAGTATCCAATGGCCAGGTCACAGTCCACCACTCTCCAATTAAGCACCTTCAAAAGACACAACATTAGAGATGTGCTCATGTCTGGTACTGAATGCAAGCAGGAAGCCAGAAGCACATACATACATGAGTACTGCTCAATCACCATAGATATATTTATCACCACGGATATAACAATATACTGTAACTCAACAAGCAAAATAATTTACAATCCTGAAGGTGTATATAAAACAAAATTCACCATGGCACAATAAAGCGCTGTAGCACATCGATTGCACCCGCTCCTAATAAAACATTTGTTTGACAAAACTTCAAAGTAGAATTTAGTTGGCTGTTTTAGACATTTCTTGGACAACATTTGAGCATTTCAAACAGACTGGAATGTGGTTAGCTTCAGTTAGACCTGCCATTTTCACCATCACCACAACAACGGACCGGGACACTCTGTGACAGGGCAACAGGCGACGACGAGCCCTGTGCCATGAGCGATGGCTAACTCACCGTGGGCGGGTGAGCGATGGCGAACTTACCTTCTGCAGGAGGGCGATGGCGACTGCCTTTACGGCGGCCAGGGTGGTTTTGCCGAACTCGTGCACGCACTCGCGGTCTCTCAGCAGGCGGCTGCGGTCGTGAAGCTGTAAGTGACCAAGCAGAGGGACGGTCATCCCAGCATGCCCTGTGAACGCTGCCAGGGGGAGCCAAGGCCCGGGAGAGATGGTACCTGCGAGCTGAGGGCCAGGTCCATGTTGTTGGAGGTGACGTGCTGGAGGCCACTGCTGAAGGAGTTGACCAGCAGCCTGAGGGCCAGCTCCAGCTGGCTGCACTCCTGCAAGCTCTGCAGCATGACGGCCACTGGACCCAACAGGGGTTTCAGGAAGTCCATATCTTCAGAGAGAGAGAGAGAGACACGCGAGCGTGCGCATGCACGCATGCAGAACAAGACAAATTTGAATATGTTCAGTTTGAAAAATACTTGGGAGTAGTAGCTGATCCCTGAAGTAGAATGGAGATGTGCAATTATCCAGATAACGAAAGTCTAAACCAAGGGAGCAAGATAACTTTAGCCTGAATGTGCCATTGAGATGCAAAGGTACTTTACCCGAGAAATTAGGCCAACGTTCAATTAGCCTGGAGTAGTTAAACCTGCTATGTGGAACAGGGCCCAGACAACTTATAAAATAACAATAGTGAATGAAAATTTGTTTTATTCGGTCTAAACTATATCAATATATTCGAACATAAGAGCCTTGGATAGAATAACTAATATTGCACATATTTTCATTTTTCTGTGTGGAAGTTTAAGAGAAAGCAGATCCCTGTTATTTGTTAAATCCAATTTAGAGAGGACAGTGGTCTCAAATAGTATTTGGGGAAAATGGGAGGAGTGGCTATTTGAATCCTCAATCTTTACATCTGCAGATTAGTCATGTTTAATGTCTAATGGCTTCAAACACACATCCCTACAAGTTGCCCACTTATACAACTCATCAGTGGGTGAATTGTGGTTTCTATCACACTTATATTCTCCTCCTCACCTCCCCTAAACTCCTCTTGGTCTCCCAAAGCAGACCGGTCATTTCAGATTAATTTCCGGCCGGAGGGCCTTCTCATGTGCAACAGCCCTGTTGGATATCGAAACTAAGAGTGCACTCCTCCCTCAATTTCCACCACGTGGCCTGAAATGGCATGATAGCGTGCCACGCACAGGGTGATTGAGGGCGGAACTGTTTGAAAGCTGTCGCCACACACCTGCTAATAATAGCTGTCATCACTCAAGGTGGTTTGCAAGGGGAAGTGAGACACAGATATGGATCACCACTAGATCAGCAAACATGATACTGGAAATAAGCAACTTTGCACAAACATACCAAATGCATGATACTAAATGCACAAACATGTTGACTGAAACCTACCTTCAACATAAGAGCAGCTGGATAGACAGGAGCAGTCCAGTGGATACAGCTTGGAGTCTGGATTACAAAAACACAGGAATGAAATCATGAAAGATCACGGTGACTTACACTGCAGTTACAGTGGGTATAAAAAGTATTGAAGTATGTGTTGATCAGTGGCAAGAAATCCCAATTAGATCCATTTTGATTCCTTGAAGTAAGAAAATAAAATGTGAAAAATCCCAAAGGGGGTGAATACTTTTTATACCCACTGTATGCATTTATGACACACTTTTATCCAGATTGCCTTACACAGCTTACATTTCTCTACAAACAATCAATTTCTACAACTGAAGTAATTTAGGTGAAGAACTTTGCTCAAGGGTACACAACAGCACCTGGGAATTGAACCTGAAACCTTTGAGCTCCCTAAGACACCCTACATTACATTACATATGGCATTTAGCCCTTACCCAGAGCGACTTGCAGTTTACATTTCTTTACATACAATCCATTTATACAGCTGGATATCTACTGAAGCAATTCAGGTTAAGTACCTTGCTGAAGGGTACAACGGCAGTACAACTGTGGATTTTAACCTACAACCTTTTAGCTACAAGCCCGTTCCCTAACCATTACACTACACTGCTACCCCCTTATGATAAAGGCAAAACAAAATAATTGCACAGGGTCTTTTAAAAAGATGCATGCCTGGGCTGGCGGATAGCGTAGCGGTCTAGCGCATCATATTTTGGCTGGTCCGATATGGTGTGTGCTGCCTGTTAGGGATGCGGTTCAAAACCCGTCTCTACCAGACAGGGCCTAGTCGTCAGCCCCAATCGAGGGCGGCATTTGGCTGTCCGCCCCAGGGGAAGGGGGGAGGGTGAGTCGGCTCGGATCTGCCATGAAGCATGTAAGGAGTCTCCAGAACGTGCGTGGGCGAATTCCGTCTCGAAGGAATCGGAGTTTGCTGCCCTCGAGTATTAGCTTGCCTCGTAGAGACGAACGGCGGACCCGTGTGGGAGGGTAAATCGAAATAAATAGAGGGTGTAATTGGCTACTAAATTGGGAGAAAAAAGGGAAAAAAACCAACAAAAAAAACAAACTAATAAAAACATATATATATGCATGCCATACCGGAGGAGGAAGGCAGCAGGGCAGTGGTGATCTCATATTGGACGGGCAGAACTGACACTGGATCCAGGACGATACCGTCCTCGTTGAAGATGTCTTGGAAGCTCCACTCGGTGTAGGGGTCCCGATCGGCCTCCAGGGATGAATCCTGCGAGCACGACACAGTTAAGTCCACTACGCACCCACTGGAAAAACCAACCCACACCGCTCAGTCAGATACAGTCTGCAATGCAGTTCAGAGGCGCCAGTGCTCCACCATGTTGCAACCCCCCTGCCCACACCCCTGTGCAAAACGACTTGTCACCAAAGTCTTTTTATATATTTTTTATACCTGACAATTAGAGGAAAATATAGACTTTGCACCCTGCTTACTGGGAAGTTTTAAAAAAAAAAGATAAATGTATTGCTAATATTCTTTAATATGCATGCATGGAGATGGTGGTGGTGGTGGTGGTGGGGGGGCACCTTTGTGGTGAAGCCGTAGTCGTCAATCTGGCACTGTCGGTAAACGTCCACAGCAGCGCGTGTGCTCTTGCACAGCTCAACACAGTCCAGCAGCAGGTCTGAGAGAAAACAACTCACACTAAAGGGCTGGATTCAATCAACATTCAACTCACACACCAAGGCCCGAATTCAATCAACATGCGTCTTTAAATCAGTTTTGTGCTGACCAGATTCTCACTGCTTATTAATGGTAAACAAAATGACAACCCAACAAATAAGCAATTTTTTACTTGTTTGAAAATGGACACGGACCAAGCTCATTATGTTATCATAGCCTTCTCCTAAACCAGTGGTCCAGAGAGAGCTCCGTGGGCATTTTCCTGCTTTTGCATTTTCGGCATTTGCAGATCACTGTCCTAAACACACTCAAAACCACCTGTTTAGACGGACTGGCTGTGCAACCACGTCAGAGGTATGCTATTTGTGTTTGTGTTGGTTTCCACACCAAGGTTTTACAATGTTCTGGTATAAACCAAGTGTGAAAGCGCTACAAGTCACCCTCCCTTTGCACGCCAACAGCAGGGCTTTGAAGCTGGACCACAGCACCCCCTTCAGGTGCTTCATGATCAGCTTTTCCTTTTAGCTCATAATTGACATGGTTAGGATGTGGACATGGGAAACATGATCCTAGATCAGAACTTCTACTCTGACACTTTTTTAATACAGGCATAGGTCTTCATAATTAAATCATGCTGAAGCCGCCATTCCACGGAACTCCTTAATCCAGGGGTTCCCAACCTTTTTTGGCTCAGGACCCCAATTTAGGTCTGAACATTTTTGTGACCCCAGTCATTTAAAATAATGACATACTTTTTTTATTACAGAAGGGGATTTTAATGAACAGTTACATATGACAGAACATTTTAGCCTACAATCACCAAAGGAAGCAACATTGCTTAGTTTATTTGCAAAGCTCTCCTGAATCGGCTGCCATTTTACATAACCTCTCTTTTAGAGTTTACACAAATGATTAAGGGAATGAACTGTTAGGAAAAAAACAGCGTTTCAGTTTTATGCACCACACAAGTAGATTGATGCACAAACCTTTTTGGAATTGACACAACCCATATCACTAGTTGATTTTAAATGACTGTTGTTTGATGTGTTCCCTGAAAAGTGTTCTTGTTTTAATGATGTGGTTATTTGTTCTTGTCCATTTATCTGTTCTGTGTTTTGTAAATGATCTTACTTTTAGAATGTACTGTGTTTTCATAACTGAATTATTTATTTATTTAAAACAAAAATGAATGTATAGTTTCTAATTTTTCCTGTTTTTCTCCCAATTTGGTTGCCAATTATATCCTCTGTTTATTTCAATTCACCCTCCCCCACGAGTCTGCCGCCCGTCCTCTGGGTAATGAGACAATTTTTCCGGGCCGGTAGATCCGCCTCCTCCTAGACGGAACCTGACCATGGACGCCTTTCCTGCTCCTCGACGAACTCATGCCAGCTCACCCTTCCCCCCCCCTCCCCCTGGGGTGTACAGCCAAATGCCGCCCCCGATCAGGGCTGATAACTGAGATTTTTACTCCACATTTTACTCTGTATATGTGTTCTGTCTGTACCCATTTTACTCTATATATGTTGTTGTTGTAATCAGGGCACATTTGTAAAAGAGATCTTTGATCTTCAATCCCCTCCCTTGTAGTTCGCTGCTGTAGCCCTGTGACCGGCGGTGACAATGGCGAAGCGCTGCCTCCTCCGAGACAGCACTCATGGTAATTCCGGCACCCCAGAACCACTCCTGTGCGCAGTGAACTGTGTTGGCTTCCTCCCCCTCGCTGGGGCGGACAGCCAATTGCCGCCCCGGTGGCAGTCCCGGCGAACTCACCATGTCTAATGAGATGGTCGTGCTGCAGCCTGTCAAAGTCAGGGGGTGTAGTTGAGAGTGTGCATCTCATGTCTGCTGTCTAATCTACCCTGGACCGGTACTTTGACTTCATGCAAACAAGAGCGCTAAATCCGGCTTCACACAAGTAAGTGCTTACAAAGGGAACCAGAAGTTTTAAAATGCACAGTAGGCCTCCTGCGTGGTCCACTGGCTACAATGTTCGACGCTGGCCACGGCGAACGGGGTTCGATTCCCCGTTCGGCCAGAGTCGGCTCTGGCCGGGAGTGCCACCGGGGGCGGCAATTGGAGGGGGGAGGGAAGCCAACAGGATGTTCGTTGCGCACAGGAGTGGCTCTGCGGTGCTGGAGATACAGTCGATGGCTTGGCTAGTGCCGTCTCGAAAGAGACGATGCTCTGCCTTCGACACCGCCGGTCACAGGGCTACGGCAGCAAACTCATAGTATGGGGGATTGACATGAAAATAGCAGATGTAATTGGAGAAAAAATGTGAAACAAAATTTCCTTTAAAACGCAGTGTCACCTTTAAGTAATCCCCTTTTGCTCCAAACCAAAACTCCTCCACTGAAACTTCAGAATGCAGTGCTTGTAGTGTCCGATCGCATGACGGAAAAGTTTCTAAAGTGCATCCGCTGCCTGCTCAGCTCATCATGTTTTCTTTCAAAATATGATGTTGGCTTACCCATGTATCCTTTGTGTGTTGTCTCAAAGTGTCTTTTACGTTTGTTTGGTTTCATACTCTCACTAGACAGGACATTACTGCACAATTCGGGCTTTTCCTCGTTGTTCTCAATAACGCTCGTAAATCCATACTGAAGACAAGATCTATCATATTTTCGAGAACGTTTTGAAGGTTCACGTTCAGCCTCAGGTTCACTTGCTGATGTGGAGGGGGCAGCAGCTTGAGGAAGAAATCTGTCTTTTTGCCAGTAAATCGTTTTTTAGCTTGTTTTTAGGTGTGCATTCGTACTCTGGTTAGTACTGTCTTGTCGCGTATCAGTAAGTGTACTTTTCCGGCGTTAGATTTTGTTTGTTTAGCTTCTGTGGTCGTATCCTGTCCCATCGGGTAGAATTGGCACTTAATTGCTACTTTGCTTTTGTAACTAGCTGGCTATTGTGTCGCTGATGTCCAGCAGTTATTAGATTATATATATAATAGTTTTATTTCAAAGCTGATTGCGACTCAGCTGTTTGAATCGGTCTTATTGTATCAGACCGTGTTTGTAGTTGAGCGTTTCTTTAGTAGCGGAAGAAAGCTAAGTTGTTAATTACTGTGCTTTGTTATCAGGTGGCACTCGCCACTTAGTGCCTAGCATCACTCGGCTATATTAGCAGCCATAGCTGTGGATAGCGGCAGCTTTTCGCGGCAGCCTCCCCGTCCTAGCCTCCCCGGACGAAGACTCGGCGGACAAAGACAAAGGAGTCTACCTGCAGGAGTCCACCGAGGGGGGCCAGCTAGGGAGTGCTCGCCGCACGGTGAGTATCATAGTTTTGTATCTCCCTATTGTACTACCTCTGCATCTAACACTACATGCTTCCTCCCTATCCCAGTCCATGTCTCCTCTTCTAGATTGCCTAGATGGAGAGATTCTACCCACACCCGTAATCTGTCCAACCTCATCCACCCTCCTAGATCTCCCGGTGTTGACGTGGTGGTAGCAGGCGGACTATGGAACTGCCAGTCTGCTGTCCGGAAGGCCGATTTAATCTCGGCCCAGGCCTCCCTACTTTCCCTGCAGTTCCTGGCGCTCACGGAGACGTGGATCACTCCTCAGAACACGGCCACCCCTGCTGCTCTCTCTGCCGCCTACACCTTCTCCCACACTCCACGACCCCCAGGTAGAGGTGGAGGGACAGGTATACTCATTTCCCCCTGTGGAGATTTGGTATTGTTCCTCTTCCTCACTTCTCACCCTCCTCCTTTGAATTTCATGCTGTCACTGTCACTGTTCCATGCAAACTGCACATCATTGTTCTTTATCGCCCTCCAGGTCCACTGGGGAGTTTCCTAGACGAGATGGATGCCCTACTCAGTGCCTTCCCTGAGGACGGCACTCCCATCTTACTCCTCGGGGACTTCAACCTGCAGCTAGAGTCCTCCCAGGCCTCTGCATTCCTCCCCCTGCTTCAGTTCTTTGACTTCACCATGGCTGAATCCCCATCCACCCACAAGGCCGGTAACCAACTGGACCTGGTCTTCACCAGGAACTGCGCCTCACCCAACATTACGGTATCGCCTCTACATGTGTCTGACCATTCCTTTCTGTCTTTCTCCCTCCCCCTCCCCTCTGTTCCTAAACCATCTTCACCTGCTCCCACTGTCCTTGTCCGTCGCAACCTCCGCTCTCTCTCACCCGCTGCCCTGTCAGCTACTGTCCTATCTTCCTTCCCCTACTGATGCCTTCTCTCAGCTACCTGCTGAAGTAGCATCATCCACCCTACTCTCCTCTCTCTCCTCCTCCTTTGACTTACTCTGTCCTCTATCAGCTAAACCCGCTCGTCTCCGCCCCCCCCCCCCTGGCTAACCGATTCCATTCGGGCTAACCGACTGAAGCTGCGTGCGGCAGAAAGGAAATGGAGAAAATCCAAATCCCCTGTAGCTCTGTCAGACTTCCACACACTCCTGGCTTCCTTCTCCGCTAACCTCTCCTCTGCTAAGTCTGCATTTTTCCTTTCTAAGATTCAATCTTCTGTTTCCAACCCACGTAAACTCTATGCTACGTTTTCCTCTCTCCTCACCCCTCCTCCTCCCCCACCCCCCCCTCTCATAACCGCCGATGACTTCTCATCCTTCTTTCACGAAGGTTGAGGTCATTCGCAACTCCTTCCCCCTACGTCTCCCTCTCCCATCCCGCTACCTAAACCTCCCACCTCTCTGTCCTCCTTCTCACCCCTCCCTGACTCGGACATCCTTCAACTCGTTCTTTCCCACCGTCCCACCACCTGCCCTCTTGATCCCATTCCTTCCCCCTCTTCCAGTCCATTGCTATGGACATCCTCCCCTTGTCTCTAATGTCATTAACTCCTCTCTTTCCTCTGGCTCTGTCCCCTCCTCCCTCAAATGTGCTCAGGTTGTCCCCCTCCTCAAAAACCCTCTCTGAATCCTGCTGTCATCTCTAACTACCGACCTGTCTCTCTCCTCCCTTTCCTCTCCAAAACGTTAGAGCGGGCTGTCTATAATCAACTGTCTGCACATCTCTTACAGAACGACCTGCTTGATCCAAACCAATCTGGGTTCAGAGCAGGCCACTCCACAGAGACTGCTCTCCTTGCGGTCACTGAGGCTCTTCACGTCGCTAAGTCCCGATCCCTTAGCTCCGTCCTCCTCCTCCTCGACCTGTCGGCGGCGTTCGACACCGTGGACCACCGGATCCTGCTCTCATCTCTCGTCGAGATGGGAATCTCTGGATCTGTGCTGACATGGTTTGAGTCCTACCTGGCTGACCGGTCCTACCAGGTGGCCTGGAGAGGATCCCTCTCCTCTCCCCGCACCCTCTCTACCGGTGTCCCGCAGGGCTCGGTGCTAGGCCCTGTCCTATTTTCTCTGTACACCAAGTCACTTGGCTCTGTTATTTCTGCTCATGGTTTTTCCTATCACTGTTATGCTGATGACACTCAACTGTTTCTCTCCTTCCCTCCATCTGATACCCAGGTCCCGGCACGGATCTCTGCATGCCTGGCTGACATCTCCGCATGGATGTCCACCCACCACCTGAAGCTGAACCTGGGGAAGACAGAGCTGCTCTTCCTCCCAGCGAAGGGCTCCCGATGATTGATGCGTCAATCACCGTGGAAGGCTCCATAGTGTCTCCGTCCCAGTCTGCCAGGAGTCTTGGGGTAACCCTGGACAACCAGCTGTGCTTCTCGAGCCATATTGCAGCGATCACTTTCGGACCTGCCGTTTCTCCCTCCACAACATCCGGAGGATCAGACCGTTCCTCACCCAAGAGGCCACTCAACTCCTGGTCCAGGCCCTGGTGATCTCACGTCTGGACTACTGCAATTCCTTGCTGGCAGGCCGTCCGGCCTGTGCCATCAAGCCACTGCAACTAGTCCAGAACGCTGCTGCTCGCCTGGTGTTCAACCAGCCGAAGTTCACCCACGTCACCCCTCTACTCTCCTCTCTGCATTGGCTCCCCATCGCAGCACGCATCAGATTCAAGTCACTGGTGCTTGCTTTTCAAGCGGCCAGAGGTACTGCTCCCCCATACCTCCAGTCACTCATCACGCCCTACACCCCGTCCAGACCCCTCCGCTCCGCCTCCGCTGGCAGACTGACTGCCCCATCCCTCCGGACGCCTGGCAGCCGCTCGTCGCGGTCTCGCCTCTTCTCTGTCCTGGTCCCTCGTTGGTGGAACGACCTCCCGCAATCGGTCAGGACTGCGGAATCACTCCCAATCTTCCGCAAGAGACTCAAAACCCACCTCTTCAGACTCCACTACCACTGAACACTGTCCTTCTAGCCAATCTGTTGTCACCACTGTTTACTTGGGAGGGAAAAAAAAAAAAAAAAAACCCCACTAACCTTTTCTATCCCAATGTTACAGGTATGATACGCAGACGCCTGCAATGATGTCTTTTGCCGTTTTACTGCACTGATCTTGTACGCTAACTTTGATTGTTCTTACCTTGTATTAATGCACATCTTGTAAGTCGCTCTGGATAAGAGCGTCTGCTAAATGCTTAAAATGTAAAATGTAAAAATGTAGCTTGCTAGCTATCTGACCGCGCACCAAGGGTAGGCTAGTTAAGCGAAGTATGTTTACCACTGCACCGAATGACAGGTTGCATCAACGTGCAGTCGTGTGAAGTTCAAGGGTCATGCATATTTTACATAATTCAAGCAATGCATTTTTAACAGGTTTTTCACGTTTTATGCTGATTTAAATTCAAGAAATGCATGTCTCACCATAAAGTCAATTTTGAGCAATTTTCTCGCGATCCCATTTGCATATCAGGCGACCCCAAGGTCGGGAAACGCTGCCTTAATCACACTCGAGAACAAGGAAAGCCTTGTTACGCTCCCATGCTGGTGGGAAGTGCAGCCCCCCTCTGGCCCGGGGCCAAAGAGCCTTGTATTGAAGTGGGCGAGACTGCGCTGGGACCCGCGCGGTACCTTGGTGGCAGATGGTGCTAGCCTGGCAGGCCAGGTCGTGGACGACGGCAGGGAGGTTGAGGCCCTCGGGATGATCATGGGCACGTTCTCCTCCAGCATCTGGCACAGCTTCTGGGCAGCGCTGAAGAGCACCTTCCCCGTGCTGGCGTTGCAGTGGTGCTGGTAGAGCTCGCTGGGGGAGGGGGGGTGGAGGAGTGGGAGGGGTTCACACAGAGCAGGTGTCCGCCTTTACTGTCAGAGCCAGAACAAACAAACCAATTCAAAGCCACCAGCCTGAGGTTCGAGTTCTGTCAGCAGAACAAGGGGGCACGGGCGCAAACGAGTCAAAACGGTAAATTCACGGTCGTCGTGTCAGCGCGGTCACGTCCAGGCTCGACGCAGCGCTGGATATGCTCTCTAGACTGTCGATAAACGAAGAGCCTAGACGGGCCGAATGGCCTGTTCCAGACATGATGTCCTTCAATGTCCTTATCAGCGCTTGGAGGCGTCATCGACCCGCACGACTACCATTCACCGACCCCTGTCTGGAACCGCCCTCACCTGCAGATCTTTAGAGCCTTCTCCACCTTGCCGACGCCCAGGGCTCGGAGGGCCAGGTCAGCCCACAGCTCCTGTTCGGAGCGCTGCAGATGGCGGGCGAGCCGGTGGAGGCCGGCCTCCGTGGAGATGGTCTTGTTCTTGCCGTCGCCCGGAGCCCTGCCCCGCGCCCGGGTGTTCTCGTACGCCGTGATGTGCTGCTCCTGGAACTGCGCCCGCAGGGCCGTGTCGCGTAGTCCTCGGGGGTCAGGAAGATGTCAAAGTCCTCCTGAGGGTGACCGAGACGTGACGGGAAATGAGACTGAACGCCTGGGCCTCCGCTTACCCTTACACAGCCCTGCAACATCAAACCTCATCAACAGTGAAGTCAATTCAGGAAATCAATTGAAATTCAATTCACGAATTGAAAAATGCCCTTAATGTTCTATGAAGATTTTGAAGTTCATGAATGAATTTCCTGAATCGACTAAGTTGCAATTATATGGACTCAAACTATGCTTACCAATATCGATCCATCGCTCTACAAACTGACAAAATAGGACAATTAATCCCAACTTAAGTTGCAATAAGCAGTCCTAAGCATCGGCACAGGTTCATAACAAATGAACTAGATACATTTTCCAGGAGTTCATCTCGACCGCCTTTTAAGGGGTCAGGGAATAATTTTCCAGTCTCCCACATTGGCTTCAATGGTTTTCTGGTTTTTTGATTCCCTCTGGAAAATGCCAATTGTGAAGCGCTGTGTGACAACCTGTTTGTAAATGGCGCTATACAAAAATAAAGATTTATTGATTGATTGATCTAATCAAGTGCAATTTCTTTATCGCAATGACTTAATCAAAACTAGGGACATACTGGTGACTATAAACAAGGATTAAGAGGACGTTACGATAAGACTACTCCATGTAGGACAGAGTAAACTCCCTGTGCTAGGCGGTTTGGACTCTCAGACTGAAACAGAACTTTCCACCAATATACCTGCAGGTGAGCAATGGCCTCAAACATCTTCAGATTGTTTTCACACTCTATGCTTTTAAAAGCATGATCTGGAAAAAAAGAAATACAGGATAGATCAGACAAATAATTTCACATGTCCAAAAATCTCCATCAGTAGGAGCAATCTGTGGCAAATTGTGGAAGAGCCAGTACTGCACCGCCCGCAGATGGAACCAGTGGGGTTGGCTCCCAATTTGCCCTGATGCTTCAACACTGAAGAGTGGGCGTGGCGTAGGCTAACTAATGTACACTCGCACCTTAAGAATTACATGCACCAATAACTAACAACAGTTACCAAAAAAAATTATAATAATTAAAACATCAAACTTTGAAGTTGAAATGTCAAAAAAAAAAAAAAGAAGTGCTTCCATTTATAAAAACCTGTAAGCTACTGACCTACAAAAACACTAGCTAGAAGGATACATGGGCCGGACTGACTTTAAAGCTAAAGAGGGATGGCTATTGTGGTGTCAGAAAAGACACGGCATCAGTGAGGGAGTTTGCTGTACAGCAGGGAACTTCCAACTACCCAGCTCAACAGAAACGGCAGGGCCCCACCTGGGAATTGAAGCTGCAACCTTTATATAAATGGATCTATTAATGTGTCAGCTAAAGCATTAAAAAGGTGCGCTTTATTGTACATGTGCAGTGTGGCACGTGCAGGCGTTGTTATTTCGTTATGTCGCTCCCCTCGGAAACCTGCAGATTTTTGAGGGGGAGGGCCTAAGCCAAGCCAGCACTCACCTTTCTGGAACCTCTGCAGGAATTTCATAATATCCACCATCACTTGAGACACAACAATCTGGTGCCGCTTATGCTGTGGGTAAACGCAGCACATTAGCAGAGCATACATTTCAGCAAACAGTAATCACTGGATTATAGTATCATTACATATATATCTTTTATATATATATATATAGTTTGTGCCGGGTCACCCTGCCCCCTCCCCCTGGGGCGGACAGCCAAACACCGCCCCCGATCGGGTCTGGCACAGCCGGGTTTCGAACCGCAACTGTGATAGGCAGCTCACACTTGTAAACAGGTGCATTAGACCGCTACGCTATCGGAGGCCCCACACACTACAAAGTTAAGCTTGCACAGACATGAGCCGGAGGAAGACACTTCCCACCCAGCTTTATACCACTGGGCCACTGGTGTGTGATGAGACACAGACAACCTGGCCATGGATTCGATACTAGATCGTGGGGCTCATCCATACACTAAACCAGTGCCTTAACAGGATGAGCCCCCAGCAGCCCCCGAATATCATAATTGAACTGTGTTTAATGCACAGGGACACGGGGCCCAAAGGGTAACTCACCTCCTCAGAGACGTGTGCTTTGTCCTGAAGCTCCAGTCGTGCCCACGTGGCCAGCCTCTCGATCACACACTCAGCTTCAGTGGCAGGAAGCTGCTTCAGGAGCATCTCACACGCCTCCCTCTGCAACGACACTCTCCCTGAGACCGGCGGCCTAGCCCAAAAGTACTCACCCCGCCATGTAATGTAGTGTAGTGTAATGATCAAGAAGACAAGGCCAACGCAGCAGATGATCTATACCAGGTTAAACTCCACGTACCTTGGCCTGGCCTATCAGCTGGGTGAAATAGAGGAAGTAGATCTGGGATGGGGGCAACTTGTACGCCTGGGCCAGCTTTAAGGCGTCCTCCAGGGAGTTGGGCAGGTCCTGCTTCAGGATATACCGCGCCAGGGTCTGCAGGGAGGAGAGGGACACGTTGCCGCTTCATCCCGAAACGCACACTGGTGAGCGTAGGAAAGGGACGGGATGGGCCAACGGGACCCGACTGTTCCTGCCGCACCCAGGCGCTAGAAAATATCTATATTACCTGGGCGCAGCATTGCCATTGTGCAACATACAAAGTCTGCATTAGCATAGCTCATCTGAAAATGTCACCCACCACAATCAGGCAGTTGCTGGACAGGTTCAATGTGCGGCTCCCGTAGCCTCTGAGCAGCTTTTTAATCTCCATCAACTGGTAGCTCTCCTTGAGCAGATTCTGCCTATTCCGGGGGGGGGTCATTCATTTATTTGACAGGGACAGTGTAGTTTTCAACATGGATGTTCAGTGCATTCAAGATATTGCGTTAGCTCAGCGGGTAAAATGAGAATGTATTAAGAGTGGCACTAAGCACAATGGGCATGCAAATGAATACAGGTTAAAAAAAATAGTTAAAAATCAATCGGTTAGGCCACACCCACTACCCTGTAGTCCCACGCAACCCTAATACTTCCCCTGCTAAAGAATAAACCCGCGGGCGTGGCAGCCTGCTCTGTTCTAATGAGGGGTGTTCAGCAGGAGGCAGGGGGAGTTATACTTGGGGTGCTTCTTCTCCAGGTGCTGTTGGACCAGCTGCTCCACGGCCTTGCTCCAGGGCACCACTGATTTATACATGATCTCCATCACGGCGTCCACCACCAGCTGCACAACACGGACACAGTGCATCAGTGTGGCTCTGTCGCCAGCACCAGCCACAGGACGTTTTTTGACATTTAGCAGACGCTCTTATCCAGAGCGACTTACACAGTTTACATTTCTTTACATACAATCCATTTATACAGCTGGATATTTTTACTGAAGCAATTCAGGTTAAGTAACCTTGCTTAAGGGTACAACGGCAGTGCCCCCCACCTGGGAATCGAACCGGCAACCTCTGAGTTACAAGCCCATCTTCCTAACCATTACACTACACAGCCGCCCTATTCTACAACCAGCAGCCCCTGAGGCCCTCCAGATCCAGGGCTGGGGTGCCCTGTTCTACCTCCTGAGCCTTGGCGGCAGGACCGGGTTGCGTGTGATTCGCCGCCAGCACCTCCCTCTCTAACAGGACACACAGGGATAGCATAGGGCAGGAGGCACGCGTCTGCGTTTTCATCCGCAAACGGGACGAGCCTGTGTGACGTAGCACACCATTTTGAGCTTGTTTTCATAATGTCGAGAGCACAAACACTTTCCTGAAACTTTGACTGTTTTGTCATTTAGTCTCTGATGCTAGAGGGCGCTGTTGGGTACTTACATCTGTGTCAGCCCAGCACTGCCATAGCTTTGGCTTCCCATTCGGTGAACAGAGAGGTTGACTGGGAGCTGCAGCGGTCCAGAAGGTCCTGGACCCACACACAATATATACACAAATAGAATCGATGGCCAGAAAAAAATGATTATGGACAGACAATTAATAGAGCCCCCCACCAATATATATATATATTTGGTCCGGTGCCGATTACGATTTTGGGGTCCACTGATTTCCGGTATCTTGGCTGGTATTTTGTGCACAATTTTTCACATCAATTTCAAAAATGTTTTTTTTCGTTATTAAACTTTCACTTTGAACTTAAATTATACTATGAATGACCATACAAATAAATGAGCACAGATCACTTTTGGATGGATTCAAGATAAAAAATGTAAAAAATTGTAAAATAAAAAATTGTAAATTGCACTTTGTTCAACAAATAAATAAAAATACATCAATAACTTACTTTAACGGATTCGATAAAATAATTAGTAACAGATAAACTTCATTGGCAGTCCTCAGTGCTTATACTCTCATATGATTATGTCTCATTATCTATTCTCATTAAATTAGTTATATTTCTTTATCTTTTCCCAAGTCACACCGGCTCGCCATTAAATTAATTATGCTTCCTTATCTTTTCTTGTGGTATGTAGTAGTGATGTGAGAGGTTTCATGAGCCCTATATTGGGTGGAGCTACAATGAGCTGTCACTCACTGACTTTTGCACTCCACAGCAGAACACAATGATTGGTTCAAATCTGTGAGTCACTGATTTTGTATAGTAGCCCATTTATGGTTTTATGAACCCCCACTCTTCCATCACTGGTATAAAGGTCCATCTCCACCGGGAACACTAACTATAACGATAAAGAAAATTAGGACAAGAAGTCCTAATTACATTACATTCATTCTTAATGCAATTATATTCACATGAAGAAATCGCTCCCATTCAAATAAGTGAAAGTGCCTAAACTACAACGATAACCATTACATGAGCTACAACTAGCTCGATTTTTAGCTCATCTCCTATGATAAAACATGTCCAACCAATCACCGCTGTGCGATGTCTGTAACCACGGGAAGCACACGCGTGTTGACGGACAGGGGCGCATAACCAAAAAAACGTAGTCGGTGTAGACGAAGGCGACCAATTTATTTATTTTTAATCATTTAATTTTCTGATTTTACCCCGTTTTCTCCCAATTTAGTAGCCAATTACCCGTGTGCTTAGTTCAATCCCCTTTACCCCTATAGTTTGCTGCCGTAGTCCTGTGACCAGCAGTGACAAGGGCGTAGCGCTGCCTCCTTCGAGACGACACTCGTCATGCCGTCGATTGTGATTCCGGCACCCCAGAACCACTCCTGTGCGCAGTGAACTGTGTGTGTCGGCTTCCTTCCCCCCTCCCTGGGGCGGACAGCCAATTGCCGCCCCGATGGCACTCCCGGCCAGAGCCGACTCTGGCGGGACAGGGAATTGAACCCCGGTCTCCGTGGCCAGTGTCGAACGTTGTAACCACTGGACCATGTGGGAGGCCTGCCGGCGAACAATTTTAACGCTAACTGGCATCGTTGTGTTGTGGTTATGGTCATAGTTCCTGGCGCGGGTGGGCCTTGAGGGCCTTGAGGGCCGTGCGGGCGTGTCCGTGCGTTCCCTGCAGTGCCGCGGCCTCACCCACCTTGATGTAGTGCAGCAGCAGCTCGTCCAGGGGCAGCTGGTGGGCCAGGGCGTAGGGCCGGATGCTGCTCTCCATCACCGTGGGGATGAGCTCTGGGGCTAGCACCTTGTCCAGCATCAGGAGCGCGATGCTCCTCGTGTTCCCCTGCCGAAAAACACCGGGCGGGAGACCTTTTACGGGCCGATCACACCCACAGCCACGCTTGCAACGTTACCGCTCGGGCGACAGACGCGTCCCATTAAAACGTTTTTCTGTCATGCGGGGGAGGCGACCGTCAAGTCATTTACATGACATTTTTAGGCATTTAGCAGACGCTCTTATCCAGATTTACATTTCTTTACATACAATCCATTTATACAGCTGGATATTTTACTGAAGCAATTCAGGTTAAGTACCTTGCTCAAGGGTACAACGGCAGTGCCCCACCTGGGAATTGAACCTGCAACCTCTGAGTTACAAGCCCAGCTCCCTAACCATTACACTACACTGCCAACGCCGGAAGTCCCTTCCTCTCCACCTCTCCAGCGAATGTGTGGGTGAGCGTTCCGCTGTAAAACCTTCGCCGCGGTTCAACCGGGTGGGCAGTACACACGCGCTGGTTCAGGTCCCCCCTCCTCCTCCTCCTCCTCCTCCTCCTCCCTCCCTTCACTGTAAAGCACTTTGAGAGCATGCGATGAAAACCACCACACACCACCCTCATCATCACTATTGATCCTTTCCGACACGGCGTCGGGACGTCAGGACGCCGATGCGCGCTCTCACCTTCTCAAAGTCGGACAGAGAAAGTCTGCAGTTGTACTTTGTGTAGAGGTCCAGCAGCTGCCGCAGGCTGGCCACCAGGCCTTTGAGCTGCTCCAGCTCCTCCGCGCCATTGCCCTCCTGAAGAGTGCAGGGGACGGGCAGCCCATCAGAGGACGGAGGGTACGCTCATTTTTACATTTGACATTTTTAGGCATTTAGCAGACGCTCTTATCCAGAGCGACTTATACAGTTTACATTTCTTTACATACAATCCATTTATACAGCTGGATATTTTACTGAAGCAATTCAGGTTAAGTACCTTGCTCAAGGGTACAACAGCAGTGCCCCCACCTGGGAATTGAACCTGCAACCTCTGAGTTACAAGCCTATCTCCCTACCATTAAGGCCTATACATGCTCGCGCGACTGCAATGCGATGCGACATCCTCTGCAACACATGGCAGAGCTTGCGTTGATGTTGCAGAGGGTGTTGCAGAGGATGTCACGTACCTAGCACAAAAACTTAACTCGCAACATGTCGCGTAGATGTTGCACAGCATTGATTGGTTGGTTAGCGAATGGAGGCGGAGCTGTCATGGTCATAGTTCATCGAGCTCGTACATCATTTTTTTACCTTTTACATTTTAAGCATTTAGCAGACACTTTTATCCAGAGCGACATCTAGATTACATTTTTACATTTTTTTTTTAAAGCATTTAGCAGACGCTCTTATCCAGAGCGACTTACAAGATTAGGGGATAAAGATAAAAGCAGCAATTAAAAAAATACTGCTTAATACATTAACATTATTTTCAAGAGTCGTCTGCTGGTTCCTTTGTTCCACGTGAATTTACTCTATTATTTTAATGCTATAAAGGCCAGTTGCTCGCACACAAACTGCTTTCATGACAGGCTTACTTCCTTTTTTTCCCCAAAGGTTTTAAAGTCCATTGTACTGACAGTACATTAAACTCAGAGATTCTGCAAACAACAAAGGATCAACTGTGGTCTTCACGTCATTCTAAATGATATATTTAAGGTTGCAAATATCCAGGTTTTTTTTATTTTTATTTTTACAGGCATTTAGCAGACGCTCTTATCCAGAGCGACTTACAGTTGACCTTTGACCTTTGACAGTTGACCTTAACCTTACAGTTTTGTGTTGTGCTTTAGATTACACATAAATGTAACATGTCACTACAACACCTTAATGCGCAGAATATTCAACTAACAAAACAAAGAAAGTACAGGGTGCATATAAAAAAATGTAAGCATACAGCAGACGCTCTTATCCAGAGCAATTTACTAGATGTGCATTAACACATGGTAAGAACAATCATAGTTTGCACAAGAGATCAGTGAAGTAATACAGCAATAGATATCGTTGTTGGCAGCTGCATACCATACCTGTATATATCTATGTCAACGTTAGCTAAGCAAAACTATCGATATCTATCTATCTAGCTAGCTAGCAACTTGGTATCACGGCCAAATAAAGCTCGCTAACAGTAGCTAATGATATAGACAGCTAGCATAATTTGTTCAACATGGTATAAAATGAACCAGCTTCAGGAAAGATTGGCTGAAGAAGTTTGAAGGTACATGAGTTTCCCTGCTTTCATGAAAACTTTACCGACCTTGTTCAATACATTTACGCCTACTAGTGTACAGAAGTGCAAGGACACCATAGTTTGCGCAGAAGTATAAATTGCCGAGTGCCGAGAGGATGTCGCGTCGCAGTCACGTTGCTTACGCAGAAGCATGTAGAGGCCTTGACACTACACTGTCCCATACATGGACAGAAAGGAAGGCTTACCACAGGCATCCAAATCCAGAGAGAGGGCAACCCCAGCTCAGCCAAGGCCAGCCCGTTCTGAGGCCAGTCACCCTGGAGACACAGGAAAAAAGGAGCACAATGGCATCAGAGGTGACACACTCTACCCCGACCCTTTAAGAACCAAGACCATCCAATACCTTTTCCGTCAGCTGCAGGTTCCTGGCTCTCCGCTCCAACCACCTTGCCATGGTTTTCTGAAAACATTTTGCAAACACTTTTCAGCATAATAGTCTCTAACTAGACTAATTTAGTCTGAGCTTATTTAAATTAGGGCTCCAGTAAAAGGTCCACGTTTTCCTGTGTGGCCAATATTACTGTACATGGTATAATGAGTTTACTTTTCTTTTTTTCTTTTTGAACCAACATTTCTGTTATCACTTCACTACTACTACCACCACTTACCATTTACTGGAAGTCAGTGGTGATTTTAGGGTTTTAAAACAGGGGGTGCAATGCAATCACTGTAAAATCGCCACTGCTGGAAGTAGTAATATGCCATTTGAAATATTCCACTTGAGCTTTTGGCAAGCAAACATAATTTCCTCTGGAACTCATATCAATTTGTTTTGTGTGTGTCTGTGTGTGTGTACTGTACACTGTTACCCCAAAATTAATAACAATGACAAGTCCTTACCTGTCCTTTGGGTAAAGTTCTTCTGACAAAAGGAATGATGACACTTTTGAACCACAGGCAAAGGTCCTGGGAGGGAATGTTCTCTGGTATTGAGCAGAGGAGAGAGTCCAGAACCTTCTCATCAAACTTCTCCACAAAATCCCACTGCAGAAATAAAACCGGAACATTACAATACAAAAAACATACAAACTGCCTTAACAGGGAATGGCCTCTTACAACTGTAAAAGACATTCAGCTTGAGTTTAGGTATAAATAAGTGCTCTGTTTCTTCGTGCTGCAAATAACCAACACCCTCTCTCGGCCAATCGGAACTGAATATTTGACCAAGCCTTGGCATAATTAAAGAGAGAATGCAGAGATAATGCAGATGAAAGGGTTTGGGTCTCGGCTGCTCATAATTCAATTCAGCTTTTCATCAAACAACAAAAAAAAGGACACCGTAGGCCACAACAAGTATGAGTATCTCTCGTGAAGAACCCCCAGCAAGGGAGATTTGACCATGCGGAAGGGAGGAAGTGGCTGCAGGGATACCTCGTGCCTGAGCCACAGGTGTTGGGCACCCTTCAGATCTCCCTCTTTCAGGTGCCACAGGATATCACTCATATAGTCAGCACTGTTCAGGAACTCGATCCAGGCGATCCCGCTGCACATTACAGAAAAACACACCAACATCCGTACGGCAAAACAATACGTGACTTGCAGAAACCGGATTGCCTAAAATAATCCCTGTGTACACAAGAGCAAATGTGTGCATTTCAACAATCATAATTTAAATTGTTTATGAGTTTAAATTCAAATGTCTTTGTCAAACAGAAATGACTTCCCTAGAACATTTATTTTACGGGAGTGACATGGTGCATTACAGTCATTTTATAGAGTTAAGAATAAAACTGAATTATTGAATGGGGCGTTAAATTAACTAACCAAACTAGCATGATAAAACAAGCCGTTGACTGTAGACTGGGGCTTGCTCTGTTCCTGCCATGGGCCAATAGACCAGTGTTTCTCAATCCATTCCTACAAGGCACACTGCCCTGCATGTTTTCATTCCAACCACTTAATCATGCTCGAGTGATCATTAACAGACAACCGATGCAGATGATAGGTTCGGAGCGGAGGTTGGAATTAAAATTTCCAGGGCAGTGGGCCCTGTAGGAATGGATTGAGAAACACTGCAATAGAGGCTTATGAGCATGTGCAGCACAGCAAAATGGCAAAAATACATAAAAAGTGTTCAATGGAAAGTTGATTCGAATAAGTGCCTGGATATGGGTGAGGATAAGTTTTGGACAAAGTTGACGCACTTGAACTTGTCTGGCCCGTTGAGGCCGCAGAAGGTTGCGAGCTTGCACAGGGCCTCCTGGATCTGCGACAACGGATATCGGGAGGCTGCATGGTTCAGCATCTCCTCTGCGACGCTGAAGGTGGGCCACGGAGCCTGCATGCAGTACTGCACCACAAACTGCTCGTCCTGTCCAGAGGGAGGCCAAAACACAGAACGTGCCGGTGTTTGTCATTGACCGTATGCAGGGCTTCCTGCATTCTTAGTCAAGGTGGTGGCGGGCTGAGCAGGGGTGGGGTGTGCGTGCGCTTGTTTTGGGGAAAAATGCACTTGGAAAATGTCCATTCAATTGCTTTATATTGGGACAATGGCGAATAGCGGCAGTTACTGCCCAAAACGGGTATTTCGTATGAATGAACGCATTTACGGCAACGTTGTTCTGTTCAGGCGGCCCGCCTTGACTATAAAGTGATTAGGGAATCCCTGGTATCAGTAACTTATAGTTTTGAAGCCTTGAGTTTGGTAAAAAAAAATCCCCCCCAACCCAATGACTGTGACTGTTGTACATGATACGAAAGATACAACAACAAAAGATTTACAAAAGGGAACAAGGGAGAGTATCAAGTCATTGAATTTTCCTCAGTTTGGCAACATGCCTTACCGCAGTGGTGCCCACTATGCGGGTTGCAAGTACACAAGTACACAAGTACACCATTTCTGGTGGACTACAAATGAATTTGGTCGTTTTTTTCACATATCTATGACCTTTTTTGACTGCCGTAAAGTAGCCTTTAGACTTTACAAGAAGCCACTTATGATCCCAATGTCGGTGAGTTTATTTCCGTTTTTAACAGTTTATTCATTTGCGCAAGTGTTTGTTTGCAAAGAATTGCCACCGAAACCTTGAAAGCCACCGACGAGTGGATCCCGCAAATCCACCAAAGTGCATCTCTTTCCACGATGAAGTGGACACCGCAACCTTACCATGATCTTCATCAGATTGGTCTTGGCCTCCTCCACCAGCTCGGACCACACAGCCTGCCCGTGGCCCCCAATAGAGGCGGAGGCCAGCTTCTCCAAAACAAAGTCCATCTTCACCTTGTACACCAGCTGCAAGAGCGGAGGACGTTCAGCTGGACACATTACTCACACAGCACTCAAGAAGACCAGAGCCACCATAACCGTGGACGAGGTTGATTATCCAAGAAAGCATGGCCATGGCCACAGTCTATAACAGGGGTGGGCAAGGAGGGCCGTATCCGTTTCTGGATTTCATGCCAACTTCTGCTCTTAATTATTTAATCACAGCAATCATTCATTGTGATCTGACATTTTTGCTACATTTCTTGATAGGCCCATGAAACACAGCTGAAGAATGTTCTTGTGTTCCCATATGAAACCCGTTACTGTGGTCTAATCTACAAGTGCACCAGCATTGGCGTATCCAACTAATTAGTCAATTGAGCCAGGGTAATTGGGAGAAACAAAAACCTGCACACACACCGGCCCTCCAGGACCGGAATTGCCCACCCCTGCTCTATAATGTAGTGTGCGTGTCAAAAATATAGCCTAAAAGATGCTTCAGTGGGAGGCTTTTCTTTCTGAAAGGACAAGAGACAAATATTACAATAGTGAAATCAGAATCCTTACCTGGACATCAAGCCCAAACTGTATGGCAAACTTTTCCGCTTCTTCAAATTCATGTTTATGCAGGAGGCGGCTGAGCCTAGGAGAGACGTACATTTCAGTGATCGGCCAGCGAGTCTGTGCAGTCGGGGAGAATGGCCGCACGCACAGTGAGAACCACACGGCTGGGTTCAGGCTTGGTGCTCGGGGTCCTTTACCTGTTTTCTGGCAAAGCTTCAGTGAAGCATCTCAAGACTATGGCAGACACAGGGCCATTTGAACTGGAACTTAAAAAAGAAAGGTCACATGGTATGCATTGTTATTTGAGCTTGATCATCTCTTATCTCATAAGGTAGCGGTCTGAGATCCTGACAAGACATTTCCATTACGACATATGCATTGCGACAGCTGAACAAAGTTTTTTTTTCTTTTTCTTTTATCCATTACAATTACAATTTAGTCATTTGCCAGATGCTTTCACCCAAGGCGACTTACAAGAGTGCATTAAAATGGCTAGAGAATCATCCATTGATCCATCAGTTAACAACAGTCCATCCATTATTGTTATTCATGCTATTCGTCGATGTTCGTGCCACACACCTCTCTGGATTTTCTGAAATTCCTTCCAGCAAATATAAGGTGTCCTGGAATTCAGAAGGGGGAAAAAAAACGTGATTCATTTGGATTGGGCAAGACTCCTGACTAACTTCAGCTTCACAGTTAAATGCACTGGACATGTCTTTTCTGTACGTAAACACCACAGATTATACAGGGAATGGGTGCTCGATTGCCCTGTCTCTTCAGTGCGATCTCTCCAGACCGCTTCGACTTGTGACAGAAACTGAGGTCTGAATAAATAAAACCCTGACTTTTTTTTTTTTTTTTACTTCAAGAGACAGTTTAAAATGTGCTTCTCGTAACACAGCACCCAAGATTACAGGACCGTTTGAAAGAAAGAAGACAATGATAAACAATACAGTTTCCTCACAAGTACGCTGAATTCAGTATTCATATCAGTAGGCTAACTTGCAATAATCTTACATTCGATAACATTTTCACACGTTTAGCCAAGGGAAAGTGTATAACTGGGATGTAACAAACCAACAAAGAGTGTGCCAAGTGAACAGCTTTCAATAGGCAGGTTTGTTAAGACAAGGCAAGTTCAACCATTTCCCCTTGGGTTTTCCTCCTTATAGAGCAGCCCTAGGTGAGAGTTAAAGGAGGTGGCTTTTACATTACCATGCCGATGCCAGTCTGGACCAGGCACGAGGTGGCTGAGACTTTGAGGGAGTAGAGGACGGTCATGGTCGACACCGAGTACACCAGGAGACTCCTCATCTACGGCACAGAGGGCAGGGGAAACACAAGAGTCAGGAAGTACCAACATCCTGGAACAAGTATCTATCTTACTTATTATATTATATATATTATAATATTATATTATTATATTATATTATATTTTACTATTTTACAATTTTTTTACAATTTATTACTGTTATTCTTATTGTGTACTGTTGTGTTGTGTTGTGAAGAGAGATCCATATGGGAACAACAAATCTCACTGCCATGTACGCATGTGTACGTGATCAATAAAAACTTGAAACTTGAAACTTGAAACTTGAAACAAAACAGATTGAATACAAAGGATAACCTAGGTCACCCTTATCCAGAGAGACTTTATTACACGGCCTACATTGTTTTACTGTACAGGGGTCGGCAACCTGCGGCTCCGGAGCCGCATGCGGCTCTTTCAGCCTTATGTTGCGGCTCCGCGTGGTTTGGGAAAATAAATAATAAGTATCCAATTGAATCGGGCGCAAAATTGGGCGCAAACTTTTTTTGGCGTAGCACCCCCGTCGACAGAAAATCCGAGGGGCAAAGAATTATCTTCGCGTTGCATCCCCCGGTCCGCGGAAATAAATGAACTGGTCGCAGCTTTTTTCACGTAGCACCCCCCCGTCGACAGAAAATGCGGCTCCCAGTGTTTTCTTTTCCGTGGAAACCGGGTCCAAATGGCTCTTTGTGTGTTACGGGTTGCCGACCCCTGACCTAGGTGGTGTCGTTAATGATCTGGGCTTGTAACTCAGGTTCAAATGTCAGGCAGGCCATTGTACCCTTGAGCAAGTTACATAACCTAAATTGATTAACTAGAAATATCTTGCTGTACAAATGGACAGTAAGTAAAACAATGTAGGCCGTGTAATAAATCTCTCTGGATAAGGGTGCCTGCTAAGCAAGTAAATGATAATAATGATAATGATAATAATCATCATAAATCATACTAATAATAATAATACATATAATAAACTATGAGGTAGAGAAGATATTCATAAACGATTAGGTAGACAACTCTGAGGAAGCCCTAGGGAACTACAGTGGCACAAAAGCTTGTTACTAATTTTTTAAAAGCTCCAGTTAAGAATGGGAAGTATTTGTATTGAAAAAGATAATTAATGAGCATCAATCAATTTTGACACTGCGTGAAACCAAGGTTCCATACAAATTCAAAGAGATAAGGGTAGCCTACCTGATTACTGTCCTGCATTGTCAAAGCAATTAGTTTCACACTGGTGCCTTCTTGCCTGGAAATTCAGAGAAATTATTAAAAGCCTAAGTTAACACAGTGGGTTTCTGGAAATGAGCACATTTATTTAAAAAACACAAATGAAAAAAGATGGTTGACGAGAGGATGGGCACGTGCATGGTGACTGAGGCCGTCTCCCCTTCGGTGGTGAGCAGGAAGTCACTGATGGATAGATCCGACCAGCAGGACATCATCACCAGGAAGTTCACCTCCCAGATGCTCAGAACATTCTACAGGGGAGGAATGCATTAACAGTCATTATACTTGTATTACTGAAACATCAGATTCTGCAAACACAACATACTGACCAGTCACCTTTTATCCTATGGTGTAAAGAGGTATTACACCCGCACCCCCTTAACCCTCCCCCCACGTATTATTACATGACACGCAACTCTGTATTCCCCTCCTCTCACCCACCCAGGGTTCACACCTCTGGAGGGGGAAACAACATCCAAGGAGAACAATACAGACGGTCAGTCCAGCACAACGGCAAGGGCCGGTTTGGGTCGGTCTTAAAAGACGGTTCCAAACAGGGCAGGCAGTGTGGTATAATGGTTAGGGAACTGGGCTTGTAACGTTAAGGTTGCAGGTTCAATCCCCAGGTGGGACACTGCCGTTGTACCCTTGAGCAAGGTACTTAGCCTGAATTGCTTCAGTTAATATTCAGCTGTATAAATGGATTGTAAAGAAATGTAAACTGTAAGTCGCTCTGGATAAGAGCGTCTGCTAAATGCCTGTAATGTAATGTAATGTAATGGATAAGAGCGTCTGCTAAATGCCTAACATGTAAATGTAAATGTAATGTAAAATGACAGGCCTCACCTTTTCATCCAAAACATACATCAGGTTTTCCATCACCTGGATCTTCCTCACTCCTGGTAGAGAGACCATACGGGTGAAAAGCAAGAATACACCGTGTCCCACGGACACATCCCAAAGTTTACACACAGGGCAGCAGGTTAAACAGGCAGGCACAGCATCTCAGCTTTGCCATATTCGCTCAGACAGACGCAGCTGATAGGTTCGCCGATGGAGATGGGCACGTCCAAAGATGCCCAGAATAGCTTTAACCAGTTTTGGAAAAGGAATGATTATCAAGGTCACCTGGAATTAAGCGGTTGTCCAGGACATGGTTGAGAGACGTTGTTCTCTGTGCGGAGCTCATTCTCCACTGGGTCAACACATTTTCACCACTTCCCTGTAAGCAAGATGGAAAGCAAATGTACAAAACCCAGTTTCACAAAGTCAGTACAGGTTCAGTTTAAGAATAACAAAGATAAGCCCTTCGATTGGAATGATAAATTGTTGTTTCCTACAAGGTTATAATCGTCAACAAAGACCAAAACTAAAACTAAAACCATGAAAAAACATTTGTATACTGAAATAAAAGAAAGGAACCTGTGTGAGACACGAAAACTGCACAGAAACTGGAATCTTTGCATTAAAAACTAACTTCAATAAATTAAAAACCAATGTTAACTATTTTCAGTTTTAGTATGTCGGTCATTCAAATCAAATGAAATGAAAGTTTTTTCTTTTAGGACTAAACTTGGTGGGTGACCTTGGCCACAAAGAAAGTATCAAGTCCATTTTTACATTTTACATTTTAAGCATTTAGCTGACGCTCTTATCCAGAGCGACTTACAAGATGTGCATTAATACATGGTAGGAACAATCATAGTTTGCGCACAAGATCAGTGCAGTAATACAGTGGTAGACATCGTTGTAGGCAGCTGCATACCATACCTGTAACACTGAGAAGGAAAAGGTTAGTGTTTTTTTTTTTTTTTTTCTTAATAAATGAGTAGGCAGGGATACAGGCATACAGTATACAAGAAGTGTTGAGCAAGTAGGCAGTGGTGATGACAATTGGGTAGACGTACAGAGTTCAGTGGTAGTGGAGTCTGAAAAGGTGGGTTTTGAGTCTCTTGCAGAAGATCGCAAGTGATTCCGCAGTCCTGACCGATTGTGGAAGGTCGTTCCACCACCGACGGGTCAGGACAGAGAAGAGGCGAGGCCGCGAGGAGCGGCTGCCGGGCGCCCGGAGGGATGGGACAGTCAGTTTGCCAGAGGAGGCTGAGTGGAGAGGTCTGGCTGGGGTGTAGGTTGTGATGAGTGTCTGGAGGTAAGGGGGAGCAGTTCCTCTAGCCGCTTGACCTTGTCCTCCACGAACACAATGAAACATGCTGCATCTGTCTAAAGGCAATTCTTCCAAAATGTGCAGAGGGTGCAGTGGTGCATTCATCCCCAAACAATGGACATACACTAACACTAAAACTGAAACTATACAACATAAAAACTAAATCAATATTTCTCTATAAAACAAAAACTAAATAAGACTAGCAGAACCACTCTGAAAACTAACTAAAACAAAACTGAATTTTAAATTAAAATTGAAAATAAAATGGAAATAAAAACAAACAGAAAAAAACTAAACTATAACAACCTTGCTTTCCTAGCATGAAAATAAACACTGCATAAACATGTTCTAATGTGTCTGACATATGCACACAGCATGCTTTACCTCTATACAACTTTATAGAGCTACAATAACTGTGCAGGAATAGTTGGTGGCGCATACGGTCTGGTGGCCGCACCCTCTCACATTCAGCATTATGCATTTTAAATGTTCTGCTTCATCTGAGGATTGTTGAAACACAGACATGTCTTTAGAAAAGCCTTCACTGTCAAAAGCTTCCTCAAGAGGAAAATAATTATCCAGGAAGAAATTAACAGGATTTTCCTGATTCGTGATTCTTAGCAGGAGACTGCATTGCATTGATGTATACTTATACCCAATTCAACAGACAGATGGTCAAAGGCATACAGTACTTGTTAGAGGAGTCTTATTGGTTTTGCTCATCTTACCCCAATAATGAGGTGGATCTCGTTGGACAGGTCAGCGGTCACAGCAGAATAGCATCCTTGGGTGTGGATCTCCTTGGTTGAAGAGAAGCCCATCTTTATGAGAGACTGCAGCTGGAAAGAGGGAAAGGAAAAGAGGATACCACTGCTTTACCATGAGCGTCCATTTTAAAACAACTGAAATACCGAGGCCAGTCATTCGTCTGTACGATGAAAACACCAAATGAAGAAAGCTCTTCATACCTCCTTTAACGCTCCAAGGTCGATTTTCTCAATAGCTGACAATAAATACAAAAAGGTTTGAATTAAAATGAAATATGATTGCACTGCATTTGTAGAACATGAAAGTTGTCATTACAAGGAAATGACTAATTGTAATAATTATACCTCTCTGAATCTTTTCCAGTTGAAGGTTTGAAATATGAATGAACCCATCTAGGACAATAAGGAACAAATGGTACGACCCTGGAAGCAAAAGGAAACGAAGAATTAATGTCTGAAAGATATTTTTTCCCCCAATTCTTTCCAGACCAGTAATATGACTTATCAAGAGGTCTTGCTTCAGAGCAGAAAAGCAATGCAACCAACTTCAGCTTTGAGGTGAAAAATTGGGAACCCCTGATGTATAAGCCAACAATATATAACACATTCCCAAATTCTACACCAAGACCTCACCTGGAGTCGCCTTGTCCTCCTCCATGATGAGGCCTCTGAAGGTCTTCTCATTATGGTTCCCTTCTTTTGGACATTTCTGCAGCACAGCCTAGCGACAATGTAACATGCCATCAAAACACAATGAATCCTAGACTCGCGCTGTATGAGCACCAAAGTGCACATTTTAAGGCTAAGAAACTGTTACTAGTAGAGGCCAGTAAGAATTAGGAATTGCACGGAGTGTAAAGCTGAAAATGTAACTGAATGACAAAAAGAGAAAGTCAGCTTCTTACTCTTGTAAGCACAGTCCTCTTCTGTGGCACATAGATCAGATGAAGGTCTCCATTTCTCTCACCAACGAGCAAAAACTGCCCGTTCTGGCACACGCCCACAGTGTCCACCTCTGTGCCTAAAATCAACGCATACAACTAATCATTCCCGGGACATGATACCAGATAGAGTGAAGTTTTGGCTACGAGGCGTATTAAAACTTACCAAAATGAAGGTGCAACAAAACTGACTGAAAGTTCTGGTCAAAGAGGACCACAGTTGTGTCAGCGACAAGGATGCTGGAGTTGGAACTGTTCCAAGCATAGAGCTTTGGGTTGTATAGCACCTGCAGAAACAAAACGTGTCTTTCAGTTGAGTTCTTCAACAGGTGACACATTTATTGCACATTTCCGGACTTATTTTGTCACATTGGTAATGCACTGCTTGCTTTGCGTGAGCCACTACATAGCAAACACTCATAGAATAGACGTTTCTTATGATACATGGTCATTATGAGACTAAGTACAAACAAATGGATGTCATCACATGAAAACAACGAGATAACTTGATGGCTAGCTATAGCGAACCCTAGTTACCTTTTCAGAGGAGGAAAGTTTAACCAGGGTATCCACTTGATACAGGGCGCTGCCACACTCCTGTCTAGAGTCTAGACACAGTCGCACCGTGTTGGTATCGTCGTTGGTTAAAAGTTCCACTTCGTTCCACATTGTGACTCTTCGGTTTTAACGGTCTATGTATGTATGGAATAACAAAAAGACAACGTCATTACTGATCGTTTAGAATGTGTAATATATGGTGCTGGCTAATGGTAGCTAGCTAGCGCTCTGACAAGAAAGCAAGCAAAGTGCTGAAACGTACCTGACAGTTGATGTTTCTGATTTTCAAGGAATCTAAGCAACGTTAGTTAGCTCACTGTTACATTAGTTATCGCTAAAATTCCCGCGATCGCAGTATGTCAGCGTGCATAGCAAGTCGGCAGCTAAATAGCTAACACGTATGTGGTCAGTTGGACGCGAACTGATTACTTTCTGAAACTAATCAACATTGAAATTTGGCGGCAGGATCAGAATGAAGTACTTCCGGTAAAGGAGATTTCCATGGAAACGGGCCTTCAAACAAGCAAGCGCAGTTCCATGAAGAGCTTGCCGAATCTGAATCCACCCCTTTCACCTTTTGGGGCAAAAGTAAGTAGCTGATCCGGACTCGGTAGCTAAATTAATTGAAGGCCCTAATTTATCTGCCACCACCACTACCACCACTCGATTTTGATTCAAATCACAGTTAGCTATGACTTAAAATACACATTTTCAAAACTTCTGTTGCAGCTAACGTTGAATCAAAATTATGGATTTGAATTAAGTAACGGTCAATGCGTTTGACATTTAGTCGTGCTTAATTGCTGGCTGCTGTCAGTTTTATTAAAATCGTACGTAATTGATGGGTCATAATTTTTATTTCCATAAATGATTATTATGACAAGCAAAATGCTCTTTTCTGTGTGTTATTGTTTGTATCGTTGTAAGTCATCTTGTAAGTCGCTCTGGATAAAAGCGTTTGCTAAATGCTTAAAATGTAAAATGTCATTGAAAACTGACTTCATAAATAAGCTATGGAGTTGTCTCTAAAATGTCACTCAATGCCCCAGTGGTAACCTGTTTTTCAAACATAACCAATACACTTGTCTTTTCATTTGCCATGGACTGTGGAACCGACAGGCATTATGATTAGTCTTGACCCCAGACGTTCGATCTCTAGTACCGTGGGTTACTGTAGCCTCACACTAGCTGGCTACTAGATGCTGAAACCCCTCACCCCTAGCCCTTTCTGATCTGCAAATGATCATGCATTGTGTTCTGGCACACTGGAATTAAGTTTAGCATTATTCAGCTTGAGTCGGGAATTACAATGCTCCCTGTTGCTTTAGTAAATCATATTAACGACTGATTAATATGAAAAAATAGACATTGTTGAAGGTAGTGTAGTAGCTACATAATTACCCAGATTCCCGGGTTGATACTGTTACTTAAAATTGTGAGCAATGCATTCATACGAGCTAACGCCCATTTGTGTTGGTTTCGGTTAGAGTGAGGGTATCCCATGATGCATCACCAACAACATCCGGGGACTGAAATTTTGCGGAGAATCGGAGGATTGGAGCTTGCGAAGTAGTGGTGGGGGAAGACGGCAAAGCAGTAAGACTGTTAAAATCTGCAGTTTTATTTGTTCTTGTAATTCTGATATGCCGGTAAGTACATATCATATTTATTGACATCCGTTTTATATCACAGTTCTTTATTTTCAGTTCAAAGGGGATGTGCATCTTATAACCATTTTTAACAAGATGGCGTCGCGGGCAGCCATGTTGGGATCTCCGCACATTATGGTATTTGCTAGCCAGCTTGATACTCTTGATTGTTGCAAGCTTTTTACATTGAAGTACTAGTTTTTTCCTCTTTTCGAGGTAATCCAATGTATATGTGCATATAAAGTGTATTGACGTGTTATGAAATGGCTTATTAAAACTGTAGACCAATGGCAATGCACAAGCCACAGTTTTAGGTAACAGGCTAGCTAATTACACAAGGTTCGCTTTTCTAGCTGGTTAGCTAACTTGGTTATTGTTCTCTAACTGGTTAGAAATCAGTCCGATCGGTGTTTTTATAAGTTGAAGGATACATGAAAGGCGGTTCGCGTTAATCGACTGTATGTTCTTCAAAAGAGAAACCCTCTCGTTAGTGTTTTGCCAGCTACGTTTGCTTGGGTAGACTATAGCAGATAGCAGAAGATAACAGATTTTGCTATCTAGCTAACGAAGAAACAAGCAAGGGACTGACCAGGTACCTTGCTAGAAAAGGTTGTAGACAGGAACCCCAGTCTGTTGGCTGACGAGCTAACGTTCAAGAACTAAGGCACTGAGTCGTGTTTCTAGGCCAATGAGACCGTTATAGACGAGCTACCGAAAAGATCACCCCCTGAGACGGATAGAAGAAAGCCAAGCATGGAATCTTCAAAATCACCTCGAAGTTCTAAATACCATCACTCAAGATCAAGGTCACGTTCAAGAGAACGAAAACGCAAATCAAGTAAGTTAAAACGCCCTCAATTACCCTTTTTTAACTTCAAGTCAGAAGTAATACCCAAAAGCATGTATTTTAAAGCTACTGAGAAGTCAATATTTATCATCAAATATCCATTATGTTAATCATTACCTTATTATAGCAGATTAACACGAATTTTCGGCATACATTTTATACTCTATAATTATTTTCTATAGTCGGAAGTAGTTTTTCGAAAACTCAAAACTAGGAGTATGATTTCCTTACGCTCAACTAACACTTGTAGTAGTTAGCCACTCTAATTCAGTTTGTGTGACTTAACAATTGGAGGAAAGGATAGCTTAGTGCAGAATGAAAAGTGTATTAGGGCCAAGACTTTATTAATACAGTTCGGTTGCTCCAATATAGTTTGTTTTGATTGATATATCTTTGGTTCCCATGGTCACTAGCTTGATGTAATGTACTGTCGACTCTATCGATGTCTATGTGTTGACAATGCGAAAAAATGACTACGTTACATCCTCGACCATACGTCACTGTGCTGGTTACTGGTGTTCCCTGTCAAGAGCATATGCAAGCATGTGCCTGTGTAGACACAAAATATTTTTAGATCAACATGTATCAATTCATTTTCCCTTCCAATGCCTTTTCACTGGGAATTGACCTTCTCATTGAGCAAAACATCATGGAAAATATCAATACGATTTGAGCAGGAATGTTGTCATGAGATACTCTGCTTATGTTGTGTTTAATTACGTTCTGTTTTGGGTAGCTGCTAAATTGGACCCTAAGGGAAGGTAACCAGAAGCACCCTTCTATGTCATCAAAAATGTGCTACATGGACATAGCTGAGAGGGAAAGTCTTCTTTGGGGCCACATGCATTATCACCTATGCTTTTAGTCAGCCGAAAAAATGTTAAGAGTGGCAACTGCTTCCTTTAATACAGGGGTGGGTAATTCTGGTCCTGGAGGGCCGGTGTGTATGCAGGTTTCTGTTTCTACCAATTACCCTGGCTCAATGAGCTAATTAGTTGGATACGCCAGTGCTGGTTCACTTGTAGATTAGACCACAGTAACATGTTTCACATGGGAACACAAGAACAGTCTTCAGCTGTCGTTCATTGGATTATGAAGAAATTAACTAAAATGTCAGATCACGTAAATGTTTGGGCTAAATAAATAATTAAGAGCAGAAGTTGACATGAAATCCAAAAACGGATACGGCCCTCCTTGCCCATCCCTGCTTTAACCAATACTCTATAATTGCTAACAGTATTGTAACATAGCCTATGCACAAATGCAAGATACCCCTCAGTTGCATAATTATTGGATCCAATTTTGGAGTTTGCTATAGGATATTCCACCCCTCCGTTAAATACAGTCAACTACAAAATTATTCACACCCATGATAAAGATGAGCAAAAAAGGCGGTATAAGATAAAAAAATAAATAAAAAAAATACAGGTAAAGAGCTATATTGTATGCTCAAAAAATTAAAATGGGAAAATTAAATTTTTGTATACTGATACAAGAATTTCTCCGGTAATTGCTCAGGTAATACGGTTTTGTATAACAAGTAATATTTTGCCCTAAAGATGTCATAAAAAATGACTTAATCTTTTTCTCTGAGTAAATGTATTAGTATACAACCTTTCTTTTTTGCTCATCCACAACACAGCAGACCCACAAAGGAGATATCAGACATTTGGGCTAGTGTTAGCAATGTATTGTTTATACATGGGAATGAATTTGGCAAGCAATATTTTGTGATTGATTTTGGTTCTGGAATCATAAGTGGAAACCCTGTGATGAATCACAGGAAATTATTCGGATGTGTTAATTATGGATATTTGATGAGAAATATGCACATGAACGAAATGTTGGAGGACTCTGTTGCCCTCAAAAAAAGATGCTAAATCTTACAGTAGCATGAATTCTAGAATTGACGAGTCACAGAACAAACCTTGCATCTTATTTATGTCTCTTATGAAAAATAAGTAACCCCAATTGACCTTTCCACTTCTCCAGCTGACAAGAAGCACAGACGAAGTCGAAGCAGGAGCAAAGAGGTAACTAATCTTAGTTCATCGCAGACAGTTAGGGCTAAAATGTGCTTATCTCAGCTTTATTGTAGTTGTCCTTTTTAGTTGTAGTACATGGTAAGTACAGAGCCATATAAAAAAAGTCAGACTTTTAATGGGTTTATGAAAAAAAAGCATGGTTGCATTTAGTAACATGAACAAAGGTGAATGTTTTTCTTTTCATGTTTTTTCATGAGATGACACCTTTACATTTGATTACAATAGGACAACCATAGTCAAGTAGTAGCCGTCTTTAGATGAAATTTGTTTATGTAGGAGCGTTTTTTTCTTTTCGTTACTTTTTTTGTTACCTCCTGTGTGTAGACCACATGATAACATTTCTATAATAAATCATACTCAGCGTGCTTATGCACGAAGAGACTCTCTGAACTGAAGACGCTGCTGACAAAGATAGCAAAATTATATGCCTACCTCCCGGAAAGGTAACTACCACCATTCAAACTCATATTTGCCTTCTTAGCAAATAAATAACTTTTTGTTTTGCACAAACACAGGCAGCACCCCTTGTGATTTATTTCTAGTTGATTTCAGATGAATCCAGCCCAGATGGCTATGGGCAGTATTGGCCTGATATAATCATTCAGATTTAACAAGATGCATGCCTAGAACACAATTAATTAAGCTAAAGAATTAAGGCTTTTATTTAGCTTTATATAGATACATTGGAGAAGGAAAGTCTGCATCTTGGTTTTATGTGGGATGCATGAATTCCACAGGATGTTTTATTGAAATAAACTGCTCATGTGACGTGTACTTTAAATTGCCCTGAAGGAATAGAGCTTACTGCAGGGTTGCTGGTGATTTAATGGCCACTAATAAACAACCTCTGGTTACCAGCGTTGCTGTCTGAATAATGTAGGGTTTTCTTGGCTGTAGAGGTTAAAAAAAAAAAAAAAAAACAGAACGGTTGCCTCACTTCAAAGATTTAGTACTCAAATTGCAGTAGATGTTGGTACATGCGATGCTGATTCCTGTAGGCCGACGTTCTACCAAATACCGTAGAGCTGCACCAAACCTCTTCTCTATCTTTAACGTGTAAGTGCAGTCATTTGGACATGCTCATCGTCATGGTTTCACCTCCTGAACAGAAGGGGGCAGCATTGCAGTTTTAGCCCACCGGACTAGACTAAAATTAAAAAAGAACAAAATAAAAACTAAAACGACAGCTTGTTGTTACTGATTCATTTCTCATATTGATTCGAATGCCTTTGTAAGTTGAGGAGGGTGTCTGTGGCTTTAAGAGGTGACCAAGAGTAACTTTCTTTACATGACTGGCGGACTTTTTTGGAGATTCATACTAACTCTCTTTGTTGCACTATTTTTCTGAAAGAGCCACCTTCTTCTTAAAACAGGCACGAAAGAGGGACCCGGACAAGCCTTCAAAATTGCACAAGGGGGAAGAGCAGCAGGAGCGGGAGCAGGCGGAGAAAGGCCGGGAGAGGCTGTCTGCCGAGAATGGAGAGGAGAGACACCGGCGCCGGGACGCGAAGACCTGCCGGGGGCGGAGCCACTCCCGGTCACGGTCGAGGGAGAGGTGAGGGACACCCCCCCCTTCACTGGGATAGTGGTGGTTCTCGCCATATGAATGACTAATCACCAATATGGGCGAGGTGATGTGTATGGTCATGCTTAGGGAACTGGGTTTGTGTGGTAAATAGGCGCCATCGCAGCAGAAGCAGAGACAAGAGGCGATCCTCAGGGTCCCGGGCCAAACACCGGCCGGGAGCAGGAGCTGCAGCAAGAGCAGGTATGCCCACAAGAAGAAGCGGGCCCGGTCTCGCTCAGGGTCCCGGGCCAAACACCGGCACCGGAGCAGGAGCTGCAGCAAGAGCAGGTATGTACCCACCTTCCCTCCGCCATGTGCACGTGTTGTTGCTTCTGTGGGTCTTACTTTGTCACTGTGCGTGTGCGCCTGTGCGTTTGGGTTTGCTGTGTGTGTGGGGTAATGGCTGAACTCTCTGCCCTCTTCCAGGGAAAGGAAAAAGAGAATTGAGAAAGTTCGCAGAAAGAGCCGCAGTCGATCCGTGAGCCCCCCAGCTTTCCGGGGCCGTAACACTGCCATGGACGCACAGGAAGCCTTGGCCAGAAGGTACTACAGCTGCTTGAATCAATTGTGAGAATTAAATTAATTCCAGAGTTTGGTACATTTTATAAAAACCTTCAGTTTTGTGAATCCACTTATCGCTTAATTAAATTTTTACTCCACTGATTTTTTAACAGATTGGAAAGGGCAAAGAAACTGCAGGAACAGAAGGAGAAGGAAATGCTGGAGAAACAGCAGCAACAGGAGATTGTTGCAGGTAAGGGGGTGGTTTTTCTTTTGGGTACCAAGCTAAGCAGTGAAGGGTTTGCAGCTGAACTTGTGCATTATTCATGGGAAACCAAGCACAAAAGAGCACATAGGATTGTGACGATGTAGAGCAGGTTGATAACGCAGGCTCCATTTTGGCTCTCAGTGGCTGGTCCCCTCCTGTGTGACCCCGTGGTGGCGGCCACCGGCACTTCTGTCTTGAACGTGGCGGCGCTCCTGGCATCGGGGTCGCAGGTCACGCCCCAAATCGCCATGGCGGCACAAATGGCGGCCCTGCAGGCCAAGACCCTGGCGGAGACGGGCGTCGCCGTGCCGAGCTACTACAACCCATCAGCTGTCAACCCTGTGAAGTTTGCAGAACAGGAGAAGAAGAGGAAGATGCTCTGGCAAGGCAAAAAGGAAGGGGTGAGGATGCGATGATGTGGATGAGTGTATGGCTAGGCATTGTTTTTTTTGACCAACACTGAAATTACATTGTTCAAACAAAGAATAATTAAACTGTCAATTACACATGCCAACTCTTGAGAGCTTAAATGGGAGTATAGTTCTTTAAAAATATTTATTTATTTATTTATTTTTTTTCCCTGTTTTTCTCCCAATTTGTTGTCCAATTGCACCCTCTATTTCTTCAATTCACCCTCCCTCATGAGCCAACCGCCCGCAACAACGGGACACACCCCGGGACTGGCAATGAACCGCTTCCTTAGAGACAGAACTCGCCTATTTGTTTTGTCCACAGGGAAACTTTCTCTGCTCTTGGTGAGCTCATGCCAGCTTCCCTCCCCCCTCCCTGGGGTGGACAGCCAATTGCCACCCCCTGGCGGCACTCCTGACCAGAGCTGGACTGGCGCTGTCGGGGAATCGAATGCCGGCCGCAGTGGGCTGCATACATGCATTCATTTATCAATTGCTTTTACCGTTACGCCACCCGGGAGGGCCCCCATAGTTGTTATCTTTTGACATTTTTTGTTTGGTTTTTTTATTCTCTATTTTTCTCCTTATTTTTTGTTTCCAATAATAGCCTGTTTTGAGAGGTCGCTGCCATAGTCCTGAGACCGGTAGTGGGTGCTGAACAACCACCTCCGAGCCAGGTCACCATAACACACAGGACCACTCGTATATGCAGCGACCTCGTATTGGCTTCCCTCCCTGTGGAGGACAGCCAATTGCTGGCCACAGTGTTTGCATAATACTCTGCAGGTTTTCTTAGCATTGTGTGTTTGCAGTTTAGTCTTGTTTGCTGATGTGATTTTGAAAATAATGGCAAACAAATATTTGTTTTTTAAGGACAAGTCACAGACAGCTGAGCTGTGGGAGAAGCTGAACTTTGGAAACAAGGACCAAAATGTCAAATTCCGCAAGCTGATGGGCATTAAAGTAAGCTATCCTCTTAAAGCAAGGGGCGGTTTTTACAAGCCCTGCTTATTTTCCTTGAATAGCTAAGGAGGTTTTGAGATTATAGTATAATATGTTTGAAATCAGCGATTGTAATAATCAACCTACTGCACATATCATTTGGATTGTTTGATAATATTTTGAAGCTGCAACATTGGACTTTGAGTTATTTAAAAGATACTGCCATTTGGCGTGGCTGGTGGGGTGTTCTTAGCAAGGCAGTCCCACATGCAAATTATCACATGCATCACTTGAATCTGCTCATGTCTTGGGGCCCGAGTGGTGCAACCAGTAAAGGCACTTCTACGAGCAGGTTGCCCGCTGTGGCCTGGGTTTAAGCTCTGCCCGGGAGTCCTGTTCGGCAGCAGTGAGGCCCCAGGCACGGGGGGAAGGAAGCCGGCATGAGTTTGCTGCATTCAAGTGGCGCTGTGTGTATCTGAGTTATGGTAGACGATTTAGTGGCGGGCGGGGGGGGGTTGAACTAGAAGGGAGTACAATTGGCCACAAAATTAGCTACCGTAGTCCTGCAACCGGTAGCGACACGTGACCTGACGCCTCTTCCGAGACGGCACTCACCCAAGTATCAACCGTAACCCGCTATACTGCAGGGCCACTCTAATGCGCAGCGAATCTCAATGTCGGCTTCCCTCCCCCCTCCCTGAGACGGACAGCCAATCGCCGACTCTGACGAGACGGGGAATTGAACCCCGGTCTCCGTTGCCAGCGTCGGACGTTGTAACCACTGGGCCACGCGGGAGGCCCATCGTAAATGCATTTCTAATAAAATGTTGGCCTCCTAGGGTGAAGAGGAAGGCGGAGTCCCTGGCAGGATAAACGCGGAAGGCCTAAAGACCCTAGAGCAGCAGGAGGAGATGTTCCGGAACCTGGACGTCCAGTACGAAATGGCCCGGTCCCAGACCCACACCCAGAGGGGAATGGGCCTGGGTTTCTCCTCGGCCTTCTCCTCTCGAGGGATGGACACAATTTAATGTGGCACACGACTTCATCTCTGCGTGGACTCTCCCGTCGCACTGTCCCGAGTTGTATGTCCTGGTGTTAAAGGTCTCTGTTTACTGAAGAAGAAAAATATTTAAAAGCTAGTAGACTAGCTTGCATGGATGTTGCATTGAAACTATAATTTATTGAGGAAACAAAAAAGAATCTTCCACCTGAATAGTCAGCTGTAAATAGCCATGTGCTGATTTAGCTGCAGCATTTGGATTCCGTACACCTTTTTAAAACGATGCAATGGTTTAATATGACAATTATTGAAAAGGCAGGGCGAGGGGACTTGACAGGGTTAGACTATTGTCATTGCTGTGTCCCCTGCTTTTTGTACTAAAATTGTATATATTTTCATTTGTTAACACGAGTGGAACAATGTAGATGTGAAGTGGAAGGATTCATTCATTTCTGTTTGATTACCACTGGCGTAAACCAACTTGGACAACAAATCAAGAGTATGTAGCGTTCCATCCTGAAAACCTTCAGTCCATTTAGTCTTGACTTGAATATTACGAGTGCATTATCCAAAGGATTGGTTCTGTATTCCACTGATGGCATGACTGCAACCATGAAACCGCCTTTGTATGAAATATATTTACTTCAATAAAAAAGAATAGTCTTTTGTTTTCTGGTATCTAATTTTCACATGACTGTTTTTTATCAAGATCTAAAGCAGGGGTGGGGAATTCGCTTGGCTGCATTTTTGTGTCCACCTAGTACCCTGGCTCTCCAACGCGGGGTCACTGCGACAAGACCACAGTAAAAGGTTTTTATGTAGGAACACTAGAACAGTATTCGGTTGTCATTCATGAGCTTAGAAAGCACTAACTCAAAATGTCAGATTGCGGAAATGAATTTAAATTGGTGGGGCTCTTCGTTCCCACCACAGATCTGTTGCATATTAATTTTTTTCATCGCAAACATTGCTATAATAAACACTCCCAAAGGTGAAATTGTGGAAAATTTAAATAAGTGCAAATATTGGTGTAATAAGTAATAACCAAATGGATTACGATGAAACATTACTTGCTAGTACTGTGCGTCGCAATAGTCAACCATGTACAGAAAAAAGGGCGACGTTTTAATATGGGAATAAAGCTTTCCTGCCTCGGTGATTGGAAGCTTTTAACCCAATGTTTTCATTAAACTTCCATTTCCAGCACTTAAGGAGTCACCAGAACGTGGGTGGACGAATTCCGTCTTGAAGGAAGTGGAGTTCGCTGCCCTTGGAGAATTAGCTTGCCTTGTAGAGACGAGCAGCGGACCTGTGTGGGGAGGGTAAATCGAAATAAATACAGGGTGTAATTGGCTACTAAATTGGGCGAAAAATCCGAAACAATCTCGTATATGATGAAAATGACAATTGAACTCCATTGTGAATCATCTTTAAAGTAAAACAAATTCTGGTGCTGTTTTTAAATGTAATCTTTTTTATCTTTTCATATCTGCAAATAGTAATATTTATCGCATTTGATTTATAAACGGATAACCGAAAACGACAACCACATCAACTTTATAATTAAAAATATATTCATCCCAAAGTGCATTCGTCGCTCCCTGAATGCATCACATTATTTAAAGAGTTAAGATTTAAATTTCGGCTTGCTTTTTGTATGGCGTTAATTTCAAAATACAGATGACATTACCAGCACAATTTGTTTTGGCTATTAAGATCATTTCTGGAATGATGATGCATATGATTAAATGACATATTTATCAATGTTATAAGGATATACAGGTAACTGCCAAAATAAATGGGTTGTGGCGGCTCTGTTATGGTGTGGGGTACATTTTCCTGGCATGGTTTTGATCAACTCAACCCCTTAGAGGTCAAGGTGAATGGCAACACATACAAAGCCATTCTAAGTGATCACCTTCATCCTATGGTGAAGCATTTTATATCCCGATGGGAGTGGTCCCCTCAAGGGTGACAATGCACCCATCCACAGGGCACGAGTGGTCACTCTTGTCTCACTGGTTGTCTGTCACCAGGTCTCAACCCAATTGTGGGAGACTCTGGAGCAGCGCCCGAGACAAAGTTTTCCATCACCATCAACAAAATACCAAATTATGGAATTTATCATAGAAGAATTATTTTACATCCCTCAAATAGTGTTCCAGAAACTTGTAGAATCTATACCAATGCGCACAGGCACGTCCACGTGCACAGATAGGGCCCAAGGGGGGCTTGAGCCCCTGCCCTTTTGCCCTCAGAGTAAAAAAAAAAAAAAAAAAAGTGCCCTTTTTTTGGCTGGTTTTAATTGTATTTTTTATTTTATTTTTGCTATTGAAGTTCTATCCAATATAAAGAGGGAAATGTATAGTAGTATACACGAAAAAAGACACCCTATCAATTTAAAAAGTACTCCGCTCTCCAACCCCCCCCCCACCCTTCCAAATGGTTTAGTCTCAATCAATCAATCAACGTTGCATCTTCCGACATTCCGAATACAACTTGTCATGAAAAGCACCGCATCCCCAGCTTCAGTTAGGTTACGGTGAATGATATCACTCAGGTAGGCACTGTTTTAATTATGAAACCACGATTGAACAACACTTACTTACTTTTTATGTTATATATCCGTGAAAAAAACGATGAAGTAGGCCAATAGGACTTGCCAACTTCACGCTGTAATTTCATCATTACTAGCCTCTGTATGCAGGACAACTTACAAATATGCAATTAATTTCTGAAGCAGGTAGTTACGTTTTGCATAGTTTTGCTAGTTTAGTGTAGTCACCCCCTTTTCTTTATAGCCAGTTTTCTAAAAACGTGGTGTTTAAAAGTGTATTATTGTTTGGGCACGTAGCAGTGTGTTTCCTTGTTAAAATAAAAGTTTTTTGTTTGTGAGTGGGGTGAGTGCCCTTTTTTTTTTTTTTTTTTGCTTGAGCCCCTGCCCCTCAAAATGTCTGTGCATGGCCCTGAATGCGCATTTAAGTTGTTCTGGTGGCTCGTGGTGGCCCAACGCCCTATTAACACATTTTTTGTTGTTGTTTCACTTTATTTTGGTAGCTACCTGTATATAATGGGGGAAATTGGTTTGGAACCATTAGCTTTTTGACAGTGTCAATCCACAGTTATATGTAGAGTACTCTTTTCCTTTGTATTTTTATCAGTGGAATTGTCGCAGCTTGAGAACGGAAAGGTAAGGTCTGGGGCAAGTGTAGATTTCGAGGGGAATCCAGGCGCCTGTCATAGCGTACAATGAACATCAAAAATGACTCTTTTCCATTGGTATGTCAGCTGAAGCTGCATCCAGAACAGAATGTTTCTGGGAATTTGTGTCCTTATTCTGGCTACTTATTTGCATTAACAAACACAGGAGCTTACTTTGTGTCCAAAGCAAAGCGAAATCTAAAAGTACAAATGGTCTTTTAAAAGCGTCTAAAAGTACAAACATGCTTTTAACCCATTTAGACCTAAAATGCCTGCTAAAAACGGCTATTAAAACCTAAGCAATTATTCTACACAACCTCTTAAAACCTGAGGGTTTTCTGGAAAAAATTTCTAAAAAACAAGCCGACACCAACGTGCACTTCATTTCCCCCACGTCTATTTCAGCGAATCACAGCGCATTTCATTAATCGCAAAATCGAAGCGACCAAAACGTCACTCCAGGTCTTAATGGGTTAAAAGAGTGGTGATTAGTAAAATACGGTATGTCATACTTCTATAGAATTTCATTATGTTTCATTATGTTTTTCTCTTAAAAAATAACATTTATATATGTATGTATATATATAAGGTATATATACATACAGTCCCGGCCAACTCAAATTTCTAGGCCACAGTGAATAAGGAAGAAACAAACAAGGGGCTTGATTAGTCAGATGCAGGTAACTTTGAGCTATAAAAGCAGAAATTTGAAAAATCAGTTCATGCTCAACATTGCTTTTGTCAACATGCCCAAGATCAAACCAGAAACCAAAGTGCTGATCATCAAGAATCTCAAGTCTCCTGCTGAAGTTGCAGACATCTTCAATGTGTCTAAACGGCAGGTGGAGAGACTGGTGACGTCCATGACAGACCCAGGTCGGGCAGACCGCACAAGACAACTGCTCGAGACGACAGCTTGCTGGTCCGACTGTCAAAAGCCAGCCCCATGTCAACCACCTCACGGCTCCAGGAGGAGTGGATGCCAGCTCGCTTGCTCGCAATGGTCTCCACGGTCGTATTGCTGCCCAGAAACCAGCGCTAAACAAGAGACAGCTAAGAAATCGTGTTGCGTACGCCAAGGCCCATAGCCTGACAGAAGGTTGGACAGCAGAAAAGTGGCGAAAAATAGATTTTTCAGATGAATCATCAGTTGAGCTCCATCCCAAGCGCCGCCAATATTGTCAACAACCCTCTGGGGCCCGTCTGGACCCACGGTTCACCCAGAAGACAGTCAAATTTGGAGGTGGAAAGATTATGGTTTGGGGTTACATCCAATATGGAGGTGCCAGGGAGATCTGTAAGGTGGATGGTAACATTGACAGTGCCAAATATCAACAGATTCTTGCCTCCCAGTACATTCCCAACTACAAAAGGGGTCAGATTTTTCAACAGGATGGAGCTCCTTGCCATACCTCAGGTTCCACTATGAAGTTTCTCAGGGGGAAGAAGATCAGGGATGGCCAGCACAGTCTCCAGATATGAATATTATTGAGCATATCTGGGGAAGAATGAAGGAGGAAGCTTGGAGGACCAAGCCGAAGAACTTGGAGGAGCTTTGGGATGCCTGCAAGGTGGCCTTCCATGCCATCCCCGACGACTTCATCAACAAGCTCTACGACTCTCTGCTAAACCGGATGGCAACTGTTCTGCAGGCCTAAGGAACCCATACAAGATATTAATTTCTTAACTTATAGTCCATGATGAAATACTAGACCGATTTGTCATATGTTATTTTTATTGTTATTGTAATTTCTTGATTATAATTTGATTTGCGACAAGACTTTTGTCCAGGTAGAAACTGGCTTGTTCATCATTGTCAAGCAATAAACCTTATAAGCATCTATGACATTTTTGTTTTGATGGTATCTAAATAAACTTTAGACACTTATGATTAATTTGTGTTGTTTCCTAACTTTATTAGCTAATTAAGAGTTGGGTAATTAGCAATTGTCACTTTTGTCCACTCATGCGACAAAACTTTTGGCCGGGACTGTATACATATATACAGTACTGTGCAAAACTCTTAAGCCAATCTGAAAAATTCAAATTAAAGCCATTTATCTGAGCAGTAATTGTTTATTTGGTTAACAGAAAAACCCACTATAAAACATTGAAGTAAACACAAAGAAACATTAATACAATCTAATACTGTGAGTGTTGCATCTGCACACTTCTGCTCCAAGTAGATCTTAATTGTGTTCGGGGTCCTTATTGTGCTGAAAGAAAGTTTTCTCAATCAGTCATTTTCCGAAGGTACAGCATATAAATGAATTATATTTCTCAACATTCATAATTACATCAATTTTGACCAGATCCCCTACACTGTTGGCTGAAATGCACCCCCAGACCATGACAGAGCCACCACCATGCTTCACAGAAGGCTATGAACCAAAAAATTGAAATATGGACTCATCGCACCATAAGACTTTCTGCCACTGGTTGTCACTCCATGCTTTATGGTCTTTTGCGTATTGCAATCTCTTCTGTTTGTTGCCTTTCCACAAGAATGGTTTCTTCGCTGCAACATCTTACAAAATAATTTCTTGTAAGACATATTTTCACGGTTGAAGCATGTACTTTGGTGCCAGATGACTCTGCCAGATGCTGAGCAAGCACTTCACTGGATTTCCTTCTGTCCCTCAAGGAAGTGACCTTTAAATACTGTTCATCAGATGCAGACAGCTTTTTGGTCTTTTGGTTTTCTGTCTTCAACTTGTTTCTTCAAATTTCTTTATGACAGCTGGAACACCATATCTTGAAAATGCAGTTGGGCTATTGCTCGCTGACAATAGCCTTGTTGATGCAAAACTGTGATTTTATGTCTGTTAAACTAAACTAAATACACGGAATGACTGGAGTGCCTCGAGGGGAGGTTTGGGAACCAAACCTGTGTTCTTCTAGCCATCTCACAAGATATCTTTTAGATAATAACTTTTAGGAAAACACAATAAATTATTGTTACTTTTTATTGTATTAATGCTTATTTGTATTTATTCTAAGGATATATCGTGTTTTTCCAAGCAAATAAAGACTTACTGACCAGATAAATATCTTTAAATATAATTTTCTCGGGTGGCCTGACACTTTTGCACAGTACTATATATATATATATATATTTATAAAATGTATAATATATAATGTTTTTCTCTAGAGTTAGGTTTATCCTGAATGGGGCGCAGTTACACCGCCTTGGTCGTTTGAAAACCTACAATAGTCGGGCCTCTCCTGCAACCAATCAGTGATCTCGCTTGTCTACCTATGACCCTCTGAACTCCGAACCAGGCACACACGAAGATGGCGGAGGTTGATTTTGGTGACAGTGAGCTGTTCCAGCAACTGGAGGAAGACAGACCTGTAAACATCCACATTCGGTTTGGCCACGATGAAGAAGATCCAGAGGATATTATTGAGCTCCGGGAGAAGTTAGAAGAATGCGAAGTAACGATAAACCGACTGCAACTAGAGAATATCCTTACGGAGAGACAACTCTGTGATGCCTGTAGCTAGCTAGCTAGTTAGCTACTGTTATCACTCCAATTAGCCAGTTTAGCAAGCATTTTTAGCTTAATGGGCAACAACAGCAATGCATTTTGCCCTTCCAGATAAATTGGGGGAATGTTGTACTTACACACTGTCAGTACCAAAAGTCATTACGTGTGCTGCCAACTTCGCCTGGTTTCGATTATAAGTCGTGGCCTGTCTCGCTAGCTAGCAAACAAGCTAATTGTGAAATCAAATATCGCCGCTCACATAGCCATTGGTTAGAGCCTAGCTATGCGTTTCTCGTCGTGTTTTCACAGGAAAAGTACTCGGCTATAATTTTCTCTCCGAATCTCATTAATATACATTCTTACACGAGTGTGAACGAGCTAGCGCTAACTAACGTTCCCTAGACCAGGCAGTAACGTTAAGCGAAATGATTGTTTCGTAGGTAGCGCTGGCTAACGTTGGCTAGTTTATACAAGCTAGAACGTCTCATGTGGTTTGAGACCTTCGCCTCGAAGCAGCGTTAGTTTAACTTTCAGTAAAATGAGCTAAACATAAGTCATAGGCGTTTTGTTTCAGTCTAAATTAAACCCTTCCACGTCAGTAAAGTGTTAGTTTAGTTGCATGTTTAGCTATGTGGATTCACTTTCGTTTATTGTCAATTGGGTCACGCATAAGTCGACTACCTAGCCAGTAAATTACAGGGATGAATACATTGCCTGGATCTCACTAAAGCGTTTAATACCACGTATTAATATATGTATACTTCAAGTTAATTGTGCTTGACATGTAAGTATTCTTTAACTATTTGTGCACATCAGGACCTGAAGAGGAAATTAAATATTTTATCACGGCCAAGGTAAGCCAGTTCATATCATGATTCAAAAACTATAAATGCTGAAACCAGGTAATGAGAGTATTTTTCCTATAGCATTTATCATCGTATCGTTTTCCGGTGATAAATGACGTGTCCTTTAATGTTCTTTACTTTTTCTGCTCCAGCGGTTATAATGTGGAAGACACTAAATTAGATGGACCACTGCTTCAAATACTTTTTGGAAACAATGACATCTCAAAGTAAGTATTGTCCGTTTAATTCACCCATGAATGTTGGGCCAAGGTTCTGACGCATGTTTTGGTCTGTTGATTGAGGCTTGTCGGAATTTTTTGCCAGGCAATGCCGCCAGGAGATCGAAGATTGCATCTATGGTCTTGTTCAGAAGCACAACCAACAGGATAAAAACGAAAAAGAGAAATCCTCCTTTCATCTCAAACCTCAGGTACACTGTGACTCTGTTCCTCTTACCAGGGCTTGAAAGCCTTTGGAACATTAATCTCCTCATATTGTATAATGGCATACTTTCAGCTGGTACAAATTATTATAGATTGAGTTTATATATGTTTTTGCTTCCTTACCATGTAGCCATCAAGTTTTGTTTTGGAAGAGAAAGATAGAATGAAGATTTTAGACCCGATCAAGAAGATCAAGGATGCATTCAGTGTAAGTCTGCATGTCTGTTTTACTATTGTCTTTATTTGGACTGACTGTTTGCACATCACCAACCCAAAGCAATTTCCTGTTTGTATCCTTTATATAGACAGTCAATGTGTTGGTGAAAGGCTAAACTGTTTCAATAAAACTAATGAGTAAATTAGTTAGTCAATATCAATTAATATCTATTAAATGCTGCTTTTCATTTTTGTTGGTTTAATTTGTTTGTGTCAGATTTAGGACAGTTTATACTGAAATATGAAGGGGCTAGAAAAACAGTCCCCACGCCCCCCAAAAAAATTGCATTGCAAGATTTTTTCATTTTGCCATTTAAAAAAATAAATTCATTCTGTTCCATCGTATGATTCATAAGCACAAGAAGTAGGTTTAACACATTTCCACTGCCCACACTGCGTTTAGAAACAACATTCCGGTTCTGTCCTTTTCGGTGCATTTTAAGTGCAAAGCCTCCCTTTGAGCAACATGTTGATTAATGGGTTGATGTCTGTCTTCCTGCAGGTGGTGGGGAGTGTGCTGTATTTCACCAGCTTCTGTCTGGACAAACTAGGACAGCCTCTACTCAACGAAAATCCTCAGCTGACTGACGGATGGGAGATTCCTACGTATCCTCCAGACACTGCATGCCTCCCGAATGGACCTGCAGTTGCACATTCAATGCTGAATGCCTTCTTTTAGCCTGCCCCTTATTACCGCTAGAAGTTTTACAGCCATGGGCAGATGTTGGGCATCTTTTGCTGCATCGATTTTGTCTTTCCGACAGGTGTGCCTCTTGTCACTTGGGAGTCCACAGCAGGACAGTGCTACATGCGAATCAGAGCATTTGAGATCTACTCTCTTTCCTTATGTGCTCCTTGTCAGGTCTTTCAATCGCTTGCTGGCCACTCATAGTTTGCCGAAGGCAGGCCACGTTAATGAAATTCCCTGATCCATAGTTTTTATTTATTTTATTTTATTTTTACGATTTTACCCCGGTTTTCTCCCAATTTGATAGCCAATGACTCTCGCTAGTCTTAGTTCAATCCCCTCCATCGTAGTTCGCTGCCGTAGCCCTGTGACCGGCAGTGACAATGGCGAAGCGCTGCCTCCTCCGAGACAGCACTCGTCGTGCTGTCGACTGTAATTCCGGCACCCCAGAACCACTCCTGTGAGCAGCCCGGTGGCACTCCCGCCCAGAGCCGACTCTGGCGCGATGGGGAATCGAACCCTGGTCGCCGTGGCCAGCGTCGGATATTGAAACCACTAGACCACGCGGGAGGCCCCCCTACTGATCCATTGTGAAAGAGGTTCCTGAATGTTACAAAGATACCAGCAAGTCTTCGGCCAGGTTATCGCATCACAAGGACAAGAACTGCAAGTCAAGGAAAAAAGGTGTGTGGCACTAACTGCTATACTAACTACTGCACTGTACATTGTATGTGTACATTTATAAATGATTACATCAGTTATACGTAACTTTTGATTTATTCAATTTATTATTACAAGTAATTATTACATAACGTTATTTGTGTTCTAAAAATGCATTATAAGAGTCATGTCTGCCCTTATCTAATTCAAAACCTTGCCGACAGACCAAAGCCTTGCTGCTTCAACTGCGGTTTAGAGGATCATCAACTAAGAGACTGCCCCAAGGTAAACCCCATTTTCTTTCAAGAAGGATGGACAGCAGTGGACTTAATGCACACAAACATTGCATGTGACCGTTGGCAATTTTGAGCCCAGGAGCTGAATAGCCCTGCCCAAAGTGTGTTATGGAAGAGATGGAAAGGTTGTTTGGTTTTCAGCCACGGGACAATGCCCGTATCAACGAGAAGCGAAAGGAGTTTTCTGTAAGCAGCAGCAGCAACCTAAGCAACCAGCGGTACCATGCAGAAGAGGTGGAAGAGCGGTTTGTGAAGTATAAACCGGGAATAGTAAGGTAAGGCCATGTCATCAATATGAAGTTTAAAGCAGTTGAGAATGATCAACGCACCAATGATGCCAATGTTTTGTATAGTAACCGCAACGTAATTGGGTTTTTTAATGACATTTCTGTTGAAAACGTATTGGTCATTCAGCAATATTACAGTAAAAGGGTATTGGTTTGGCTTCCCTCGTTGTCCAGTGGTTACAATGTTCGACACTGGCCACGGAGACCGGGGTTCGATTCCCCATCCCGCCAGAGTCGGCTCTGGCCGGGAGTGCCACCAGGGGGCGGCGATTAGCTGTCCGCCCCAGGGAGGGGGGAGGGAAGCCGACATGACGTTCGCTGCTCATAAGAATGGCCCTGTAGTACCGGGTTACGGTCGACGGCCTGGTGAGTGCCGTCTCGGAGGAGACGTTACTTCGCCTTCGTCACTACCGGTCGCAGGACTACGGCAGCGAACTCACATTACTAAGGGGGATTGACATAAAAATAGTGGGTCTAATTGGCTACCAAATTGGGAGAAAATTGGATAAAATCTCAAAAAAAATCTAATTTGGTTTTTTTCAAGTTCACATAGACTGCGTACTGAGTCACTGAAAATTCGTATAGATTGCTAAGTTGGCTTCTCCAGAGTCATTGAGACGATCCCGGGTGCATGCTCTCTGCCCTTCACCGAAGAAGGATTTTTGGCCTGAGGACTTTTTTTTTCACTGAGCAGTGAGGAGCTGCTGGAAGCCTTGGGCGTGGCAGACAACACCCTCCCTCCCTTCATCTACCGCATGCGGCAGCTGGGCTACCCGCCGGGATGGCTGAAAGAGGCAGAGCTGGAGAACTCGGGCCTGACGCTCTACGACGGAAAGGGTGAGAAACCCGTCTGATGGAGACCGAAGGTGGAAGGCTTGCTCTGATAATATCAACGGGGGCCAATGCTTGTCCCGAACAGCAACTGTCTTGCGCCTTCTTTGATACAATTACATGTTCCAGGGATGAGCACTTTATCCCGTTGGATGCTGGTAAAATTTGAAAACACTCCTTTTTACATTTTACATTGTAAATGTAAAATGTTAAAATTTTACAAACATTTACAAACAAAAATACGTTTTTTACATTTACAAATGTAAAAAATTTAAAATTAAAATTAAAACACTCCTTTGTCAGTGTTAAAAGCGTTTCCTATTGTAATTTGACCCAGGCCCAGTATTAAGATGCAATTAAATGGGTATTCGCAATGTGTTGTGGTTGTCCTGCGGGGTATGTTGTGTGGCTGGATCTGCAGTTTTGTCTTAATTCCTTTGAGTGATGAGTGTTGTCTGTGTTAATGGTTTTCCCTATTAAGTGTCGAGTGAGGGAGAAATCACTGAGGATGAGAATTACCAAAGTCATAAAATCTCCTATGATGTCTCCAAGCTCGTAAACTTCCCCGGCTTCAATGTTTCTACGCCTGCCAGTATTAACGATGTAAGTGTCTGTCTGTTGGTGGTTATTGATTACATCGTGACATCATTGCAGCACAATGGTCTTTTCTGTTTAAATAATTTCCAGATTCATTCAACCAGACCTTGAGTGATGTAACTGACTTCAAGCACTGTGTAACTGTTTGCATTGATTTATAGCTCTGGCAAAAAAGTTTTATCATTTTATTTCCATGCGTTTTAAGGAGTGGAGATCATATGGGTCTATCCCAATGCAGCATGACCATATGAAGAAAAACTTTTCCGCTTATCTGTCCACAAATTTCCCAATGGTAAATATTTACTCCCCTGTTTAACAGACAAATCTTCTGCTTTAATCCGCTGTGATTTTTCTTTCCCCTACAAGTCACAGAATATTAACTTTTACAATTCACTAACAGCCTGGATCCAACTGCAACAAACGAGCTCATGAAACCGATTCGGCAACCAGACACCTAAAGAAAAGGAAGTCCGATTTTGACAACTCCAGGTGTTCGGACATGGATGTTGATTCAGGTAGAGGCGTCTCTCCTTGAACTTGTCAGTTATGTGCAAATAGGGAAATTAAGTCATGAAATTAACTTATTTTTTTGTAAAGAATCGATAAGAACACCATGATTCACTAATGTAATTTGCCCTTAGGTCAGGTAAAGACATTGCGTGCGTGCGTGCGTGTGTGGTGCGTGCTGCATGATTTTGGCTAAGAAACCCACCAGTAAGATTTGAAATGAGCTCCTGTTCTTTGCTAAACAAACATGAAGAGCTTTTAAACATGGATACGCCTTCAAGGTACAAGACCTTGTATTAAATTGACAATTTTCTGTGAAGTTAACCAGAATTTACCTGTGTTGTGGTTTGCACAGAATGCTGGGGGATTAGTTGTGTTGCCTCCACCCTGCTGCAAAACCCCAGTAATCCAGACTTCCTCTTATAGCATTTTCCCACCAGTGTACTGTATCCTGAACCAGATCCTGGGTTCTGTTAATGTTTCTGTTACGAACAGAACCGCACCGTATGTAGTTGCAGTAACTAAATTTAGTCCCAGCTCTTGGCTAGGTACCAGGCTAACCCAAGAGGAACCGAAAAGTGGAGCTACCAATACTCTGGACCCTTGATTTGTCAAATGCAAACATCATGTTTCATTACAGGCATTTAGCAGACGCTCTTATCCAGAGCGACTTAGTTTTACATTTCTTTACATAAAATCAATTTATAAAGCTGGATACTTTACTGAAGCAATTCAGGTTAAGTACCTTGCTCAAGGGTACAACGGCAGTGCCCCACCTGGGATGGAACCTGCAACCTTTGCATTACAAGCCCAGTTCCTTAACCATTATGCTAACACTGCTGCCTGTGCCAAGTTCAAACCAACCACCATTTTTGAATACCATATCTCTGTCTAGTCTTTATACCAATGACATTTTTTCATGTTTGCAGTGTTTTGTACACTTTTTCGAAATGACGTAACGGTTGCTTTCATTCGTCACTTCCAAACTCCTCCCACTTTCATGGTTCTTGGGAAGTTTGACAGAGTAAATCGGGGACTTGTTTCATGAACCACTGTAGTTCCTGATTCGGACGGTTTCCGTACTGTTTGTACATTACGGTGTTTAATCCTGTGTCTGCACCTGTCCTCAGGGTCAGAAACGCCCCAGAGCTCCCAGAGCGCCGACAACTTTCAGTTCCAGCCTCCCCTCCCACCCGGCTCCCCCTCCTTCAGCACCCCCCCGCCTCTGCCACGGGGCACGCCCCCGACACCCACCCCGCCCCCCCTGCCCAGGGACACGCCCCCGGCCACGCCCACCAACGGTTCGCCGGCCCTGCGGGGGGCGCGGGGCGGCAGCGGAGAGGAGGTAGGGGACGAGGAGGACGCGCTGACGCTGGAGGAGCTGGAGGAGCAGCAGAGGATGATCTGGGCGGCGCTGGAGAGCGCGGACACCGCCACCAACAGTGACTCCGAGACCCCCGCCGTCGGCACGCCCCTCGTCAGCTCCAGCGGGGCCTCCACCCCTGCCCAGATCGACACCGAGACTGAGACCGAGATGGAGGCGGAGGAGACGGAGGCCGCCGACAAACCGGAGGCCGCCGACAAACCGGAGGCCGCCGACAAACCGGAGGCCGCCGACAAACCGGAGGCCAGTGAGAAACGGGAGAGATTGGAGGAGAAACCGGAAAGTTCAGTGGCCGCCTCCGGCAACGGTGAAGAGCAGGGCAGGGCAGTGGCAGACGAAGAAGGTCATGCGGCGGATGACGGCGCCGGTGTCCAGGACGAGTTGGCGCTGCCGCTGCCACCGCCACCGGCGGATGTGGAAACCACACCCACACCTGTCAGCCAGGACCCTAAGACCGAGAGCCCGCCTGAGGAGCCAGCCAAAGTGGCGGCCGTCCCCCACAGGAGTAAGTTTGCGGAGGGCATCATCCCGTTCGAGGACACGCCTGAGTACAAGGATGTCGCCGAGGCCACCGGTGTCTACCTCAAGATCCGAGACGTGCTCAAGTGCTCGCCTCGAAATCAGGCCAAAAACAAAAAATGAAACCCGGGAGTTTGAAGTGGAGCAGACGTCCAGAGAGAGTTTCATTGCGAAAACGTGTTTCTTTTAAAACAAGCTTGTCGCTTCAAAACACTTTTTAATAAGTCTCCCACAGATAAAAGGAGGGGTAATTGTCGGAAGTGCAGTCCTTTGTCAAATTCCTTTTAATTTTTTTTTTTTTTTTTTTTTTTTTTTTTTCCTTTTTCTTCTTCCCCAAGACCAGACATTTTTCTGTGTAAAGGATTGTTGTTTTGTGGTGGTCTGTAAGAAATGTCAAAGGTTTTTAAAATTGTGAGGCTTTCTTTCAGAACTTGATAGCTACCATATATGGTTGGTGCTTGTTTTGTCTTTATTACACAGAAATCTACATGAGTTTTGTAGTTATTCGGTATGCTGTTTTAGATGTTTAGATTTTATAATGTTTTTTTCTTCCAGTCTTTTTTCATAACGAATTTATATTCCCAGGGATTTTTATGATGTGATCCATCATGTATTTCTCACCGTGATTTTCAGACGGCACTTTGAGAATGTATTTTAAATACGCGCATTCATCACAGTTTTTTTAATTGAATGCAAAGTGAATTTAACAAGTGAAATTAATACAAACAGGTTTTCTACATTTACATTAATATTCTGTGTACTTCTGATGTATATAGCTCCACTCCATTCAGGCTCCTTAATGTGCACAGCATATGAAATTAACTACATTACAATAATTTGTGGTCTAGAAGAGGATACTATTGCTTTGTGATTTTTTTAAATAAATGAAGTGACACATTAAAGCTCAGATTACTTCAGGCAGACACTAGGGGGTAGCAAATCGTTCAACACAACTAATACAAGCTATTTTTCAGATTTCTTTTTCATGATTTGTCTGCTTTTCATCTAATGAGAAGCACAACATGCATTTTTTTAAATACATTTAAGAAGGGATGTTTTAACTTCAAATTGTAAGTTTTAACATATCAGCTTTTGTCATTGTGAATCCCTACAATTAAAACAACAAATTGTAGGAAGAAGTGGCTAAACTGGTAAGTGTTTTTTTTGTTTTTTGTTTTTTTGTTTTTTTCCCAACCCCTTTCTGCTGACTCCTCATGAAAAGATATCAGGCCCGATATATATAAAACATATCAGCGTTGGAGTGATCATCTAAGATCAGCTTTCTCCTGTCCATATCCTATCCTTATTCATTATGATCTAAAAGGCTAAACTGGTCCTTGATCAGCACTCCTACTCCGATGATTTTTCCATACTTCTCATAGCTACTGTTCACATCTCCATCAAATAAAGCTGCAGTGTTTAAATTCCCATTTATTTACACCCTCATATTTGTATGTCTACATGACATGTAGAAGTGTTTCTCTGGTGTGAGAAACAGCCGAAGAAAAGGCAACAATTGCACCGCAAGAATAGATTAGTTTGACAGATTAGATGTACAGCACAAATCAGACGGTATTTGAATCTATCAGTGGTGTCAGGAGGAGGCTTGAGTTGGGTTGTGAGATTGTGTTACGTGGCAAAAAATAATTGACTACAAGGACATTCCCATTGGTCAAATTAAACACTGAAGTTGTTACATTGTACATGTAGGTGTGGCATACATTTAGAAAAATGAAATTCCATATCAGAAAATTGAGGCTACATTTGAATAAGGGGTAGGTTACAGAAAATCAATTTGCTCCATTAAGGCGGTTGTCGTTTCAAAGGTTTGGGAAGTGCTGCTGTACGTTATTTTGGCTTGTCCAAGGAAATGGGTTGTTTACACTTGAATAAAACGCTGTTGAACTGTTAGAGGGAGGGTGGTGATGTGGAAGGACCGTAGCTGTGGAAGGTGTCTTCCAGCACAAATGGATTACTAGGTCGTGAACCGAAATGAGCTAGAGAAAGTGTGGAACTATACTCAAGGTTTGTTTATTTTTCTTAGTCTACATGTGAAATTGGGGACATGATTACCCTATGACAGGGTTGTCCAATCTTATCCAAGGAGAACTTGTATTAGCTGAGCACTGAACCACTTGTGCTGCCCACCCCCCTCCACACACACATTTATTGCTCTGGGGTCAAATCTTATCCGTTGTCACTTCTCAACATGGGCAACCATGATTTATAATTTTGTGAATTATACAGGTAAAGAAGTGGTTACCTTCTAATTTGTGTTGTATCTACCTTTATTTACAAAACGATGGATGTTAATTTGCAGTATAACACTTTGTACAGTCTTGCTGGATTTAACGCCTCTGCTCATGTGAGGACACAATTCTTTTTTAGCTGTATGAGATCCATTTGAAATTGGGGAGACAGCTCTGGCATTGATTCCTTAATTAAATGACAAACCCAGCATATTAAGTTACCTGACGTTGAAAAAAAGGGACATCTCTTGTCAAACACCCTCTGTTGACGCAGAAGGGTAAGACAAAATAAAGTATTTTTATGAATGGGTGAGTCAAAGTTTTAATTTAATTCAAGTGTGGATCTGCCTTTTTGATTTTATGCAAGCTTGGAGGAAAATAAAATAAAATCTGTGAAACCACTGATATGTTTTCTCATGGGGATCCATTGAGTAAGAAGCAATGCATTGCACTGCACTTCTGCCCGTGTTAATGGTCAGGGTCATCCTTCCCCAGCTCGTCTGCTTGAAAAGAGGTGTTAAAACTGCAGACATGCCTACTGTACCACCGGTGCAAGGCAATCGGCATGACAGGCAGTATCCATGGAGACAGGAGGAGGAAACCATGGCAGTGGAATGCTGCTTCTGTGGCAGAATGCTGCATAGCTGAGATGACAATGTCCATAATGTGTATGCCACAGCACCCGTTTCCTCTAAGTGACAGGTATCAGACATGGCATTTTATATATTTTAGTGAAATAATTTTTTACATTAACAACAACACACCCCAGCACCCCACCCACAGCACCTCGCGCAGGTAGATTTGTTAATCTCAAGAATAGAATCCAAGATGTGATCCTACTCAGCAGCAGCAATGCATATTCATGTTAGAGTACTATCCAAACTTTTACTGATTGTTGATTTGCCATTGGCCATGCATGCCTCATCTCAAAACCAACAAGCTTTATTTGTGCAACCATTTTCAGTGAAATTATATCTTTTTTTTATGATGGAGATGCAAGAAAATCGAAATCTTTAATACAGAATCAAAGTGCTTTTATTGGTCTGATTTTCACGTTATAGTGGTTTCTTATGAAGCTACTATTAGCCTATTGCAGATTACAGGATTGGAGCCCTCACTGTTGTATACATATTTCAACACTTGTTTCAACATGAACAACAATAATCGCGATTGTACTTCATTACCGTTATTGTCTCAAAATTGTCCACAGTAAGGTACTGTTCAGAATTAGTATTCAGTCTTTTCACATCAATGTAGTGAGAACAGTTATGTTGCAAGGTGAATGTTGCTGAATCATCTTTTGAGAGCAGCTGTAGGAATATTGTGAGGTAATCTCTGGGATTATTCAAGAGCGTTTAATGTTCAAAGGGAACTTGTGTTGACACTGAGTGAAAACACCGGTATCCAAACTGGACATTTCTGCAGCGAAAGACGCGAGCCCACTGCGCGAGGTGGTTGGTGACGTCATGGCGCCGCCTGTCGGCTTTCGCTAAGAACGCGAAGGCGTTGTGAGCGAGCTGGTGTAGCGTGCAGGAAGGAAGACGAACTGAACTGAAATAAGGGAATGTCCACGAGATAGACGGTGGCTGGCCGCCTATTAAACGGAAATATTCAAGGTAAGGGTGTGTGATTTTAGGTGGAACCACGTCTCATCGTGTTCGACTTGAGTTGTTGCTCTTCTTTTTTCAAGTGGACTGAACCGAGGAGCCGCGAAGGGAACGCGGCGAGTTGTTGGGAGAATTGCTTAACCCGGGGGAAACTGAAAGCGCCTATTCCTCGGGCCTCTGCGAGCTAGCTGCGAGCCGTCAGAGCAACGGCTCTATGAGATTACCAGAGACATGGTTTCCCTAAATACCCGAGCAGTGGGCTTAATCCCCCTTCATATTTACCGAAGCTGATTTACATGCGGAAGTGCTTCTTACTGAGGTTTGGTCCTGACACTGGCGCTGACAACTACGTGTACTTTGCTATAAAGACGGGTCGCAAGTTGGCTGGCTAACTTAATAGCGACCAAATCAGAACTGTCTGCGACAGGACAGTATCCTAGCAGACCTGTGGAATTACTGTGTTTGTAGCGAGCCGTTCGCTATCGAGTTATAAAAACGCGGCAAATCGGCGGTCGCCCATGTGTTGTTGGCTGAAAGCAAGCGAGCTTGATAAGTGTCAATCAGTGACTCAAATCATAGTCGGTGGCAAACTTTGGTCGCGAAGACTTCAGTTAACGTCGATGTGGGGTAGCCATTCTAGTTTTTACCACAGTGTAGCAAAGTTTGTAAACTAGCTTGTTGACGTTGCTTAAATCCCGTTTTATTTCCCCCCCCGCAGCAAGCTAGCATATTGCCCAGCAGTGACCATGGCTCATATTTGTTGAAATATTGGCTAACTTGCTAGATTGTTTAAGATAGCTGAACCGTAACAAAACATAACGTTGCAGCTAGCTATCCTTTAGCCATGTGTAATTTTGCTAGTGAGCAGATGATCTCCAGATGTGCCACCTCACTGCTATGACCGGGCGAAATCCACCAGCCAAAAAAACATCCAGCGTGTCAATTTAAGACGTGCTGAAAAAGCACAACTTGGATCGCCAGCTAATGCGGCATTCACTTGATTAAATGCCATTAACCCGGCTATGGATATCGTGTCAACATATATTGTCGTTTTTCTAGTTTACTTCAATGAATATCCAGCAATGATTTTGGAGTTCACTTTTGGCTTAGTCCATGCCCGTTTGTATCGTCTAATGATTTATTGCACCATTCTGATTAGTGCAATATTACATCATGATGAATACAATTATGCGCATGAATTGACAGTTGATATCCCCTTCTGACAGGCGACCTACAGATTTGTACTGAATCAAAGAGACCATCCTGTATGCTGTATTTTTGTTTAACAGAATTTGAATGTGTGGTCAGGTCAGGTGAGGCATGGTAATTCAACCATTGCCTCAATAAGAACAGAAGTGTGAGTCCACAGAGCAAAATGGTGATACCTTACAACTTAAGTAGAAAGGTGAAACTCCATTTGGAATAGTTTTAACTTAGTTTTAGGCTAAGCTTTGTTTTTGAGAACAAGTTGAGAACAGGAAGCCTTTTTTTTAAGAGAATGAAAAAAGAAAACACTTTGTGGTGTGTGTTGAGTTGATGAACTGGGGTCCTCTGGGTTTGAACATTGTGGTGATTGGCACAGTGGAGTCAGCATTGGAAAAGGCCTTGTGCTGTCAGGCGCCCTGCTGTTTTAACAGAAGATATGGTGCTGTTGTTTTGCACAAATCGAGAAGTGATCCATGCTCCATGGAGACCGTGGCAGTGTTGTCAGTGCACTCATCCACATTAATCCCTCCAATGGGGGGCCTGCTTTGAGTTGGAGGTAACTGAAGCTGGGGCCCAAGGACGTCATGCCCCCCCACCTCTCGCTTCCATACCTGCACCCGTGCCAGTTCTGCTTAGCTGGGCTCTGCAGTGGTAGACGTGAGATGTGATACCCCGCTCTCTGCTGCAGCAGTTGCCCTTGGAAGGTGCCAGGCCCCTGTGTTTTGGTGCAGTCAGAGTTCTGGGCTGCAGAGGGACACCGTGTTCAGGAGTTTCTGCAGGGCGGAGTGGACCACTCTCTCACGTCCTGTGAGCGTCTCGCGTACACCCTGGCTTACCCCTCACCCTCGCCCTGAGGTCTCATCGATCAGAGCGAGGGGCCTCTCCAGGGCCCGTGTTCATAAAGCCTATCAGAGTAGGAGTGCTTTTCTAGGATTGGTTTGTAGGTCCAGCTTGTAATGGATGAGGCCAGGATATGGACAGGTGGGAAACTGATCCTAGATCAGCACTCCTGCTCTGACGCTTTAGGAATACGGGCCCAGATTCTGCACTGACATCACTGTGAGTTCTCCATTCGATTTGGCACAAATGTGCCACTGCACTGGTTGGTGTTGCATGAAGGGCCTTCGTATCCTTTGGATGTGCTGACCTATGAAGTTTTCCTCCCTGGCCTGCTGATATTGTTCTTTGATACCCGTTGCCAAACCAGACCAGGCGGGCAGGACTGTGTGAGCACTTGGATCAGTTGGTAATGCAGGACAGATTGGATTATAGCTAGATTGTAGGATGATAAAAATGTCAGTGTTCAGGAAAAAGCTTTTAATCTGTTATAGTATTATATTAAATGCCTTTTAAATGGTGTGGTCCCCTGTCTTTATAGCATTATAACAAACCAGTTTGATCTACTTAACACTGTACGCAGAACACTAGGTCCTGTAAACACTTGCTCATTTACCAGCAGGAAGCTTGGATTGCTACACTGTTTCACTAATTAGTCGTACAAAAAGATAGCAAGACATTTGGGCCTTGCTGACTCCATACTGATAGCTGTGATTGAGCTCATTGATGCAGTCATTCTGATGAGTGTGAAATGACTTGAGTTGAATGCGTCTGATGAAGGGATGCATTAACGAATGTGGGATAATTTGGGGAGGAGAAATGGATGGAGGGCCGGGTACTGTGTTTTTAGAACCGCAGTTGTGCGCTGTGTCATTCCTGTGTTCGGTGTCTGTGAGGCCGTTGTGTTGGGGGTTATGCTATTGTCTCTTCCCTATTCCATGAGAGAGAGAGAGAGGGGCGGCGGAGGGGGTGCATCTTTTCCCAAAGGGTGTTGTCGCTGCTCCGCAGCTGATCCAGGGCTTTAATGGCCTGAGCACATGGCTCTCCCAACCTGCGCCAGCCGGGAATAATTGGGGGGTGGATACAGCTACAGCCTACAGCCTACCACCTCTGTGCTGTCATGGAAAGGTGCAGGCTGGGATTTAGAACATTCTGGTGGCATAAGCAGAGGTGTCATGAGGTCCCCACCTGGGGGAAATGCACAGGGATTCACTCTAGTAGCGAGAGCCACGCTGGGGCAGCCGTCGCTGGAGCTGGCCAATTTAATAAGGCTCTGTGAGACCTGCTAACCTACTGGCCACATCAAGAGCCTGCAAACTAGAGTCACTGTGGAGTAACCGTTTACCCGGTGTTACTCAATCAGGAAAGTTACTTGTCTTAGTCCACATATGATCCTGCGTGGATGGATTTTCAAATTCTGTGAACTGGTGATCTATGAAGTCTAAAGGATTGAGAGGGAGAGCGAGGGGGGTGTGGAGTGACTCAAGCACAGCTTAACTCTGTTGTGCATAGGCACAGGGGATTTCAGGCTTGGTTGAATATGTGCTATTCGATTACTTTTGCAGACCATGTGCCTATATTCCCACACTGGAGGGGGGCTTCCTGTAGCCCTGAAGAACAGCCTGCATTTAGAGAGGGGCGTTCAGACCCCTCCCCCAGAAACTCAGCCACTGAAAAAAACTAAAAGAAAAGGTAGAGAGGCACCTAATTTATAGGTTTTCAAGCGTGCTCTTTTAATCAAATATGGAAGCTGACATTACAGCAGCTCCCTATGCTTCAAACATGCTTTTACATGCAGTGCTGTGAAAAAGTAAGTGCCCTCCCTGCTGATTTCTTGTTTTTAGGCACATTTTTAATCAAAGGGACATTTGACCGTCCTAATAAAAAAGGTGATGTGATATAGCAAATAACCCAAATAGTTGATTAAACAAGCACAGTGTTACTTCATGTTTCAAAGTACTCCGTCCCGCTGGTCTCTGAAGTTCATTGCATGTCGATGAACGCCCAACAGAGTAGCTCGAAAATCTAATGTGAATTTCCAAACCGTGAAAACCACAAAAACATTTCTGGCCGACGTTGGCGGCTGCGTTATTCACAGGCCTGAACAACTCATGGACCTCTTGCCAAATCGCTCAGTTCTCATACGAACCTGTTATTAGAATAACGAGCTGTAAATGTATTTTAGCCAGAGGGAGGACAAATAGGGGCGTAGTGCAGCGCAAAAGCAGAAGTTCAAGTTTTTCCCCCATGGCTGAGATTGAAACTGAACGCAGGGTGTGGCCCGGGAAGATGGGTGTGTCTCCTGGCTGCCACGCCCCTCCAGCCTCTGAGCTCAACAGTGGGAACTGGCAGCCGAACAGTGCAGCCCTCTGTGTTAGCATTAGCGCTAACCGCACCTCAAATGTGCTGGCCTATTCTCTCCAGTATTGTTTGCGTTTGTTGGGCTATTTTACTATGCATCCCACCATTTTCCGGGAATTCAGCTTGATTGCCTTTTGAAGGCTTTTTTCAGATTTTTTAAATCCCTTAATGGTGCTATGCTAAAATAATGGTTGATTGGAACACGGTCACCCTTGTGAAGATCTCCGCACAGGACCCGCGATGATCAGGGACCCCTGTGACAGCAGTTTGTCCGATTAAATTGCCTCATTCCCAACATGCAGCCTGCAGGTCTACGTTGCTGAGCAGGGAGTATGTAAATGGGAAGCGAAATTATGCACAAAAGAGGAGAAGGGTACTTCTGATGATGAACTTGGTTGGGATTTAACATGTGGACTATGCAAAGAAAGAAAAGACAGCCAAGGATAATCCAGTTGAATAAAAACCAAAACGTGTGGCTCATATTAACCTTGTACCGGTGTCCTATCACTTTACAGTGGAAATTGTGTCGTAAATTGTTTAGTGGTCGTGTCGTTGATGCGGGTGCACTGTGTTGGGGTATGGTTGTACGGGGTGCCGAGTTCACATCAGAAGGACGCCTTCAGTGATGATGTCAGCCGTGGAGGTCGAGGGGTCAGCAGCTGCACAGGTTGACCGGAGTTGCACTGGCCCCTCCCTAAAGCTGTTATCCTGGCCCGCGTGGGCTTAGTAACCACAATCGTGTGCATCTGTGCAACGGGAAGAGTTTGACAGGTTTTTATATTTTATTTGAAGTCCGGGGGGCCCCAAAAACCTCACGGTTCCAACAATGGAGTAGGAGGAGGAGAGAGACATTCCTGTGCCTGCTGTTGTCATGGTAACCGCCCGTTATCAGGACTCCTGTGGCATGCGTGTCAGGCGATACTCTGGCGCGCCACCTGAGAAGGTTACCCGATCTCTTCAGGTGACACGGTACGGCTACTGACGGAGGCTCACGAACCTGAACCGCCCAGCAGTTTTTGCACCTGCCATCAAATCTAGTAACGCTAATCGGCACAACCAGGATCGGAGGCCTGAATACCAGGTGTTGCCAGTGCACAACTGTGGGTTTAACCTTTATAAACAGTGTCTAATCCCTGTTGCTCTTGCAGCGTGGATGTCCGGATGTTGAGCTCTTGCAGCGTGGATGTCCGGATGTTGAGATCATTATATTCAAGACTCGTATGTCTTCCCAGGAGCTCAGCCAAACGAGACAGACATTTACAGAGAAACTGACCTCTCAGGCCTTTTGGAGCTCCACCTCCTTACCCAATGCACACCAGGCAGCTCCAAGTCAGTCTTCAGAAATAAGCGAGCTTGCATCTTTCGCCTTGAATGTCCTCTTTCTTTGGTGACAAAGCAATTATGCAACAACACACCCTGTCTTTGGGGAAGAGCGTTTCATAAAACAGAAATATTTTTTTTCTTTGGGGGGGGGGGGGTGGCTTATTACTGTTGTGTTTATACATGGCTCTGCACTGGAGGGCATGCTTTTGTGTTCAAGTGATTAATTGGTGAGCTGTAAGCACTCCTCCCAAAACCACAGATAGTCATTAGGGAAGCCCCCCGAATCCCCCACAACCCCGCACAGCTCTGATCCCAACAGCCCTGTGCTCCTGCATCGTTCATCAGAGCTACGCAGAAGGTGATTAGTCAGCATCTCCCCGTCTAGCCTGTTAGACCCTGTATAATTGTTACTCTGAGCCCCCTGCTGCTAAGGCCCGGGTGAACCGCAGTGCGCAGCGTGCTTTGCCCAACACCTAAAAGCTGTAAATGCTCCACCCTTTCATTGGCAGGCCAGAGGCTGGAGAAGCTGTACAATGTGCGTGTGTGTTCTCTGCTGCGCCGTGCATGGTAGAGCCAGGCATGGCCGCCCCATGGAGACCCCACCCCGACAGATATTGATGGGGTTCTGATTGTCCCTCGCTGTCTGGAGCGGAAGACCTGGGTGAAATGCCTTAACTCTTTAGGTGCCGGTTAATATTGGAAAACGTTCCTGTTTTCAAAGAAACCTGTTGCTAACCAAGCGTACAGTCATTTGCAAGAACTTTTGTTCTGAATACTGTTGAAAATGGATGTTTCTGTTTAAATTTGTCAGTAGTCTGCAGGAAGTGTCTCTACAGGGTTGAAGTATTTCAAATAAAATAGTTGACCCAGGTTTGCGGAGCAGTTGACTGTGGAAACATTGGGGCTCTTGTTGGCTGGCTTGGATCCGGCAGACTCTGGAGGCAAACGCGCCGGCTCTGTGTCTCACGTTGAGGCGCTGTGTGAGGAGCAGGTTGAGGCACTGTGTGAGGAGCAGGCTGTGTGCGGAGCAGGTTGAGGGGTTGTGTGCAGAGCAGGTTGAGGGGTTGTGTGAGGAGCAGGCTGTGTGAGGAGCAGGTTGAGGTGTTGTGTGAGGAGCAGGTTGATGGGTTGTGTGAGGAGCAGGTTGAGGGGTTGTGTGAGGAGCAGGCTGTGTGAGGAGCATGTTGAGGTGCTGTGTGAGGAGCAGGTTGAGGTGCTGTGTGAGGAGCAGGCTGAGTGAGGAGCAGGTTGAGGTGTTGTGTGAGGAGCAAGCTGAGTGAGGAGCAGGCTAAGGGGCCATGTGAGGAGCGACCCAGGGCTGACCCCCATCTCAGTTCCCTGTTCTCTCTTCTTGCTCTCGGCAGTGCACTGGAATGCCACAAAACATTCCTCCCATGAGTCACCTTGGTGCTGGAGGAAATTTTAGAGCTTGGCTGTGAGTGTCCGTGTGCATGAGTGTGTGAGTATATGTGTGCGCGCATATATCTGTGTGTGTGTGTGTGTGTGTGTGTGTTTGTGTGTGTGTGTGTGTGTGTGTGTGTGTGTGTGTGTGTGTGTGTGTGTGTGAGAGAGAGAGAGCTGTGTTAAGCAGGTCTAAAGTCACAAAAAACTGCAGCCCTTTATTGTTTATGTATAACTGTGGTCTCGAGTGAAGAATTAAAATACGTGTATGTTTATGTTGTGTTATGTGACTTAAACCATCTTGTGACTTGATGAAGTCACATGCTGACCTCTCTCAGCTTTGAAAGCGACTGTGTCCGTCCCTCCACCCCTGTACGTACAGTCTGATTCCAGACCGGCTGATCTCCCAGGCACCGCAGAGACGCTGCCCCATTTCCAGGAGGCGACAAGCGGAAGCACACGATCCGAGCCGAGTGGGCAGCAGCGGCAGCAGCGGTGGCGTTTGGCCATCGGCCAAGCAGCAGATTAGGTGGAAAAGTCATAGCAGGAGTGTTGGATTACTGCTGCTGTTTCTGGTAGCAGAGAGAGGGAGAGGGAGAGAGAGAGAGAGGGGCATGCTAACAAACTGCACTGCTCAACACAACAAGGTTCAGAGGCAGGGAAGATATTGGACTCAATGTGGGACTAAAAACATGTGTCCTCCCGGGACCTTGGTGCGGGTTTGTTTTGTGTTGGACCTTCCAGCATGAAATGATAATGAGGATGACGATGCTGTGATGGGCCGAACTATGAGCACTGTCGTATTGAGTCGTTTTTCTTTGGTTCCGGGCCTCTCTGTGCCCTTCTTGGTGTGCAACCGGGCTCTTCTCTAGAGCTGAAAGTGCAGAGCTGTTTATTCAGGAGGTGAGTGTGGCCGGGATTTGTTGCCCTTGTTTGGTGTTTGGGCGCAGCCTCTGTCCGCCTCGATCCCCCCTGCTCCAACAGACCTTTCTGGGAATCTTTCTCTCGAGACGAGAGGCGTTCTATTTGATTTTAGGACTGAGTTTTTGGGGTATTTATTTTACGAAATATGTGAAAGATCCATTTTTGTAAAGGTACCTTTTTAACTGATCAGTGGTTGAGAATGTCCTTGCTCCAGGGCTGGTGTCCCATACAGGCTGCAGGAAAACAGGGGCAGGGGGCAGTGTGGAGTGTTTCTCTGAGTGACAAGCCACACAGGTGTCTGCCATTCGGACTCGGACGGACAGCAGTGGAAGCCACCGAAGGGGTCTGTCACTGCATTCTGCTCTGGGGGTTAAGCTGGGCTCGTATTACAGAAAAAAATGCTAACTGCCATTCTGAGATAAGATTTTTCCTAAATAAATATTACAGAGACCAGTCCCGACTAATTTTAGGAATCTAGCCTTAACTGGCCCTATCTTATCCTATCTTGTCTCCATCCTACCTTTTCTTAAACATTCCAATCCCAACGAAAATCCAAATCGATTCACGTCATTTCTTGTCGGTTTCTAAGTATCTGCTGAAGCCTTGGAGCAAACACGACCTCGTGCACTGGAAAAAAACAACCAACTGTCTGTAAACTAGGCCACTGCGCTGTCGTCTTACAACCGTCATTTCTCGATCAAAATGGAAGACGTTAAGAGGCCGTGCCCCCTGGGACGAGATTAATCAGGGCGGCGGGCGCGTTGAAGTACGACACACTCGGACAACGTGCTCGCTCACGCATTTCTCCCTGGTTTTTCTTTCACTTCTTTTCACGTCTACCAATCGCTCTTGTGGACATCGGACACCCACTGGGCCTCGAAACCTTTATTGGCCCCGACCACTGGTCTCACGGAGGTCAGGCTCTCGACCGTGCCCGCCCTTTTGTGAGCCCCCCCAATACGGCCCTCTGATTGTGTATGCTGGCTGTGTGCTGCCCCCTTCTGTGTCAGGTTTCTTTTTGAAAGGCAGGGGCTCTCAGGCCTGCCAGCTGGTCACCATTCACCCGGCTGCCTTTCAGCTCCCCAAGACCAGGCCTCTGGAGCGAACAAAGCCCTGCAACACTAACGGTGCGTCTGAACATGGAGAACCGCACAATAGCGCCTGAACGAAGCGTACGTCAAAGCCATTAAGAAGGACCGAGCGGAAATGGGATGGAGTTGTTGTTTTTTTTGCCCAGAAGACAGAAGTTAAATGAGGCCGGGGTTGTATGTGAAGTGACCGTGATGTGGACAGAGCTGGGCTGTGGTGAACTTGGATGATTGAGCCGGTAAAATAATCCTATAAACAAACTGAAACAAAATGGACATCCCTGTTTATTTATTTTTTTACATTTTTGTTTCTGATTTTATCAAATTTTCTCCCAATTTGGTAGCCAATTACACCCGCTATTTTTATGTAAATCCCCCCCTAGTAATGTGAGTTCGCTGCTGTAGTCCTGCGACCGGTAGTGACGAAGGCGAAGTAATGCCTCCTCCGAGAGGACACTCGCCAAGCCGTCGACCATAACCCGGTACTCCAGGGCCACTTATGCGCAGCGAACGTCATGTCGGCTTCCCTCCCCCCTCCCTGGGGCGGACAGCCAATCGCCGCCCCTGGTGGCACTCCCGGCCAGAGCCGACTCTGGCGAGACGGGGAATTGAACCCCGGTCTCTGTGGCCAGCGTCGGACGTTGTAACCACTGGACCACGCGGGAGGCCCGACATCCCTGTTTAAAACGATTATTGATCGAATATGAAGATGGGGCAGCAAGGAGCGCTGCTGGAAGTAGGTGCCAGAGTATGAGAGGTGCCGAACCCGATTGGTTCATCTTGGAAAAACGTCACGAGGCACTCCTGTCAAATTCAAATTGACTTTATTGATTCGGCATAGCCATTGAGGAGATCTTTAAAAGCATGCCCGGGGCTGTGGCAGGGAGTTGGGAACTTGTTGGAGACACAGAGACCCCTGGGCTCTTGTAAAAGCGTTTCATTTTTTTCTTCTGTTTATTGGAGTCATTTGGAGTTATGCAACTTAGGTCCTCAGGATGCAAGCGTCCTTATTCACCCGATTTGACCACAAATCACTCTATTAAATGGAGCACTTTGTTTTGTTGATCACCCCATTCAATATGGTCTTATGTGGCACACAATGCAGCACACAGAGGGTTCGGAGGCCTTTCAATGGTGTCATTGATATCACCGTTTGGGATTATGATTTTTAACAGACAAAAATACTGCCCTTGCCTGTTTCTAGCTAGCTGGCTAGGTGGCTGTCTAGCTTAGTGTAAGTTTAATGGTATGTTGTCAAATTCCCCACCAAAAAAAAGTCTGCTTCACCTTTTGGATGGAATTAGTCTTATGGGTAATGCAGAAAATAAAACCGAGTACCTGTTAGAAGTAACTTACATCACCGTTTGGTATTATGGTTTTTAACACGCACATTTTTCAAGTGCAGTTTTGACATGAACTTTAACAACGACTCATTGACGAATGGGTTGGAATCACCTTGAAAGGCCTCTGAACCCTCCGTGTGCTGCATTGGGTGCCATGTGTTATCCACCCACCACATGTGAATGGGGTGATTAACACAACAAAGTGCCCCATTTAATAGAGTGATTTGTGGTCAAATCGTGTGCCTTCTCTCAATAAGGCAAGACTGAAAGGAGTAGAAGAAATGAGAGATTGTAACATGGGCAAACGCGTGCTGCTGAAACTGGGTCACTGCGGCTGACCCAGGCCTTCGTTCTGGGTTAAAAACCCCCTTTTGGCTCACAGGCTGATCGCTGCTTTTTAGCTGCGTCCCTGTTCTTTCTGTTAAATCAGCTGTGAGCGCAGCCACAGAGGCACAGACAGTGCGCCTCATTGTCATCAGGCAATTAGGCCCATTTACATTCCCCAGGACTACCCCGGCGCGGCGGGGCGGCCGCAGTGAAAGCTGTTCGCCTTGGCAACTGGCTCCGAGCCTGATTTTTGCATCCTTTGAGTCTGCTTTCTGGCACCTGTGCTCAGTTAAAAGCCACGAGGAGAGCCTTTTCTATCCAAGCTGCAGTCAAAATCTCCTGTGTGGTATTTGTGCGCGCACGTGTGAGGTTTTCTTTGCGGGAGTGATTTGGTATTCGCATGGCAGCACTCAGGATAGTTTGACCTCCAGGGGTGGGTGGGGGATGTGCACAGGTGCTGGGGTGAGGCTTTGTTGAAAGTCTTTTAGCCTCTCTCTGTCTGTAGCTATATTTTAAATACAGGAGCTATCCACCTCCAACCCTGGCAATGCTCGGGAGAGGGGTAGTGTGTGCGTGTATGTGTGTGCGTGCGTGCGTGCGTGCGTGCGTGCGTGCGTGCGTGCGGGGTCAAAGGTTGTCAGGTCATCTTCTAATGAAACCATTCAAATGACTAGTTTTTGGATTGACTAAAATAGCAAATACCATTGCTTGCTTGGACTGAAGTACCCTATATTGTCTGTTAATGTTTACCACTTGCTTCATAGTTCAAAGAATAGTCCAAGGATGGTAATCAAGTAGAGAATGTTGTTACCTACTGATAATATCCTTCGCTTGGTAAAAAAAACATTCTGCTGTTTAGATCCATATTCACATATATTGCAGTTTTGGAGTCATATTTCACTTTCACTGTCACTGTCCTGATTTTCTCAGCCTCTCTGTGATAGGATATTGGTGCGGTAAAGCTAAAGCATTGCAGCCTTCCCTGACTTATGCTGTTCACTTATTTTACACCATGAAGACTGAGTCGCATCACAGAAGGTGACTACATTCCACATTTAAATAATATGGTTTAAGTCCAGAGGTTTACTGTTGTGGCTGCTTTAAGGGGTCATATTATCAAGGTTGTGTTTATCCTCAAACAGACAGCTGCTCCCAATTTAGGTGGAGAAATGTCTGTCCTGTTCCGTCGGTTGGGTTATGTCACAAAGCGGGGGATTAATGAGTCGGCTTTTGGGGAAAAGAAACTCTGGCTTTCCTGTCCAAGTCCACGCTCGTTACCACGGCAACACACACAGGATCCTAAAAAGCTGCCCCGCGGCTAGCCCGCTTGCATAAATTCACATTTCGTGACGGAGATCTGACACCGAGGCTGAAGATTAGTGAGGGCGAATCACCGGTGTCTTAAAGAGAGCAGTGAGTAAGTGAATGCTCACTCGAGTTGATGTCTTTGTCAAAGATTTGCATGACACGAGGCAACAGCGGCCGATGCAGCCAACAAGACAATCAATGTGAACGCGGAAGTCAGCGATGCTGACAGCGAGGGTTTTTGAAAATCTAATTTGCCTGAAGAAAGCACAGGGCTAAGGGGGTTGTATTCATTCGCATTTTGCCGGGGTAAAAAAAAAAATAAAATATCTTGCATCTGGAAAATGTGAAAATGGCTTGCTTCTGTAGCATCGCAGAAATAAAAATAATTGGATACCTATTCCTATTTTTCAAGAGGAGTGATTTGTTTTATGCATCCTTCACATTTATGTGACACAGGGAGCAAATCGGAGATTATTCGTGGCTTAACAAGAATTGTATTTGATCCAGTGCGGGCGACAGAAAACCTCTCAGGACCGTGAATAAAGAAGCTGCAGCATCATAAATCATCTTAGTTTTTTTACATTTGGTGTGTCACACTGTAACGTATCCACAATGAAGGTTGTCTGAACAGGCTGTGATATCAAGAACGAGTTTCGCCGGGCAAATCAGGCCGCGCGACGTAGCTTTGCGCTGAGCTATGCTCAAATGAGATCTGACCCGACGAGGCCGGGGCAATTCCTTTTCGAGGGCCAACTAGGACCTGAAGCACTGAGACTTTATTATGGTGCCTCTTTCACGATGAAATTCCTATTCGATTGGGATCATGTTGGATTGTGTTTAATGTTTGCTGGTCTCAAATTGTCATGAATTCCTTAAGAGTCCCTGATATTCTCATTCACTCGAGACTGAGCGTTGGTTGCTGCTGGGTGGCTCAGCCTGTTAAGGCACTGGATGAGCCCCATGCCCTCTAGCGTGTGGATGAGCCCCATGGTGACCATGGTGGCATCGCCCAGGGAGGGAAGGGTGCAGTCGGCGGTGTGAGAAGAAGCGGCGGCTGACGTTGCATGTTTCGGAGGAGAGCGAGTGCTTGTCTGCTCCCCAGGGTTGACAGCGGGGGTTGAGTGTTTTGAGCCAACTAAAGGGTTTGAGGAAACGGCAAAACCTGTCAAGCTCATTGTTTGGGCTCTAGATCCCTTCTCGGAAGAACACCCTTGTAGGCATAAGTGAACGGCGTCGTAAATGAGACCGCACCCTTCCAGTGGATTTTTAAGAATAAATCAGGCAGGGTATGGGGGTCAGTTCAATTTAATTTCGGTCCATTCAGGAAATTAATTGAAATTAAACTCACGATTTGGAAAAAAGCCCATGATGTTCCAGCTCTGATCGAAAGGTGATAAATTGCTGTTTGAGCACCCTTCGCAATTGCTGCGTGTACAATCTCATGAGCTGCAGCACTTCCTGGACAGTTCAATTCAATTAAAAAAAACTTTATTTATCCCCAAAGGGCAACTATGAACGCAGCATAGTAAAGTAAAACATAAAACCATCAAACAACAACAACACCACCACAAACCACAAACCAATAGTGGACAAGGCAAACAGTACAGATATCTGTGCAAAAACGCTAGACTGGCCGATCCAGCGGCTTTCGCCCCCTCACTGGCCCTTAGCTCTTGATCTCTGACCTTTACGGATTTGGCTTAGGGAAGGCCCCACCGAGCCTGTGGCAGCCCCTCAACAACGCTCTCTCCACCCAGGAGACCGAACCTACCTGTAGAAATGCCCTCGTGCACGCTGCACTTAAAATGATTGCCTTTCCAGCTCTGGGGAGAGCTTTTATCAGTGAACCTTCATCTGAGAATTTGTGAAGGGCCCAGACTCGCAGGTCAGCTGATTGGTGGCCCCCCTGTTGCACTCCCCTAATCAGCTGTAAAAGATGGCGCTGGTAAACTGTATAATCCTTGGTATCCTCTCGCTAATCTCCCCCTTCAGGCTGAGGGCTGCCACAGGGGGCCCAGACTCCTGAACTACCGCCATCTTTTCCCCAAGGAACCTGCCCGTTAGATCCTTAATGCTGAGAGAAGTGGGACGGTCCTGTGGGGACGGTCCCATGGAATGAAAGAGGGATGCGTTTTGAAACGAAGGTGCTTGAAAGGGGGACGCCTTCTGAAACGAAGAGGCCGGGCTGTCTCCCCTGGTAACGGTAAATATTGACGGGCTAAATCCCTCGTCTCTGCGATTAGCAGGGTCGCGTGGTGATTCAGAGTCCCCCCCCCGTCCCTCGCACCTGCTGCGGGACGTGGTGCTTTTCGCTTGCGTCATGCCGTGACGGGCCGTCTTAAAACAACGTAACGCAAGCCTTTTCTCTCAAATCTGCAGCCGTAAACCTCCCCTGCAACAATCGGAGAGCATGGAGATTTAATCCACTGCAGCGGTGGACGATTCCAGGAATTTCAGGCATTTGGCTCTGGATTGTCCAAGCAGGCTCGGGGTAGAAGTTGCCCCTTAGCACTGATAAAGGACCAGCTGACCAAATCCTAACCTTGACCATTACGAATAAAAACGCAAAACCGGCTTCAGACCAGCGCTCACAGGCCACCTACACTGTCCTAGCAGCTTGAGAAAGGCCAGGTTTGGGCCTGTACTGGGCTCACTAGGCTTTTGTGTGACTTATTCTATGTCGGCCTTGCAGAGTAGATATCCGGGCAGGACATTGAACTCGTGACCCGTGTGTGGGTCGTGTTCAAACTCCAGCCTTTGTTCTCGTGTACACTGTGTCGCCTGATTTCTATTTTTTTTTCTTCTTCTTCTCTTCCTCCTAGTAAAATATTTTTTTCAGTAGGTGTATAATATGTTGCCTAAGCTTTGTCGTTGAATGGATGAATAACCAAATGTGTCACGTTGTGTGCATTAGAGTGCGAGTTGAAAGGGCTTACTTTCTCAACATGGGAAATTCAAGGTCATGAAAATGCTTGAAGGTTCTTGGTGTTCTGTTTATTTATGCATTTTACAAAACCCTTCTTCCATAGCTGTACATATCCTGTACAATGAAAATCCAGCATGCAGTGAAATCAATGACCTCTGGTTTGTTTTCCAAAGCCCACACTGTTCTATAAATCTATAAAACTGTTTACAGTGTGAGTGTGGGATTTTTGGTCAAAAAAGCTCCACTGAATTTTAAATCCATTCTTAGGTCATTCGATCACAAATATAGTCCTTTGAAATTTGTCCTTGGAAGTCTTTGAAAAGTGAAGTTTTCTTGCGTTTGAAACCCTGAGTTACTGAGGCCATAATAATGATGATATACACAGCTCTCCTCACTATTTGAGTGTACATTTTTTAAAATGTTTTTTATTTAACCTTTATTTAACCAGAAAAGCCACATTGAGATTAAAAATATATTTTTCAAGTGTGTCCTGGAATACACACAAGGCTAAACAAGACCACTCACCCCATGTGTGTGTCCTTTCTATCTCAATTCTATTAAATTCATATTGCTTTATTGGCATGACAAGATGACTCACATATTGCCAAAGCAAACATTTGCAATGACCAATATAACAATTACAGATATTACAGATATAACAAATCGACAGATTTGCATGGTCAGACATAAGACAGAGAAAGAACATTTTCAGACTTAACGCACAGTATAGCATTGGAGATCACATTTAATTAACTCATTACAAACTATGAGCAGTCATCCCTCAAAGTTGACCCTCGATTTGTGGCAGGTGGCTACATAACTGTGCTGCCAATTTGACACATTAACCCTTCTCCTCTAATAGGGAGCAGTTGGTGGTGTTTGTGATCTTGAATTTCAGGGCAGATTTTTGGTAGTGTTTAATAAGATAATAAAATACAAGTTAATATCATTTTATTTGTCGCAGTTTGTTAGAAAGTGCATCTCTGTCTCCACCTCTCCCTGACTGCAGTGAGAGCACAGTCTGTTCTCCCTGGGTAGTCAGGTCTGTCTGTGACAGCCCTTCTCTGTGGCCAGGCTGTGCTCACTGAGTATGTTCATTGTCATGGTTTTTCACAGCTTGATATCAGTCATCGCGGTCAGATAGTCTGCCACAGTGTACAGTGTCCCTTTGATCGCTACAGTGTCTGTTTAGAGCCAAATAGCATTGAAGTTTATTTCGAGTTTGTCATTTCATTCCAGTGGGTTATGAATTTATCTTTTTGTTTATTAATAATTTGGTTGGGTATAATTCTCTGAGCTATGGTGTTACTGTCCTGAGGCTGGATGTTGTTAGTGATGGCAGTAGGTTTTAATTTCTTGGCTTTTCGGGGCTTTAAAGTGATATATTTGGGGGTCACTCATTTTTACGTGTTTCCAAAATTGAGAATTTTAGTCAATAAAGCATATTGGACTAATTCTAATACAGCTTTTATAAAGGAGAGGTTAGGTTCCTATGTGATCCGTGTTGGGATCCCTCCCCCTCTCTCTCTCCCTCTCCCCCTCACTCCCTCTTTCTCCCTCCTTCTTTTTCCTCTCCCTCTCTCTCTCACCCTCTTTTTTTCTCTCACACGCCAGACAGCTTGTGACTCAGTATTTTTAGAGTGCTATGTCAGTGGGTCTGTGCGCACTGGAAGCACTGTTTACCATAACAGAATGCCTGCCAGGCAGGCTGGAGTGTTTGGCATACTGTCCTGTATGTGGACAAACACAGCTCCAAACAGAAGGACAGTGGAATTTAATTTACAAGTACAATGGATGGAACCGACAATCCTCAAGTCTAGGAGGGGGTTTGAGAGAATGCTTTTGTGAGTCAGATATGAAATTATTCATTTATGGTTATTCAACTGTGGCAAAATGCATTCTGTAATAATTGTAATTAGTTTTGTGGTTTGCTTAGTTCTTGGCAGTTATTACTTTTTAATTCATATATGCTCAGATGCATTTGAAAGTTTTGGAATTCTTTCATCGTGTCACAGTAGCTATATGGTCTTCTGCGATTGTTAATTGGTTAATAATGTGGTTTGGTGGTCAGAGCTGCAGGGAAATTGTATTATCAGCATTATAGTCAAAGTATTAGGAGCATTTGAGTAGTGCTCAGAGTAACAGTGGAGCAGTGTTCAATGTCATGTTGGAGTAGTGGCCGTAGTAACACTGAAGACGTGGTCAGAGCAACAGTCGAAAGTCGTGGTGGAGTCGCTCTGGTCAGCTCTGAACTTGTGTTTGTTTTAGCTTGTCAGTGAGTTGCTTAGCAGTCAGGGTAATCTCGTGGATTAGTGACCTCTGAGGATCTGTACAGCTGTGGCGGTTAATGGTCACAGTAGGAGAGTGCTTTTACCCTGAAGCCCCGGCTGTAGAAGGGGCCTACAGAAACTGTGTTTGTGAAATGGCCCATTGCCTCTGGGCCCAGCGAAATGAATACATGAAACAAAAACAAGTGGCCTGCGCCCAGGCAGAGATTCAGTCCCTGTGGGCTGGCGTTAATATTCTCCTCACACTGCCGCTGACCCCCCCACCCCCACACTCGACAGGCGCCCTCATGCAGGGCCTGCTACCCCCCCTCCCCCTCCCCCTTCTCCCCCTCCAGTGCTGAAGGTTAGCGTGTGGCCCCTGTCTTTGTGGAATAACTCCAGCTTTGATGCACCTCAGCAGCTCCGCATGGCACAGCCTGCCGATTACCACCAAGCCTGCCAGAGCGTCGTGGCAATGTGGAGCATGCCACGGAAAGGGGATGTTCACCTGCGGGCCACAGGGAAAAAACTGGGAATTATTCGCATTTTGGAGGCTGGTTTAACATACGGGAGATATTTTCTGTGGAAATGCTGTGTGCTTGAGGTAGTGGGCTGATTTTGGGGAGAGGGGTGGATGGCAGAGAGGCCTCCTGGTTTTACCTGAAAGTGGGGGCTTCCTGCAGTGTGCCTAAAATGGCAGTATTGGGAAGTGCTCCAAAGGAGTAAAATTTGATAAATGAAAAATATGTCTTGTTGTGTTTTAATTGTAAAAGGGGCATACAGTAAAAGCATGGCAGGCCTTTATGCAGTGTGCTGTAGTGTGTACGGCTAGTGGGCTGTAAGGGCAGATGGGGGAGGAGACTGCTATAATGAGGCAGGAGCACGGTGAACGGTCAGAGGGCTGCCCTCTCCAGTAATGGCCTCTGTTCTGTAATGCAATCCTCTGTGCCGGTGGAGAGCAGCAGGGGAAGAACAGTGAGCTGTGTCCTTTACAGCAGCGGTCCCCAACCTTTTTTGCACCACGGACCGGTTTCATGCAAGACCATTTTTTTTGGGGAGGGGGGTGCATGGAAAAAAAAAAAACTGAGACAAGTGCGGAAAAGAGGCACAGACGGAAGTGGTCATTTTTCGAAATAAAACACCCTGCAGACTGCGAGAGTCAATAAAATGGAAATAAAAAATTGTTTAAAAAAAAAAAATGTTTTTATTATTTCTGTTCGGCCCGGTACCAAATGCCTCATGGACCGGTACCGGGCCGCGGACCGGTGGTTGGGGACCCCTGCTTTACAGCATCAGTCTGTGCCTGGCCCTCCTGACGGGCAGTCTGTACCTGGGCCTCCTGACGGGCAGTTTGTACCTGACCCACATGTCTCTGTCCAACAAAAAAGGGAATGTTGCCACATTCATATGTATACATGTATGTGTTTGGGCTCACTCGTGTACATGGTTCTTTGTGCTTGTACCCATGTGTGGCAAGTGTTGAGTGAGTGTGTGTCTGTGTATGTGCATGAGCATGTGTGTGTGAGTGAGCGCGTGTCTGTTTGTATGGTGAACGTGTACATTGATGATCCCATCCCATTGGGTTTGTCCTATTGTCAGCCTGCCCAGCTCTCCCCCTTCCCCCCTCCCCCTTTCATGGCCGTATGTCACATTCCCTCTTCTCTTCTCTTCTCTTCTGTGTCCTTACAGGGTTTTTCTTTCAGGTGTGCCCTTTTTTTCTTTTTTTTTCCTTTTTTCTTTTTCTTTTGCTGGCGTGATCAGTCCACCACAGTGACGTGGATGGTTGGGGAGGGCTAGCACCCACTGACAGACAGACGGCCAGCGGATTCCGCAGCACAAAGAGAAGAAACATGAGCTCAGCCAAGCCCAGCGGGCTGAAAGTGCCCAGCAAGATCAGCAGGCCGGCGGGGGGAGCCCCCAAAACTGCCCCTTCTGCTGGTAAGAGGAGCCCCTCCTATCTGACCTGCACTCTCCTGCCTGTGCTTGTGTGCATGTGCATGTGTGCACATGCAGATACGTGTGTGCGCATGTGTTTCTGTCCATTAAGCTGTTACTTGCAGACCTGGGTCAAATAATCACTCTAAATCAGGGTTACTCAAACCTGGCCTCTGAATTCGGTCCTGGTTTTCCTTCCTCTCAGGTAGTTAATTGAACAATTAGTGCAACTGATTGGCCAGAGTGTCTTCACACCTGACTCCCAGGTAAAGGGAGTGTGGAAAACAACAGTATTCGGCCCAGGAGGACCGTGATTTGAGTAACCCCGCTTTAAGTACTTTAACCCTTTAGATCACTGACAATTTTAAAAGAAAGATATGCTTTCACCGATACTCAGAACAATATGATTGTTCATTTTGGGTAGTGACACGCTTAGTTGAAAATTCTCCGGGATTTGCAGGAGTGTTCAAATTTGACCGACATCGAAAGAACATTTCAAATGCACATTTGGCCCTGGTCTAGCTCCTTGATCCCCTACGTCTTGACCTGTCGCCATGTCTGCTATTCTTTGGGCCTGCGTAGCTGTGAATGACTTATTAAAACAAAGCCTTTGTTAATTGAACTTTCTAACTGCACCTATATGTAAGTGCTACCAACTGGTGAAGGATCAAATGTATTAAAGGGAAGTAAATATAATAAAGGGAAGTTGGTGTAGTTAAGGGAAGTAAATTAAGTCTAACTAGCGGCTGAAACCAAAACCTGAAGGCTGAGGGTGCTACAGGAGTGGGCTGATGATTGCACTGCTCAAAAGGTCCACGTGCAAGGCTGTGGATTCCAGCATGAGCTAAGAATAGTATAATCCAATTTCAAGCACCTATTTGGTGTATTAAGAATCCATGGTTTAATTAAGCGCGTCTCTGCTAAGTTCAGGTATCCTATACGTGGGTAATGTTTAAGGCCTACGTATTTGATGGATTTTCAGTTTTCTCCATTATGCGCTACCCCATACCGAGAGAGGCTATGGTGGCTTCGAAAGCGCTTGAAAGAGCTGCCTTTCATGATTAAAACAGTGTCTGCATTGGGGCTAGAGTTAGAAATGTCTTGTTTGGGCGGTGGATGGGGTAGCGGTCTAACGCGCCACACTTTGGTGTGGTGTGCGCTGCCTGTCAGGGACGCGGCTCGAAACCCTACCAGACCGGCCCTGGTCATCAGCCCCGATCGGAGGTGGCATTTGGCTGTGGGGGAGGGGGGAGGGTGAGCCGGCACGAGTCCGTCGAGGAGAAGGTTAAAGGCGTCCGTGGAAGAATTTCCGTCTTGGAAGAGGCGGGAACAATCGGCCCAGAATGAGTGTCTCGCTCCCGGAGGACGGGCGGCGGACTCGTGGGGGTGGGGAATTGAAATAAATAGAGGGTATAATTGGCAACCAAATTGGGAGAAAAACAGGGAAGAAATTAGAAGAAAAAAAATTTCTTGTTTTGCTTGTGTAAGCAGTTGCAAGCTTGTCATAGGGGAGTTTCCACAATGTCAGGGTTCCCTTTGATCGCTGATCGTTTTTGGAGGTCTAGCCTTGCTTTCATCCGTGGGCTATTGTCCCTGCAGTGTACAATGCTGGGGTTGACAAAGCCGTCAGATCCATTGACCTCTTCGCGCACAACCGAACTATGATTGCTCCTACCATGTATTTATGCACATCTTGTAAGTCACTCTGGATAAGAGCGTCTGCTAAATGCTTAAAATGTCAATGTAACCGTGGGGCCTGGGCGTGTCCGTATGGACAGCGACATCGGCGCATTGAGCCGGGCGGATCTACTGACCTGTGGGTCACCCCTCACCCCCCTCATATGAGTTTGATTATTCCGTGTGTCGGTCCCGCTTTAAGACAGACGTGTGCAGGGGCTGTTGAGGCGCTCATGCTGTTAAGGCCCCGCTCTAGTGTGTGGATGAGTCTCACGGTTTGGTCCTAGATCAGCTCTCCCACACTGAGAGGCTTTATCAGCACCACTTTATTGCTACGGGCGATCGCGCCTTCTCTGTCGCGGCTCCACGGCTTTGGCATGCCCTCCCCACCCACCTGAAAGCTCCTCAAACACGGAGTCCTTCAAAGTCAGCATAGAAAAGAGCCACCTTTTCCAAAGCTATTACTCTGCTTAGAAGTTAATGTATTTTTAATCTTTTTTTGTGAAACACTATTTTACTTTTGCACTTTTTGCAGCTTTGCACTGTTCAGCACTTTGGGATTTGAATGAAAAGCACTTTACAAATGAAATGTATTACTGTTATTATTTTATCATGTTCCTCAGCACTAATATGACGCTGTCTCCCCAGCAGGGCCCAAGACGGCGCCAGCTCCAGCCCCAGCCCCCGCCCCCGCCCCCGCCCCCTCGGAGCCGCAGGACGGGGGCGAAAGCTTCCAGGTGGGGGAGCGGGTTTGGGTGAACGGGAGCAAGCCCGGTGTCGTGCAGTTCCTGGGGGAGACGCAGTTCGCCCCGGGCCAGTGGGCGGGCATCGTGCTGGACGAGCCGATCGGGAAGAACGACGGCTCCGTCGCCGGGGTGCGCTACTTCCAGTGCGATGCGCTGCGGGGGATCTTCACCCGGCCCTCCAAACTGTCCCGCACCGAGGGCGAGGCCAACGGCACGGAGACCGCGCCCCCGTCCCGGGCAGGATCCCCCTTTACACCCAACGACCAAATAAGGTAAGATGGTGATAAGATAAGGTGGTGGTTCTCTTCCACTGCCTCCACCGCCCCTGCTTCCGCCGTTAATAAAGTTAGGAAACACACCACCCCCACCCCCACCCAAAAGTCGGCCAAGAAATGTTATCTTTCTCAAAAAGGCCTCGGTTAAGAAATTAATATCTTGCCACCCCTAAGAAGGCCTCACCACCTTGCAGGCCACCCTCCAAGTTCTTCGCCTCCAACCTCGTACGCACCGGCAGCGAGTCGATCTCCAACCTGTCGGAGACGGGCTCGGTGAAGAAGGGCGAGCGGGAGCTGAAGATGGGCGACCGCGTGCTGGTAAGGCCTTTACACCCAACGGCTCTTATAACATCAAATAAGGTAAGATGGTGATAAGATAAGGTGGTGGTTCTCTGTGGCTCAGTTGGTGGAGCATGGCGTTAGCAACGCTTAGGATGTGGGTTCATTTCCCACTGTGAAATACTAGGGTTATTTTATTTACTTTTTGAGAAAGATAACATTTCTTGATTATAATTTGATTTGCGATATACTGAAAAATGTATGCATTCACTACTGTAAGTCGCTTTGGATAAAAGCGTCTGCTAAATGGCATATATTTTTCAGTATATGTGGTCCCAGTGGGAATTGAACCCACAACCTACGTGTTGCCAACGCTGTGCTCTACCTACTGAGCCACAAAGTGCATAGACCAGTAACCTCAAAGCAACATAAGTACATATGTACTACACTAGATAGTACATAGTCACTGGAAACAATTTGTGGCAGAAAATAGTGTTGACCAGTAAGACACTGTCTCACACCAGAGGTTAAAAGTTAAGAATGGGCTTCAGTAAAATGCCTGATGGCATGTTACGCCTGAAACGTTCACTGGAGCGTTTTGGTAACATTGGCCAACTGCTGAAGGTACTTCTGTTAAAAATACAGTACAGAGGGTGCCCTTCATCCTGCAGTGCTGTGCTAGTTTTCCTTTTTACCTCCCGCTCTGTACGACTTCTGAAGTGTCAGGTGACAAACCAATTACTTTTTTCCTTTTGCTCAAAACACCTTCGGTGTGCTTTCCTACTTTCAGCAAGGAGACAATCAACGATTGAGACACAACTTTTTCTCTTTTTTTTTCTTTTTCATGTATCCTGCCACTGGTGTGCCGTGTGTAAATGGGTGTGTGTCGTCTCTAAATGCAATGCTGTGATCCATTGTGATGAAAGCAATGCCCCATTTTTGAGATCGATGAAGTACTACAACTACCACTACAAAGGAAGCATAAAATGTCAAGACGACATAACTGAAAATGGAGAGCAAGTGGAAACATAGATATTTTGAAACGTAAACACGTGCTTAAATACCCCAAACCATAGCTGGATTGTACTCTTTGTACTCCAATACGTTATAGTGCCTCTGGGTGACTGTCACACTTGCTTTTGTGTCTCCACATATGGAGTGAGTTCTGGTGGCAGAAACGTTTAGAAGGAGCTGATGCATATGAAATGTCACCATTGTCCCAGCAGCTCAGCACGGAAAGAGTTAAGTGGCTGCTATGTGTGGCGTTGGCATCTGTCTCTTTGTACAGAAGCGGACAGCTTTATGACCATTTTGTATTGTGTCAGTGTGTAACAGGAGCAATATAATACTCTTAGTGTCTGTCCCGACCGCGGAGCTGATGTCATGTGATTGTGCAGGCGGCAGTGTGGTATAATGGTTAGGGAACTGGGCTTGTAGCGCAAAGGTTGCAGGTTCAATCCCCAGGTGGGACACTGCCATTGTACCCTTGAGCAAGGTATTTAACCTGAATTGCTTCAGTTAATATCCAGCTGTATAAATGGATTGTAAAGAAACTGTAAGTCGCTCTGGATAAGAGCGTCTGCTAAATGCCTGTAATGTAACGTGCATCGCTGTTGTCCGCTGCCGAGGCGGCAGTGAGCGTGCGGTTGGGCTGGATAACGGACGCCGAAGGTCAGATGCTCCTAGGTGTGACTGGGGCCGTCTGCCGGGCCCCAGCAGCACCTGTCCTAACGTGCGCCCGTGCTTAAAACACCCCACCCTGCGCTCTCGTTAGCGCCGTCCCACTTTGGGAACTTGGTTTCCGCCTTCCGGAGAGCAGCCAGTATTTACGGCGATGTCGCCAGAGTCACACTGCTGCCCCTGGCTGTGATAATCTCTCAGGAATGCCGTCCCGTCCCGTCCCGCCCTGCTGCACCACGGCCCCCCAGTGCCCATGCTTTCCCCTGCTGGTGCACCGTTGAGCCCAAACGCTTCCCCTCTCCCCAGGCATAAAGGCCTCTGGCTCTCCTACTTACAGCCCCCCCAATGTTACTCTTCCTTCCCAGAGCCTGGCAGTGAGGCTCTGAGTCACTGTCTGGGGCCTGCTGGGAGATGGGGCCTCCAGACTGACTCGAATAAACAGCAGACTGTGAGCTCCATCTGCCATTGATCTGTGCGATACAGCCAGCTCACACTCTCTCTGTGTGTAACCCACTTAGGGACAAAAACGCACGGTGGAACGCAGAAAAGAACGGTGTCAGACTCATTCCAGCGAGGGCCGAGCGTATGCAGGTTTTCGCTGCAGCCAATGCAGTACACCAGGTGATTTCAGCTTGTTCCCCTCCTTGGTTCGAGAAGTGAGCCAAGTATTGAAATCGTCCTGGTGTAGTGCATTGGTTGCAGCAAAAACTTGCATACACTCGGCCGGTTTGACACCCCTGGTCTAGAGCATAGGTGCTCAACTCTTGGTTCTGAAGGCCGCTGTGGCTGCAGGTATTTGTTCCAGCCGAACAACAATGCCACAGATTAGTATACCCCCTTTGGTTTAAGACCAGAGTTTACTGATATCAGGTGGTTCAGTTTATTAGAGCAAATACCTGCAGCCACTGTGGCCCGACTATTGACTGTATTGGGTCTAGAATGTGTACTGGAGGCGTGGGGGGGAAAAAAGGTGGGGTTTTGCGATTTTGACATTGGGAGAAGAATCAGGAAGTCAACAAATATGCATCCAACAAGCGCAAGCCGTTTCTGATTGTCTAGCAAAAATTCAACTGCTTTCAGCTTTTCAACTTTTGACGCGTGTAAAGCGAACGTTAAAAATATGGACAAAGCTCTGTCGTCCATCTGTGTATTAGCCCCATAGAAAATGCATTGGTTTTGCCAATAATGTCTTGTTATTTTTTTACGGCTATTTGTTAATGAAGCAGAAGGGGCTCATGCAATGGAAATATGCCCCCGACCGGGATGCAAGTTGCCCACTGCGACTGGGTTTCGATTCCCGGCTGCGCCAGTCCGGCTCTGGTCGGGAGTGGCACTAGAGGGCAGCAATTGGCTGTCTCGCCCCAGGGAGGGGAGCTGGCATGAGCTCACTGCAGAAAAGCTTCTACCCGACTGGAATCATGGTCGGCAATTAGCGAGTTCTGTCTTGGAGGAGGCGGTTCATTGTTCCGGCCACTACCGGTATCAGAAATTGGCTAGCAGCGGGCTTGTGGGATAGTTGGAATAATGAGGGTATAATTGGCTATCAATTTGGGAGACAAACATGGAAAAATCTGATTTAAAATAAATATATATATAATAAAATAAAATGAAAAGGAACAGTCAATTTCAGGGGTAGGCAACCCAGGCCCTGTAGGGCTGTAGGCTGTGTCTGGTTTTTGTTTTCACCTTAAATTCAGCCACCAATGTAGACACGATACCAGGTAAGGTGTAATTAACTGCTTTAATTGATCAATTAAGTGCTGATTACCAACGAAAACCAGAATACCCTGCAACTCTCCAGGACCAGGGCTACCTTCCCCTGATCTATATGAGGAGACCTGACTTGATTAAAAGTGTATGTTGATTACATGGTGAAATGGGCTTGTTGTTCATATCTGCATGTGTGTGTCCTCAGGTGGGGGGCACCAAGGCGGGCGTGGTGCGCTTCCTGGGGGAGACGGATTTCGCGAAAGGCGACTGGTGCGGTGTGGAACTCGATGAGCCCCTGGGGAAGAATGATGGGGCGGTGGCAGGAACCAGGTAACAAAGCGTGGTATATCTGTACTCCTCCATCTCATACGCTCCCCGCACCCTGCCCCCTGGCACACCCACACACCACACCCCACACCCCACACCACTGTACCCCGGTACTCACTTAAGACCTACTACAATTATCTTCAGTTTTTTATATGAAATTGTATACACAACTTTGTGAACACCCCAAAAAACTCAACCACTGTACTCCACCACCTAGAGCACCCTGTACCCGCCCCGGCCCCCCCTCGGCCATCCCCACACCACTGTACCCCACCATCTCACCATCATACCCCCCCTACCACCGCTGTACCCCCTGTACTCACTTGTCTACAATTACCTTCCATTTTCATAATACCTTCAATACTGAAATAGTATTAGAACTTTCTAAACGCTCCCGAAAACCCAATCAAGAATGGCATTCTAAAAATGTAGTTGGTGCCAGCTCTGCATGGCCCATTTATCAGATTTCCGCCCCCTAACTAGGCCAGTCCTCAACACAGGGTTGATAATCCATTTTGTGTCCTGGCTCAGCGTATATACTCCTTGATGCCTAATGCGTCCCCTGTTGTGTCCTGTAGGTATTTCCAGTGCCAGCCCAAGTACGGCCTGTTCGCTCCTGTGCACAAGGTGACACGCATCGGTTTCCCCTCCACCACGCCGGCCAAGGCCAAGACCACGGCGCGCAAGACGATAACCACACCTTCCTCACTCAAGCGCAGCCCCAGTGCCTCCTCCATCAGCTCCATGAGCTCGGTGGCCTCATCCGTCAGCGGCAAACCCAGCCGTACTGGCCTGGTAAGACCCTGTAACACTGCCCCACTTCCTGTCACAAGACCCTGTAACACTGCCCCACTTCCTGTCACAAGACCCTGTAACACTGCCCCACTTCCTGTCACAAGACCATGTAACACTGCCCCACTTCCTGTCACAAGACCCTGTAACACTGCCCCACTTCCTGTCACAAGACCCTGTAACGCTGCCCCACTTCCTGTCACAAGACCCTGTAACGCTGCCCCACTTCCTGTCACAAGACCCTGTAACGCTGCCCCACTTCCTGTCACAAGACCCTGTAACACTGCCCCACTTCCTGTCACAAGACCCTGTAACACTGCCCCACTTCCTGTTGCTAAGATTTTTCCTGTGTCCCAAACCACAACACTTCGAGTACTTTTAGCGAATGTGCATCCATGGAAAACAGAAATTATTTTTTTGTAAAAAATTTTTTTACTTCCCAAACGACACTTCAGACTTTGTCCAGTTTTTAGTCCTATTACCACAGTGTTCATTCAGACAGGAGCTGCAAGCTAGCTACCAAACGCTTAATCATGTACCTAGTCTTCATTGTAGGTCTGTCCCTTTGCATAATGTTATGTAATGCAAGTGCTTCAAATCTGGACCACTAGGTGTCACTAGGCTACTAAACAAAAGCTACTTTAAATACCAGAGCGAGACTCCCGGCCAGAGCGGGCCTGGCGCAGCCGGGGATTTAACCCCGGCTGCAGTGGGCAACCTGCACTCCGGACAAGTGCCTTTACCGGCTGCACCACCTGGGGGCCCAATACATACCTTTATTTTTGTTTTTTGTTGTTGTTTTTTGTTGGAAATTAGCCTTTGGGTACCCGTGTTGGAAAATTAGCCTAATCCGATGCTTGCTTTTTTAGCATTGTAGCATTGCCTTTTTCTTTGTCCCTATCAAGTAAACAAACAAATAGATAAATAAAAAATAAAGTGTTTAATGGTTCTCCCCTGACCCAGCTGACGGAGACGTCATCCCGCTATGCGAGGAAGATCTCGGGCACCACAGCCGTGCAGGAGGCGCTGAAGGAGAAGCAGCAGCACATCGAGCAGCTGATGGCTGAGCGGGACCTGGAGCGGGCCGAGGTCGCTAAGGCAACCAGCCACGTGGGGGAGGTGGAGCAGGAGCTCACGCTGCTCAGAGAGGGCCAGGAGCAGGTGGGGGGAAGGCGCTCTCACCTGAGCCGCCATTTTGCTCGTTCAGAATGCGCCAGCCTTTTCTTCCTGACGTGTTGTCGATATACTCATTTAGCTTCGTTGCACTTATATCATTCGCATGAAAGCTAGACAATATCTCTTTTTTGATTTACCATTTCGTTGGCTATCTCTGCCTTAATTACTACCCCAAAGACCAGAGCGAGGTGTTCATACCTACACCTGGGGTTACTGTGATCAAGTACAGTTGCTGCTTAGCATCACAGAATGGGGCATCATTTGTCATGGGCATATTGAACCTTTTGGGACCCATTACTCGTTTGTTTCTTACCTGCACGAGAAAGAGCTACTCTTGAGAGATACAGCAAGCACAGTCGCTGCTGTAGTTTCTTTAATTCATTCATTGCAATTTTGTACATTTTATCAATCTTGTGCGTGTGTGTTTGTGTGCGCACGCATCTTAGTATGTGCTGGAGATGGAGGCTAAGATGGACCAGTTGCGCACACTGGTGGAAGCTGCTGACAAGGACAAGGTGGAACTGCTGAATCAGCTGGAGGAGGAGAAGAGGTGAGCGGGAGAGAGAGCGAGACATCCTGACCTAAAGAGAGAGTGTGTTGTGTTGAGGAACGCTGGAGGGGTGGGGGATGTTACTGAGAGTGAACAGGTTAAGGAGGAGAACAGGTAAGGCAGTAATAGAGGGCAGTGAGAGGTTTGTAGAGTGAAAGAGTGGTGTGGGATGGTGCGTTGACTGTGCTCTGCTCTGCGTGACAGGAAAGTGGAAGACCTGCAGTTCCGTGTTGAGGAAGCTTGCATTACCAAAGGTGACCTGGAGGTAAACGGACACCGAGTGACACACACGCATACACACTCGTCTGCACGCACACACACAAACGAGCGTCCGGGCGATCTCACACACACACACACACACACACACACACACACACACACACACACACACACACACACACAGTAAAACAATGGCACTACACAGGGCCCTGTAATGAGAGTTTCCGCGGGCCTTGATGCTCAGTTTGGTTGCTCTGTAAGAGCACGTCATGGTCATTCTGACAGTGTCCACCCCTACGGATCAGACTCAAAACCTTTTAACTGCCCAATCACAGATCCTGCTTGATCCTCGCCTGTGTCTTAATGTCTAAGCGCCAATCAGCACCATGGCTTTCTTCAGTTTTTCCGATTAGAATGTACTTGTGGGGTTAAAAAACTCTTGATTCAGGGTTTGGCTGATTCGATGTCTGCCACCTTCAATTACAGTGATCAAATCCAAGAAGCAAAATCCAGGCTGATGTTACATACAGACTCTACTGACTGTCAGTGCGGACTTGAGAGCCGTCAGATTTCGGTGAGCAGGCTGTAGTCGTCTCTGAGGGAGTCCGATTATAACCTAATCCGGAGCTATGATTTCTTGAGCTCAAGGCAGTTGAAATGTGAAAATATTTTTCGAGTGCAATGAAGACATCTTGCACAATGTCTTTGGCTGGCCACTCGGAACATGCTGGCCAGATTTGAGGCCCAAAGCTGAAAGGGGTTCACACAAGATCTTCTGACTAGACTCTGAACTCTGTTATTTAATTTCATCCAGTACAAACAGACTTGAGAAACTGCAACAGAGGATTGACATTTAATTTGGAGCATCGATGACGCACGTTTGCAAATGGCAGTAGAGGCGTCAGTCCTGCCAGGGATATCTACATTATGACGCTATGGAATCTGCATTGCATTGAAAATTGGAAATCCAGACCTGAATATATCTGATATATTTAATTGCTGCCGCAGTATCCTCTTAGACCTGGTACTGCACTATATATTTTGATTATAATAGTTGTGGACATTTATAGCACGGGAAGAGCGACTATTCTACCTACTGTAACACCTGCTACTATAGCACACTTGGACTACTGCCATTTTTTCAAAGTGACTTCCCCATGGCAACAAGGACAGGGGGGGAAAAATGTCATGAAATGACTGTACAGATTTCTAAATAGGTGCTGTGAGTTAGGGGATATTTTTGTTTGTCAGTTTTAAATTGGCATGCAGCAAACGCATAAGGAACAAAAAAGACACCACCGGATCATTATGAAAATTGTCATTATAGCTTTTATTATCTGTGCTAATACAGTGAAGGCTTTAACAGCTTTTATTAAAATGGGAATCGAAAAACCCCCGAAATATATATATTAAAATGTTTACAATTTTTTTTAAACACGTTTTCATAGGGCCCTAGTAATGGCATGATCGATGCACTGTTGCTAGATGTTTCCATCTTTATGCCAACTGAAAGTAGATCCCGATCGTTATCTGATCCGTCAGGGAAAGGTTATAAATACCACACCTAGCTAAGGCTGGGGGCGTGCTCGTACAGTGACACAACATCCGGATCCAAAGAGTGGAGGCTGTTGAAAGTGAAATAAAACATGTACATGCCTAAATGTTAGCTGCTAGAGCAATGCTTCTTTAAGGCCAGGCCAGTTTTCCGTTGGATTAGCTCAGGTTATTTTAGGGGGCATTTGTGGAAGGGAATCGATGTCCTCCTACAGCAGTGTTACACTGACCGCTCTGCCGAGTTGCACCAATCGGAGAGAACCAGGGCAATTGGAACTGAAACCAGAACTGGAACAAAAAAAGCCTGCCGGTTCCCCAGGGTGTCAGGGCAGTGGTCCTCAACCTCGGTCCTGGAGTACCCCTGTGTATGCTGGTTTTCGTTCAGCCCGCAATTGCAATTCTTAAAGTATAACGAACTGTTGGAAGTGTTTGCTATTAGACCGTTTTAATGTCTAATGAGGGATGATTTAATGTTACCATCTTAATGCCGCGTTATAACACACACAGATATTCATGTTACAAAGAATGAATATTCTTCATTCTTTTAGGACTTTTAATCAGTCAGATCAGTTCTCAGACAACTAACACTTAAATTTTCTGTAATGTGCTGTGGCAAATAATTCATTTTGAAAGAGTTTACATTTTTGATTGATTTATTGATAGACCTACCGATGAAATCAGTGAGTGTGGACCAAGTGTGGACACCTGGTCATAGAAACTAAACAGCACATTTTCAGCAACACAAACTGATGGAACCTAAACATGTTTTCAACAATCTTAATTAATCAGGCCCGGTCTTTCTTTTTTTGATAGTGTATTTTGGTTGTCTTGGTGAGAAATTTGGTGTCTGTTAAGGGGATTCGAATATGATAACTGTATTATATTTTGTTTGGACTATCTAACTATCTATCTATGTTGCAGTATTACGTTCCACCAAAGATGTTTGCTTTTTGACAGAGTTGCTTTTTTAAAATGTATTTTGAATTTTGAAACGGTGGTCTATTGTCTAGACTTCTGTCAAAAGGGAAAAACTAACAAAAAACAAAAACAGCGCAGCCAGCCATGTTTGATTCCTACTCTGTGTAGGCAACGATTTTTGTGTTGTCTTGTTTATATGATTTTAGAAATAAAGAAAACATTTGATAACAAAAAAAACTATCTTAATTAATCAAGAGGATGAAAACCAGCACACATGGGGGTACACGTGAGGGACATTCCAAATTTGGAGAGGAAAAAAAATTATACCTGGAGCTCTTTAATGGAATGCGGTCAGCCCACTTTGTGAAGGCAGCCAGCACATGCTTGTGCTTGTGGCACTGATGGCACTGAAGCACTCCAGCCTCCAGCGCTGGGTGGAAGATGGGGAGGAAGTGGGGGGGTTTGCACGGCAAGCTGCTCAGGATGTACTTCCTGTCCCCTTTGTTCACTTCCTGTTCCCAGAATTCATTCCTCTGTCTGTCCCACAGTACAGCTCTCCAGGGCCAGCCTTAGTCCGCCGGAGACATCCCACGCTGAAATTCACATGTTAAAAACCGTTCCCCAGGGTAGAATTTTTGTCCTTTCTTTCCCGTCTTTTTTTGGTTCATTTCGAGAGCTATAACTGCAACACTAACTACACACTACTCACAGCGATGACATTAATTAAATGTGTGCATGTTGCTTTTCCAGGAAAAAACAAACAAATGATGCATATGTGCTTCTTTTGTGGTTAATAATGACAGTAATAAAATTGGAGTGTGTGCTGTAAACCCTGAAGTGAAAATAATCTGCCGTCATCCCCTCTCTGCGATTCTGTGTGCGGGCCCAAGTGCCGATGATCCGCACTTCCACCGCACGGCCATGATGGAGGAGTGAGGTTTCAGTGTAGTATTACTGCTGTCACAGCCTTGAGGCCAAGGTATTCAGCCTTGCCTCAGTAAAATATCCACCTAATATAAATTGATGATGTGTAAAGAATGTAAACTGTAAGTTGCTCTGGATGAGCGGCGTCTGCTAAATGTCTGTAATGTAATGTTTCATGCACCCCATAATGGGCGGAGCTACAATCAGCTGCCAATCAGTGACTTTAATGAGTGAACCAATCAAAATGTTTGTCTCCCCACAGCAATGATTGATTCAAATCGGTTCAAACCTCACTCCCCCTCACTACCACACCTTCCATTGGCCTTGTGCCCAAATTTCCATCTCCATGTGTATTTTACACACCATAAAATGATTATTGTTAAATTGCTTCTTGGGGTTTATGGTATTGGTTTTGTTTTTTCATTAACTGCTCATATTGTACCCACTGGGGAAAAAATGGCTTTGATCACGTCATAGAAACAGGCTGAATCGCAGTTCCTCATCAATGGCCTTTGAGACTTACATTTTTAGTGATATGTGTAATCCTGTAATCCCCTGAAAGATGCGGTCAAAGTCTATTTTTAAAATTTTGCATTAATTCATTCATGCACTCCCCTTCTCTGTCCTTGTCCTTCATTGACCAATAAGATTTCCTCATTGCATGTTTGCTTCACCCCGAACCTTCAATTTCATGGCCAAGCTCTAATCACAACAAACACAAAATGCATCGCTCTCCCCCTCTCCCCCTCTCCCCCCTCCCCTCTCCCCTCCCCTCATCCTGTACCCACCCCCCCTCTGTTTTCACCGGTGGAAGGTGCTGACGGCTCGGCCTGCATGAGGCTCCTCCCCCCCCCCCTTCCCTGCGTCGGGCTGGCATGTGATGGTGGCACTGGTGTGTTCTCTTCCTCTCCCCTCTTTACTAACAGACGCTGACCAAACTGGAGCATGCCCACATTAAGGAACTCGAGCAGAGCCTGCTCTTTGAAAAGACCAAAGCTGACAAACTCCAGAGGGAGTTAGAAGACACTAGGGTAATGGATCTCGCCCTGTCCTGGGTGTCAGGGGAAAGGGGAAGGGTGATGGAGGACGGGTTATTGGGGGGTGGGGGAAGGGGGCACTTTCTCCTCCCCTCATCAACCTCCGTTGGGAACGCTGGGGTCTTTTTATTTTTATTTTATTTTTTTTTTTTATGGCACGACAGTGGGAAATGGATGGAACACTCCCGTACTCTCATGCCCTCTTACGTTTGAAATCGTAAGGTCAACTGGAATCCCAGAACGGTAGGAGCCGGAATAAAGGCAAGGAAGCCATGTTTGAGGTCACCTCTTACGTGTTTTGCTGATGATGCATTTAATCTCCTTACCAACGTGTTATTTGCGTCTCCTTTTGATTGGCATATCAACTTGCCCCAGGCTTACTGTGTTTCACTGTAGACTATGAAATCTCAATTTATGTCAATCCAGGAGAAACTGACTTTTTATAATTATTATAATAGGATTGACATTTGATTACAAGCATCACAATGTATTATTTGTGCCAGTTTTTTTGTTTTTTTTGATGGACAGGTGTACTGGCAAAAAGGATTTTTTTTAAATACGAGCAGTCAATGGAACAGGGCTAGACAGTGAAAAGGGGGGTGGCTCCTCATCCCTGTAGTAGTTTCCCTTACCTGAGGAAGCAGACACCCCCCCTTAGCTTTGCTTCATACCATGTCCAGACCTTTGCTACAGTGCTTACCTGACCAGGCCTCTCCAGAGCTTCTGTGAGGGATTGTTTAGGGCCTGCTTGGAATCCACCGCCACCGAAACAGATGGGAAGGCAGGGCCAGGAGATAATTGATTGGCGAAATCTCAGGGGTATCTCCCCGTCCTATCCTGTGTGTGTACTCTCACCTTGTCAGGAGCACACCTGGGTCTAATACTTTATTTGAGAAACCTTTAGACGCCAGTAATAAAATTCCTGCAGATTACTGACCGTTTTAAAGTAAACTTCCATTTTCACCCAATATACAGAACAAATGTATTCTTTCATATAATTGTACCTTTTTTGTCAGTAACATGTTAATTTCTCACGGATCTGCTGGAGTTGTTACTGGCCTCTATGGAGTTGATGCATTTCAGAGGGTGCGTTCGGGCACTGCAAGTGACATGTCCCCCCCATAGGTGGCCACAGTGTCGGAGAAGTCCCGAATCATGGAGCTGGAGCGGGACCTGACGCTTCGGGCCAGGGAGGTGTCCGACCTGCGGCTGCGCCTGGACTCCCCGCCGGGGTCAGAGGTTGCGGACTCGGCCTCCCCGCTCCTGGAGGAGATCGGCGCGCTGCGAGCCCAGCTGGCCGCCCAGAACGCAGAGCACCAAAGCGAACTCGCCGCCGCGCGGGGCCGGCTGGAGGACGGCGAGCAGGCGCACGGTCAGGAGCTGACCCGCCTGAGGGCCGCCGCCGACCAGGCCTCCCAGGACGGCGAGCGCCTGAGGGGCCGCCTGGAGCAGGCCGAAAGGGAGAACGCCAACGTCGTCGAGCTCTGGCGCTCCAAGCTGGAGGCGGCCGTGGCCTCCCACCAGCAGGCCATGGAGGGCCTGAAGCTGACGTTCAGCAAGGGGGCGGGAGCCCAGGCGTCCGAGCTGGTGGAGCTGAAGAGCAGCCAGGAGAGGCTGAGGACGGAGCACCAGTTTGAGCTGGAGGAGCTCCGGGCTCGCAGGGACGCTGAGACGGCCGCCAGGGCCAGGGACGTGGAGGGCTCCGCGCCCAGCTCCTGGAGGTGTCCGAGGAGAAGGAGAAGCTGGTGGAGTCGCTGCGCACCAGCCTGGAGAGCACGGAGGAGCAGCACCTGGTGGAGATGGAGGACGTTCTGGGCAAGCTGCACTCCGTGGAGCTCAAGGTAAAAGAGCTGGAGCCGCTGGAGGGCAGGGTGGCCCAGCAGGAGGCTGAGCTGCAGGCCCTCCGGGAGAAGGCCATGGAGGCAGAGGCCCTTAGGGCAGCCCTGGAGGCCCTGAGAGCCCAGCATGCACAAGGTAACCAGGAGATGCAGAGCCTGAGGACCCAGCTGCAGGCTGCAGAGGCCCTGTCTCTCACACAGGGTGGCAAGGTGGGTCCACACACACACCCCCACGCATTCTTTTCCTGTCATTTTCAGCTGTTTCTGTTTCATATACATCATTATTTCCCCACCCCCCGTTTTTACAGTCCTGTTGTAAATTATTTCATCCTTTTTATATATTATTTGATATTATTTTTCAATTCAGTTATGGTTTCACTTTATTTTTATTTATTTTTTTACTGTAAAAAAAAGTTTTGGTTTGACTTTTTCCATGTTCCTTGGTTTGTTTTATACCTGTCCCCTCCACCTCCACCTCCACCTCCTCCACCTCCTCCCCCTCCATCCCCGGGTGCCACCGTGTGGTAGGCCAGTGAAGCAGCCAAAGAGCTGGAGGGCCGGCAGCATGAGCTGGTCTCCCTGCAGGAGAGTCTGGCTGTGCTGGAGCAGGACCGGAGCTCCCTGCAGCAGCAGCTGGGCAGCCTGGTGAGTACCCAGCCCAGGCCCTCCGGAAGGGAGGACACGCGGGTGGAGCTTACCCTTTCAGCCACTGCCCTTTTACTTTCAGAACTACACACTCCATTTAACTCAGGGGGGTCCAATCTTATCCGAGAAGGGCCACTGTGGGTGCAGGCTTTTGTTCTAGCCCAGCACTAAAACACCTGACTCACTTAATCTAGGTCTTTATTGAAGACCATGGTTAGTTGATTAGTTGAATCGGGTGTTTAAGATCTGGGCTAAGACAGGGATCTGCAACCCTGGTCCTGGAGAGCTGCAGGGTCTGCTGGGTTTTTCCCCCTAAATTCAGCAGCCAGTTTAGACCCAACAAACCAGGTGAGGTGAGTTAACCACTTTAATTGATCAATTAAGTGCTGGGTAACAATGAAAACCAGCACACTCTGGGACCCTCCTGGACCAGTGTTGAGGATACCTGGGCTAGAACAAAAGCCTACACCCACACTAGCTCTTATTGGACTGAAGATTGGACACCCCTGGTTTAAGGTGTGAAATGGGACCTTAAAGTGGGCAGGGAGATTTGAGCACTGGTCCCCAAACCATGGGTAGGGGGAGGGGTTGACCTAGGTCGACAATAATTTCTCTCCTGGCACCCTTGTTGAGTTGCACAAAATTTAGGTCAATTTTAGAAAGAAAGTAAAGAAAGAAGGTAAGAAATGTCACAGCCAAAGCCTTTATATAATTTTTTAAAGAATGATGTAATTTGATACAGTATCAATGATTACTCTTCTTTGTGTCTAGTCCATACATTTTTTCTGCCACTAGAGGGCCACCTTTCTCGGTTATATTTTTTAAATGCCAATAGGTGAAGCTGTTCTCACTGTGTGTAACCGAGACTGTTCAGCCGAAGAAGATCTGGCATTCAGGGGCACCTGCTGAGTAGAGATTCAGGCTAAAGATTAATTGTGCTAAACAATATTATTAATTTGTTTTTTTCTAGAAGGAAAAACTTGATGGAGCCTCAGAGGAACAGACGAAAGCTGCACAATCTATGCAAGGTAAACGTGGCTGCTGACTATCAAGTTTTGGCGGCAGTGTAGTGTAATGGTTAGGGAACTGGACTTGTAACTCAAAGGTTGCTGGTTCAATTCCCAGGTGGAACACTGTCGTTGTACCCTTGAGCAAGATACTTAACCTGAATTGCTTCAGTAAAAATATCCAGCTGTATAAATGATTGTATGTAAAGAAATGTAAACTGTGTAAGTTGCTCTGGATAAGAGCGTCTGCTAAATTCCTAAAATGTAAAATGTAAATGTAAGTTTTCCCATAGATTTGGATAACTACTAAGCCTATGACAAAGTGAAGTACTGTTGGCTCCGCATTGGCATTTTATATGAATTGCACCAGTTGATTGTTCAATAGGCTGCAGTTATTTTACAAAGTAGTTTTGTCTTATTTTTTAGTAGATACCTGTCCACTATGTGCAATCGCAAGTTGGTAAATTTGAATGGTGGCATGTTACTTAAATTATGTTACTTTAAATATCCATTCAGTTTCTCCCTTTTTGATTTCAGAAGCACTTGAGAAACTTGGTAAAAAAGAGGAGCTGTGCTCATCCCTCTCCACTGAAGCAGAGGATCTTAGAAGCCAGCTTGCTGGTCAGTACCGAGTATAGACTACCACACACACATGCACAGGCACATATACACCGCTCGCCGATCAGTACCGAGTATAGACTACCACACACACACGCACACAGCTGTCTAGTCAGTACCGGGCATAGACTACCATGCACAGTCACACACGCACAGCTCGCTGGTCAGTACTGCGTATAGACTACCACCACACACACACATGGTATGTGGTGTTGGTTTAGTGTGGGAACTTCCCTCCATTAGCCACGAGTACAACCCTAACCACCCCACACACACACATGCGCGCTCACTAGCACACTTTCTCTCACATACACACACACATACAAACATTTGCCGACTTAATTCCCATCATTATTATATTCACATGTTACTGTAGGATACACATGTTCTGATGTTCCATCATTCATTACAAAATATCACCTGTACTTGCATGTTGGCAACTGATTTGACAGCTTATCCTAATACTGATCAGAACCCCCTATCACCCTAGCAGATTGAACTTACAATTTGTGTTTGGTATTAAATTTATCTAATGTGAAATAGCGCCTTGGTATGTCCCACCAAAAACTATTTGTAGACGTTTGTCAAGAAAAAGACATTGTCAAAGAAGCAACCCAACATGGAAGGGATACATATTAAATTCCCCCTCCCCCATGGATCAGCGTAGAGCAGTGCCTGTCTGCGTTTCAAGGGGACTGAGTGTGGGGTGTGGTGTTGCAGGAGCGGAAAGGAAGTTAAAGGCAGGGGAGGAGAAGCTGGATCAACTGACCAAGGGCAAAGCCAAACTGGAGAGTGACATCGCTGACATGATGAGGACGTCAGGGGATAGCTCCGCCCAACTGACCAAGATGAACGATGACCTCACTCAAAAAGAGAGGTGTGCACAGATACCGGGGTGGCCCTCTCGTCTGACATCGCTGCACAGTTGGTCACTTCAGTCAGTTCAGGAAATTAATTGAAATTCAATTAATTGATTTGCTAAATTCTAATAGAACATTATGAGCATTTTTCAATCATTTTGATTGAAACCCATTTTCCGACAACCACCCTTTTCCAGCACCTGTTTGCAAGTTCTCCCCTGTAAACCAATTATTTTCATTCATTCATTTAATTTATTTGAATTGTTAGTGATGGCAGATTCCTGTACAGATAATTATGCTTGCTTTACAACACTGCCATTCAAGCAACAGAGCGAATGGGTATATTATATTAACAATATGAATAGAGAAGAGTAAAAATGTATCAAATAAGCACAGAATGTGTACATTAAATACAAAGGAAAAGTAGGATCTGCAAGTACTGGATGTTCATAACAAATACAATGCCATCATCCATCTGAGTTTCCCAAACACATTGTACAAACTTGATGCGCGCTATGGAGGTTTATCGATTCCAAACTCCGAGGCTCTGGCAGACATAGCGTGCCTCACTGGGTCAGACAAGCTGAAGCTTCAGTCACCACCTCCCAGAACCCTGTTCTTATTACCCAGAGTCCTCTCTGTTGCCCACACCAGGCGGCTGGAGGAGCTGCAGACCCAGCTCTCGGAGGCCAGGGAGCAGGCCGCGCGCGCGGAGGAGAGCTGGAGGCAGGGCCAGGCCAGGGCAGAGCAGGAGCTGCAGGAGAGCAGGGATACGCGCCAGGTCGAGGCCAACGCCCTGCGGGAGCAGCTGGCACAGCTGGTGAGAGCGGGAAGGGGAATGGGGGAAGAATGGACAGTTTTTTGAATGGATTTTGGAACATGATTGGGCTTGCGATTTGTATTGGGACTGGGAATTATAAAAAGAATTGGGAATGGGACTGGGAATTGGATTGGGAAATGAATGAGTTTTGGGATGGGACTGGCAGGGGTCTCAGGAGGCCACAAAGGATAATGCGTCAGCCAGTGCTGTGTTTGTCAGTCGGCTGTGAAATTGTCTGCAGGGTTTACTGCCTGTATAGAAGTTATACACACTCACATACCCACATGCACAACCAAAAGCTGTGACTCTCTCCATCTCACTCACACACTCACACACTCACACACACACACACACACACACACACACACACACACACACACACACAGGGGAGTTAAAGTAGTGTGGCCCTTAATGGCTTTTCCATTTCTGATGAGTTTCGTTTATCAGAAACCGAGTGCGGTTTACTTCTGGGCAGGGGAAAGTCATGCTTTCTGTTCTGTGCAATAAAGGCAGGTTTATTCATGCTTTCTCTGAGATATGGCAAGTTTATTGCAGTGTTGAGTTGTTAATCCATGCAGGTTATCTTGTTCTCTTCAGCAGTGTCCTTAAAAACCTCTGAGGGGGGTGGTGTTTTCCTCTCCGAATCGCACCCTGTATCTTTGCCGCTTGACACCAGCGGTGTCCTAGTCCAGAACTAAAGCAACGGACTCAACTAATCAACAAATAATGGTCTTCAATAAATACTTGTATTAGTTGAATCAGGTGTTGTAGTGCTGGACTAGAACAAAAACCTGCACCCACACCGGCCCTTTTCAGATAACATTGTACACACCTGGGCTGGACAGTAGGAACATTTTGGAACCAGGTGTGTTTTTTAGCCCTGATGGAAAGACAAAAATCACACACGGGTCCATTTCTTACCCAATGTGTGTTTTAGTCCTGATTTAGCACAGGGAGGTAAATGTATTTGGTTAAACCATTTAGAAAGTGAAAGATTGATGGTTAATCTTCAGAATATATGTTGAGTTTACTCTGTTTCAAACATGGCTCATGCAAAATATAATTTACATAATCTAGTCCAGGGGTGCCTAAACTGTTTAGTTTGGCCTGCCAGAGGGGTGCAAAATGATTTGGAAAAAATATAAATGTGTTGCTCTAGATAAAAAATGTTATGTATCACAAAAATATATTATTCAAAATGGTGAAATACAAGATGAATATCTGTATTAAATGTTTTTGCTCACTGGCAAGTGTGTCCCACAACATCAAACTTTGCCCACCCCTGATGTAGACTTTGCAAATGTACTATAGTTGGCTTTATAAACAGCATGACATTCATTTCTGTGAATTGGAACCTGGAAAGTGAACAGGAATCAGTATAAAGTTTCAAGGGCCCAGCTTGTAGGATCATTGTCAGGCTGGGTGTGCATTAAATATTGGTCATCTGAGATGTCAGGGTACTTTAGCTTTACGTGGGTTTGTATTTGTATCCAGCGGGAGTAAACCCCAAATTATGTCCCCGCTGCACACATCCCACACCTGGCTTTGTCCTCGGTTTCACGTGAGATTATTCCGATCCAGCACTTTGGCTGTGATTGTAATGCTGTTTGCTAGCTAGCGGCCTTATTCTGTTGAGGCTAACTACAGTTCCAGAGCCACCCATTTGTAAAGCACTCCATATGCCTTGCCTTCCCCTCCTGTTCATAATTTAAAAAATAAAATTACAATTAAAAATCCCTCAATTGAGGGAGGACCCTGCAGTGATGGAACATGCCTACAAATACAATTGGGGAGGAATAATTTGGGTGAAGAAAACCATTGAAAGTTGTTTATAAGAACCGTGTTCTCCGGTTTTTGTAGGAGAAGAGCGTGGAGCAAGAAAAGGCCCAGAACCAGGAGCTACAGGCGGTCCAGGAGAAGGCCTTGAGGGGGGAATCCGACAGGCACGGCCAGCAGCTCAAGGAGCTCCGTGACAAGCTGGAGAAGACCGAGCAGGAGCTCAGCGGATCTCGCGACAAGAGCAAGGAGCTGGAGCAGCTGGCGGCAGAGCTGCAGCCTTACAAAGAGCAAGGCCAGGTAAGCCCAAGTGTGAAGCCCAGCTGAAAAAATATTATAATACAAGACAAAAACACAGGAGAACAATACAACAAGCACAAGAACCGCACCAAACCAAAAAACAATGCAAACCAATGGATATATTAGACCATTATCGTACAGGCTAAAACGAAGAAGAAAAAGAAAATGTACTAAGTATGTTAAGGTAAAAACCTCATATGTAGTAGTAGGTGCAACTGAGCTATTCCATTAATCCATCCATAATTAAACGAAACCTGTTACTTACCAAAATGTACTTGCGCATGTAAGAAGAATTTTCACCACAGTTACAGATTAGTCGTGAATACACAAGTCACTGTAGATGTGGCAGGTTTATACCTTTTTGAGATGTCCAGTATGCTGTTCACTTGTTTTTGTACCTGGTGTTCTGAAGCACCACATCAGGCACGTTTGGGTGATGTCACTTTCCTCTCTGTTGCTGTATCACATATCGCATGATCACATTTATGAATATTGTACGTCTTTAGTTTACGGTAGCTTGCCACAGCAGTGGTATGTTCTCAGCTCGTATCCTGTTATATTATAGGTGGTTGTATTTTTGGTCTTTCAAATATCTTGGGATGGATTGAACTGTGCACATATTGTTCAGCTGCATTCTATGAATCGAAGTGGATTACATAAGTGTTGACGGGTCAGTTCAGGTTGCTGTCATTCATTTATAAGTTGTATGTAGTCATTCTGTTCAGAATTTTTACTCTGGGGGAGGGGCGTGAAAACAGAGTCACTGTCATGATCAGCTTTTTGCATCGTGAAGTCATTGCACCCAGTCTCGTTCATAAACGAACCAGAACGTTTCATTTAGTTCAGCACCTCACGGTATAACTGCATGGTTGATTTTCCTTTTTTTTTTTTTTCTTTTAACCCCCCCTCCCGGCCCCTTTTCTACCAATTTGGAAATCCCAATCTCATTTGTAGGTCCGTCTCATCACAGCAATTGCCTCCATTAGCAGAGTGCAGACGAGCGTGCGCACTCCTCCAAAGCGTGTGCTGCCGGACCACTACTTCAGTCATTGAGCCACATGGTTACCGTATCAGAGGAATACGCTTAATGCGCGGTACAGTGGCCAGACCAGAGGTGGCGCTGTTGTGTGATGAGAGTTAGCCGACCATGCCGACTGAAGCAGCTACCCTGCTCTGCTGGTAATAGACGTGCCCAGGGTTCGATACCAGACCCTGGGGGAACGTGTCATGATACTGAAAGACCTGCCACTCCATGGCCCCTCCTTTATAAATGTACTCATTTATTTTTACATGTTGCAATGTTACAAACATTTAGGAAACCCACAAATTAAAACATCTATGTTACATGAAAGTCCACAATAAAAGCTAAATAATTAATGAGTGCACTCAATGAGAAAAATCCCTCCCTGGCCAGTGTTCACAATGACATTAAACTATATGCAACATAAATACCAACATTTTAAAATGTAGGCAATATATTGTATCATCTCATGCCATAAGCTCTCTTTCAACATTCCAGCAACTACCCTTAACCCCTGGAGAGGAAATGAAGGCGGTTATCACAAATCCCTGGATTCTTAAGTAAATCTACACCTCTTCTTGGCAATTGAATACCCTCCTGTTGCAGCATTTAATTTATTGTTGGCACCCCTATCAGAGTTCATAATGTTTTTATTTTGTTCTGTTCAGTCACCCAACCTCATTCATTGCCACCAGTTAGTCTCAGTATAACACCCCCCCTCCCCAAGTTGTGTTTTGGTTGTATGGGGTCTACTGATATTTTTACGTTGGGTCTCTGTGGTGTGTTCTTTGGTCTTTTCTCCCCCCTTGGTTTTTGCTTGCGTGTCTTTAACTTGCCCCCTATTACATTTATTATTTTTGACATTTGTTTTGCTTAACTTCATTTTCCCATTTTACCTGTCCCTCCCCTTTGTTTTTTTCACTCTGTTCCTTTAGTCTCTCACTGCTGAGCTAGCCTCCTCCAAGCGGGTGGCTGAACAGTTAACTGCAGATTTAGCGGATCTGAAACTGGGATCATTGAACACCTCCAAAGAAGTTGAAGAGCTCAAAGGTCAGAGAGAGGCCCTTCAAATGCAGCTCTCGGCCTCTGCCTCCGAGCTGTCCGCCCTGAAGAGCGGTCACAAAGACCTCTCGTCTAAAAACGAGAACCTGCAGGTTCTGAAGCAGCAACTTTTGAAGGACAAAGAAGAGCAGTGCTCCAGGAACCGGCAGCTGGAGCAAGAGATGGCCGCATTGTCCACAGAGAAGGCTGAGCTCTCTCGGGCTGTGGAAGACCTTCGGGCCAGTGTGGAGAAGATGGAAACGGAAAACAAGGACCTCAAGAACACCGGAGTGGAACGCTTGGCCCAAGTGGAGGAGCTTCAGAAGATAAATGCAGAGAGGCAGGAGGTCCTTCTGAGGTACCAGCAGGAGATCCTGCTGCAGGATACAGTCAAGAAGCAGCTGGTCAAGGACTTTGAGAAGACCTGCGAGGAGAAGGATACTGTCCAGGAGGAGCTTGAGCGACACAGAGAAGAGTGGAAGGCTGAGAGCGAGAGGCTTGTGATTGAAAGAGACGCAACCAGGAAAGAGAAGAGCACCCTGGATGCAAAGAACTCCGAACTGCAGGCCAAGTTAGTCTCCTTGAACAGCGAGAAAGAGGATCTGTGTGCCAGGAACACCCAGCTCCAGGTAGAGAAGGATACCCTGGAAAAGGAGAAAGGTGAGGCACTTGCTCAAGTTCAGTTGTTCAGGTCCGACAAGGAGGCCCTCCAGGCTGAGAAAAAAGAGCTTCAGAGTCAATTGTACGCCACGAAGAAGGATCTGGAGAAGTCTGTTCGCAACAGCGATGAGCTGCAGGCCTCCAAGGAAAGCCTAGCTAAAATACTAGAGGAAACCAAAACCAGCAGGGAAGTCACGGATTCTGAAAGGCTCCACCTCATGCAGGAGAAGGAGGACCTGTTAGCTGCTCAAAGGAAGGTCTGCACGCAGAAAGACGTACTTCTGAAGGAGAAAGAGGAGCTGGAAGAGAAATTATGTCTGACTGGTCAAGAGGCAGCTGCCATGAAGGAGAAGCTCCAGCAGGATCTGGAGGCCGCGGCCCGAGAGCAGCAGGCGCTCTCGCTCAAGATCGCAGAGGCAGAGAAGAGCCTTCGCTCCCTGCAGAAGGAGAAGATGGCCCTGGAATCTGCAGTTCAGCAGCACAAGTCTGAGAATGAGTGTCTGGATCGGGAGAAGGGAGAGCTGCAGGAGAAACATGAGAGGGAGATCTCAGAGAAGGCCACTCTGGCACTGGAGAAAGACCGGCTGGCAGGAGATGTCTACAGCCTGAGGGAACAGCTGGAGAAATCCACCAAGGAAAACACTGGTCTGCTGGAGGCTAAGTCCAACCTGGCTGCGAAGCTGGACGAGGCGAAGAAGAAGACTGAGGAGGCTGACGCTGAGAGGGTCTCCATGCAGCAGGAAAGAGCGGACCTCCAGGCCCAGCTTCTGAAGCACAGCTCTGATACCAAGGTCCTCGAGAAAGAGAAAGCAGCGCTCACGGAGGAGCATCAGAAACTGAAGGGTGAAACTGAGCAGGTGCGGACAGAGTTGGGGCGGGAGAGGGATACACTCAAAGCAGAGATTGACTCCCTCGTTGCCCAGCAGGCCGAGCTGAACAAGTCCCTGCTACAGCTGCAGGAGGACAAAGAGGACCTGCTTTCTCAGAAGGGAGAGCTCTGCACTCAGAGTCAGTTTCTCTCGGAGGCAAAGGCCCTTCTGGAATCCCAACTGGAAACCAGTGCCCGCGATAAAAGTGAACTGGCCACTGCCAAGGACGACCTGTACAGAAAGGTAGAGGACTTGCAGCAAGGGTTGTCCACTCTGGCCCAGGAGAAAGCCAAGCTCCTTCAGTCGGAATCGAACCTGAAGACTGAATTGGACTCCCTCCGCAGTGAACGGGAGGCCGGGGCATCCGAGCAGGGCAGGCTGCAGAGCGAGATGGAGCAGCTGAAGACGGCCCACAGCGAACTGCTCACAGAGAAGCAGCGCCTGCTGGAGGAGAAGGCTCTGATGGAAGCTAAACACCAGGACCTGAGCCAGCAGTCCTCTGCAATGAACCTGGCCAAGGAGGAAGTAGCTGCCTGCCTCACGGAAGTGCAAGAGTCCAAAGATGCCCTGACCCGAGAGCTGGAAGCCGTGAAATCCCAGCAGGAGCGGAGCGACCAGGAAATGGGGAGCCTGGTTTCTGAAAGGGAAGGCCTTGCTGCGAAGATTGAAGCATTAGTTAAAGAGGTTGCCTCCTTGGCCAAAGAGAAAGCCGAGCTCCTATCCTTAAAGACCCAGCAGGAGCTAGAGATCGGGTCCCTCCGCAGTGGCCAGGAGACCGGCAATGAGGAGCACTCGCAGCTCCTGAAGCAGGTGGAGGAGACGCGGGCCGCCCGTGCAGAACTGGAAGAAGCAAACCAGGAGCTCTGTGCCGAAAAGGCTCGATTGGAGGAGGCACATCGCGTCTCCCGCGAGGAAGCAGTTGTGGCCTCCAAAGCCCAGGTGGCACTGTCCTGCAGCCTGAGCACCCTCCAGGGAGAGAAAGACACCCTGCTCAGAGAGAGGGACCAGGCAGCCCTGAAAGCAACTGAGCTTGCAGCCATTCACAAAAACGCTTTGTCCGAGCAGCTTGAGGTACACCACTACTAACCCCGCCCCACTAACCCCCATATGCTCAATGGCTTGGGTTATTTTATGCAGCTTTGTGCATGCTTGGGTTTGGCCTTTTTAATTTCCATTTTTCATTATTTTTTACTAACCATATTAATTTGCTTGTGATGATCTGCACTTGGATGGTATGAAGATCCTTTGATCTAGATGATAGATCCTTGTGGGCTGGCTAATTGCCACCATTTTGAAGTTAAGTTTTAACATGTTTGGATATATATGCAGTATATATTTTTAATTGGTTAAAATGTATATTTGAATAATATAGTGACCATAGCAGCTCTTTAGAAACCTGTGGGTCAAAATTATGATGGTGTTTTTTTAAAGCAAACTAAAACATTGAATATTTCTAAATTAACTAAAGTTATGGTAAATTGGAATGGTTTCCTTAGCTTCCTGTTTTCTTTGTGGGGAATCGTTGCAGAATAAAAAACGTTTTTGTATCAATAATTGGTGGTGTAATGCTCTAAATTTGGACTAAATGGATGTTAAAAATATTTTCTTCTGGACCACAGGATATTAATTTTTATCCATAGGTTCTGTAGTGGAGTTCACAGCCATTGACATGTTTGGCTGGTTGTACATTGGAATGAGACCATGGCAATTATAATGTTGTCATTTAACATTTATGTAATGGGGGGTCATAGCAAACCCTAATTGAGGTTAGAATTAAATTTTGAATGGATTGAGTATCTTGAGTTTAAAATAATAATTTAAAAAATAATTCCAGCATGATATTAATACAAATTAAATTAATTCCAGCATGTTAAGGCATGAGACTACAGGATTCTAAATTTGGCTGGTAATCTGGAATCAATGTAAGATGTTAAGATTTTTATGATCTCTCTTTTAACAAGGGGAATTCGGAAGACCTAGAGTGGGGAGGATGTGAATGCCTCTTTGGGGGTGGGGTGGGAGGGTGTAGTTGTGTTTGTATGCGATCTCCGCCTGCGTTTGAGGTCGCTCCCTCCCCAGGACTGAACATGTTTCATTGACACGGTGGCCCTGTTCCCCCATCCCATGTTCAGACTGCTCAGGCCCTGGAGCAGCTGGTGCAGGAGAAGAGTGCGATACAGGCCCTGCTGGATGAGAGCCGGAGCGCCAAAAAGGAAGTGGAGCTGCAGGTAAAAGGGGGCGGGGCTTCGCTTTGTGGGCAAGAAGAGGGGGAGGGGCATAGAGTTGAAACTCTTTGAGCCCAGTTTGTGGTGTTCTGAGCCCAGTTTAGATCCATGAGACTGGCAAGTTTTCGAAATAAAACAAAACAAAGGCTTAGAACGTTCACTGATTAAAGACCACACAGTCCACATCAAAACAGAAGTTAACAAATTAACTGACTGTTTCCATAATGAAGAGTTTGTTGAGTGGATCTCTGGATTCCAGATTTGACATGTTGAATCTCAGAGACTACAGTTCTAAAACTCAGTAGTTCAAATTGTACAAAATGTATTCTAAAATAATTTCTGTCAGCGAATAACTTTTTGATCTTACAGTGGGGAAAATAAGTATTTCACCCCCTGCTGATTTTGTGAGTTTGCCCCCTTACAAAGAAAGGAACGGTCTATAATTTTCATGGTAGGTTCATCTTAACAGTGAGAGACAGAATATTTTTTTAAATCCCAGAAAATCACATTATATGAATTTTAAACATTTATTTGTGTTTTATTGAGGAAAATAAGTATTTCACCCCTACCAACCAGCAAGAATTCTGGCTCCCACAGACCGGTTATGTGACCAGGAGGCACACAGATTAGTCCTCTTACTTAATTAGTACTCCTAATTAAGTACTCGTTACCTGTATAAAAGACACCTGTCCACAGAATCAATCAATGAATCAGATTCTAACCTCTCCACAATGGGCAAGACCAAAGAATTGTCTAAGGACATCAGGGACAAAATTGTAGACCTGCACAAGACTGGAATGGGCTACAAGACCATTGGCAAGCAGCTTGGTGAGAAGGAGTCAACTGTTGGTGCGATAATTAGAAAATGGAAGAAACACCAATTGACCATCAATCTCCCTCGGTCTGGGGCTCCACGCAAGATCTCACCTCGTGGAGTGAACCTGATCATGAGAAAGGTGAGGGAACAACCCAGAACTACACGGCTGGAGCTTGTTGATGATCTCAAGGCAGCTGGGACCACAGTCACCAAGATGACCATTGGTAACACACTACGCCGTAATGGATTGAAATCCTGTAGTGCCCGCAAGGTCCCCTGCTCAAGAACGCACATGTACAGGCCCGTCTGAAGTTTGCCAATGAGCACCTGGATGATTCAGAGGAGGCTTGGGAGAAAGTGCTGTGGTCAGATGAGACTAAAATCGAGCTCTTTGGCATCAACTCGACTCGCCGTGTTTGGAGGAAGAAAAAGCTGCCTTGGACCCCAAGAACACCATCCCCACCGTCAAGCATGGCGGTGGAAACATTATGCTTTGGGGCTGTTTCTCTGCTAAGGGGACAGGACGACTTCACTGGATCGAGGGAGGATGAATGGGGCCATGTACCGGGAAATCTTGGGTGAGAACCTCCTTCCCTCAGCCAGGACACTGAAAATGGGTCGTGGATGGGTGTTCCAGCATGACAATGACCCAAAGCATACGGCTAAGGCAACAAAGGAGTGGCTCAAGAAGAAGCACATTAAGGTCATGGAGTGGCCTAGTCAGTTTCCGGACCTTAATCCTATAGAGAATCTGTGGAGGGAGCTGAAGCTTCGAGTTGCCAAGCGACAACCTACAAACCCTAAGGATTTGGAGAGTATCTGCAAAGAGGAGGGCCAAAATCCCTCCTGGGATCTGCGCAAACTTGGTGACCAACTACAAGAAACATCTGACCGCTGTGCTTGCCAACAAGGGTTTCTCCACCAAGTACTGAGTCATGTTTTGCTAGGGGTGAAATACTTATTTTCCTCAATAAAACACAAATAAATGTTTAAAATTCATATAATGTGATTTTCTGGGATTTAAAAAATATTCTGTCTCTCACTGTTAAGATGAACCTACCATGAAAATTATAGACCGTTCCTTTCTTTGTAAGGGGGCAAACTCACAAAATCAGCAGGGGGTGAAATACTTATTTTCCCCACTGTAACTGTCCTCTAGACTGCTTTATGCAACTGTTTAGTGTATTGAATCCACCCCTTGGTTTGGGGTAGGGGTTTTCTCTCCAGATGATAACTAAACGACACAAAGAAAAATGTATTTATAGATCAAAATATATTTGTAATATTCAGGTTAAAACAGGGCAAACTTCTTTTTTGTTTTTTGTTTGCCACAGAATATAATTAACTTACTACACATACTACACGCATAGAATGTACTACACACACAGAATTCACATCATTACAATAAAACACCATTTGTTTTAGATGTGCAGTTAAATTGTGATTATTGTTGTAATATTTTCTTGGTTAAGTCCTCATCTGGGACCATAAATGGGTTTTGTCCTGTGAGAGTCATTGCATTAGAAAAACTGTCTTTACAGAACTAAATTTAAGTTCAGCAGATTCTGCATTCCAGCCAGCACTCACACATCAGTGTGCATACCCATGGCAATTTGGTCTACTGAGAAGCAAGAGGCAGTTGCATTTTACAGGCAATTTCTGTTTGTATAACCTATCTGCTATGGTTTTAGGTTTATGTAATTCCACAAAAAATACAGTGATGCTTTAACTTGGCTGGCCTGTCAAGCACAAAAATGAAATCGCAACTTTTATAAACAATTTCAGGAAAGTTGCTTATTTCCTTCACCGTTGCGTTATAAAATCTCTTATGTTCATACTGCTTTTGGGTTTTATTTGCTTTCTTTATCTCTTAAAGGCTTGCTCATCATATTGCCACCATAACCCTTCATTTATGCGAGCGTTTCCTTTGTTTTGGCAGTTCCCTGTTTGTCGGATGTTTAAATTGCGGTCTGACCTTTTTATAGGTATAACTGATCCCTGAAAGATCTTGCATAACAGCACAATGACAGTGTTAATGTTGTGTTTGCTTTACTGGCCCTGGGGAATTGTGTAATCGATTGGTTGTTGGAGTTATATGTGTGTATATGGGGATTTGTCAGTGTGTGCTTTCAAGTCAGTGGTGAAAGGAACAATGGAAGGTGTGCACGGGTGAAACTGTGGTTAGAGAATTGGGTGAGAGGGATGTGTTTAAAATCTCTATCTGACAATTGTTCAAAAAAGAAATGACATTCAGTTGGGGGAGAAAATACCATTTAGACCACCTTCAATCAAAAACACAAAGAGTATAGGAACCGAAATACCCAAAAAGCTGCACAAACCTCAAAACGTGAACCTCAGTTTTAAACAGCGGCAAGATCAAGCGGTTTTGTTGCACTCTGCTTTATAGTGTCAACACCAGACTCCCCTCTTCATCCATGTCACGGGTGGCCCCGCCTACTACTCACCTGCCCTTAATCTGTGGGAGGGGTGGAATGGACAGGTGCAGGCAGGAAGAGTCTTCCGTGATCTCCCCACCTCACCTTATACCAGACGACAGGTCTGAAGTAAAGGGAGGGAGATGCACGTGGCACACTGACGTCATTTGTGGGGGCGGGTACAACTCTGATGCCAACTCACAAGTGACCTCGTGAAGGTCGACTCATAGCCTTACGCATCCTGTCGGCACACCCTCATCTTCAATATGAGGACTTCAGTGACTTTTCCCAATCTCCTCCTATCAGGATGTTTACATCTCGGCTGAGGCTTTTGATCAGATGTGCTGCATTGTAAAACAATGTTTTCCGGGAACATTCGGCAAATGCGGCAATTCTTTCAATATCCCCAGTCTGATGTAGATGAATAAAGGCATTCATTAAAGTTCCTATTCAAGGTTTTACTCCAAATTAAATCTATAGATAATATTTGTCTTGAACTACATTCTGCAGTACTTCATTTGGGAAGTAGACCATCAAGTTGTAAGAATGAAGAATGTAAGAATTTGGCTGTTGGTTTTCCACAACCGTTTCATTCATGGATTTGCTGCAGCAGATTCAGAACCCTTTATTGTTAGTTCCTCTCAAATTAGCTTGTACATCTGTGGTGATATTTTGGAGTTTGGTATAGACTGGTTTCCATCAGTGCCAACACCATTCCACATACAGATGAAAATGAGCTGTGTAACTAAATCTGAAATATAGATGTAGTGACGAAGGTGAAGTATCGTCTCCTCCGAGACGGCGCTCACCAGGCCGTCGACCGTAACCCAGTACTCCAAAGCCACTCCTGTGCGCAGCGAACATCCTGTTGGCTTCCCTCCCCCCTCCCTGGAGCGGACAGCCAATCGTCGCCCCCGGTGGCACTCCTGGCCAGAGCCAACTGGCGCTACGGGGAATCATACCCCGGTTGCCGTGGCCAGCGTTGAACGTTGTAACCACTGGACCACGCGGGAGGCCAGAAGATCCGTATGTGACATGAAAGGCAATACACAACAACACTCTGGGAGTGGGGATAAATGAAACTCTGACTTTAATCAAGTCTTTTTTTAGTTGTCTTTCGCAAGCTCGGTCATTTGGACCGCTAATTGGAATGGAGGCTAATTTCATTAAAAAGGTCAAGAGTGAGTAATGTGATTTGAGCGGTTCGATGTCGGTTGAAAATGGATGGATGGGAGAGGGGAGTGAATGAAAACAGCCTTGTCTCCCACGATGCAGCCGTGAACAATTGATAGAGAAGAGCAACATTTCCTAGACAACCATTTCAAAGGTGCCAGGGCATTTGGCACATGAGCACCACAGGATTGACAACCTGCAATGCAGTGTGCATGTTTTGACAGCTCATTGGTTTATTGCCAGTTTTGTTACTCTTTCATTAATTTCACGTTCATGAAAGGGGAATTTGAAAGGCTATGAGCGAATGCTATACATTTAGTTGATAGATTGACATCTACACTATTCCTAAAAGTGCTTATGATATTCATCATACATTGAAATGCGAACACCATAATTGAGAATGTGAGCAATTGAGGTCTTGTGTGCTGGTCCTGCTTGCACCAGACAGTAGTGCAGAATTGATCGGAGGGTATGGAGTATTTCAGGGTTATTGAAGGATAAGTGGGCATCACTAGTCATACTGTATAGACAAACAACTACAATATTTGCATTATTTGAATATCAATTTGAACCTCAGAGGCGGGGGCAATTCCAGGTCCCTTGCATATTCTGTAGTCCAAAGTCCAGATGGCACAAAGTATTCCAGTTGGGTAGGCATGGTGCTCTCAAACTCAGGTGTAGAACTGCAACACACTTGCAAAGTGCTAGGAAAAAGCAAAGCTACAAGTCATTCCATCCAGTATTATTTTTATTATAATACGTTTTAAAAATGTGTACATTAACAGACGTCAATAGTGACATTTACGACCAGTGACCAATATTCAGTAAAGGGAATAAAATAATGGATTAACAGCTACTTTTTATTCACAGCACAGTATATAAACTTCCAGCGGCATATCCTGAACCAATTTCGTTACTCCACTAAAATGTCTTGCCATCACGATCATTTACTCTTTCATTCATGTCATAGTCGTATGGTGTTCCGTTCATCTGAAAGGAAAGCCAGGACTGTACATTTAATTGATTGATTGAAATCTGCAATAATCCTTTTAATTTCAGCATGTAATGTCGGAAGCTTGTATAATAACTAGTTTCAGGCAAATGCCAGGAACTGTTGGGTTCACAAGTCACTTGACTGGTAACGCTAAGCAGCCTTTGCATCAGTCTTGTTACCACTTGTGTATACTTTGACTAATCAGCTGCATTGAAAGCTTTGTGTCCATAACTTTAGTGCGATTCAGCCATAACACAGGTTTCAGACTGCGTTCTTTGGGTCCTTCCTCTCCCTGTGTACAGCTCCACTGTGAAAAAAGGGGAAGGTTTTGTGAAGTGTGAAGTATTTTGTGAAAAAGCAATCTGGAGAAGAGCAGCAGCTCACTGAATTTTAAATGAACCGGCATAATGAAACAAGCACTTTTATATAATGGCAGCGGTGAAGGCCCAGGGAACAGTGGGGGAAGTCTCAGCCCAAAGTGGGATTTGATTGGCCGATCGGTCGGCTGGAAGTGGGGTTTGATTTGCCGATCTGACGTTCAAATTCTCTATCCGTTGTATTTCTGTCTGCAGCTGGAGGCCCTGAAACAGCAGAACTCCAAGTGTCGGGAGGAGCTCGACCTGTCCAAGGAGCAGCTCAGCACAGAAAACCAGCGGATCAGCAGCCTGAGCAAAGAGATGTAAGTAGATGCTCCTTCCAAACTAACCCCTGACCCACATATGCAGGCACACACATTCACGCGAACGTGCACGGCCATCGCAACATTAATTTCGGCAATCAATGTCACACTGATGTCAGGAAGTGGGTGTTTTTTTTGTCGGAGGATATTGGCCGATTAGTGTAGGAAGCACCGCTCGGACTCCTGCTGTTTCCCAGCTACACCTGGGTCACAGATGTCCGGATTCTGAAGTTGTATTTGGCTGGAGGACAGCTCAGCAACAGGAAGTGCCAATGCCACTGCCCACCAACCACGGACAGAGCACTTGGCCTCTCGGCGCACCCGCAGGTCTGGATGTAGGGTATTCACCACACAGCTGGGACAAAGACGCATTTAAAATGCTCTGACTCTTTAGATGCCGGTAAAAAACACTTTTGCAGATCCCTGAGAATTTGTTTTGATGAAGCACATTACAATCCACAATGTAGAATCATATGAAAAAATTCAGAATTTTGAATTCAGAATATTTGTGAAAATGGATGTCAGGAATCTGCCAGGAATTTCGCTGGTGTTTAAAAGTTGAAAGTAGTTAAAATAATTATTTGATCCATTTCCTGGTATTCAGTACCTCTGCCAGTGGTGTTAGGACACAGGACAGGAAGTACATTGTGATTTCTTCTCCACCACCAGGCCATTTGTCAGAATGCGCCCAGCGATTCCTTTTCAAAACCTTTTCAGTTTCAGTACACCTCTCAGTACTTGCTAGCTCTGCCCCCCCAACCCTTGAAAGCAGTTGGGACTGTGAAAGTGAAAACCATCTTGAATGGTTGGATGCGCGGTTTATGCATGAATAGGTAGGGGGATGTTTGACGGTGAACTGAGTCACTTGCCACGGACAGAAATGCGCAGTGCCGTGGGCTCTGCCAGTTTGCAGACGGTCTGTTTGGCATTTGGAAGAGCCCATGCATTATAACACCAGCATTGGGACATGTCTTGGCAGTAGGACTGCCCTGTAGCTAAGAGCATCTTTTCACTAAGCTCATGTACATCCTGGGCAAGGTTCAGTCCTTCTCCATGATTTATTTATGGTTCATTATTTATGGTTATTTATGGTTCATCACCTAGATGAGTGGATTTAGGTCCTTGTGTTATTGTACAGTGTGAAAGTGAGATGCTTTGAAGCCTCTCAGTAGTTTTGTGTCGGAACAATGTGACTTACTGTCCCTCTGTCTGTCTCTGTCTGTCTCTGTCTGTCTCTGTCTGTCTCTGTCTGTCTGTCTCTGTCTGTCTCTCTCTGTCTGTCTGTCTCTGTCTGTCTCTCGCTGTCTGTCTCTCGCTGTCTGTCTCTCGCTGTCTGTCTCTCGCTGTCTGTCTCTCGCTGTCTGTCTCCCGGCTCTGTCTCCCTCAGTGAGGAGCTGAAGCAGGCTGCAGATCAGAAGGCCCAGCATCTGACGTCTCTGCAGGAGGAGAAAAGGAAGCTGGCCGAGGAGCTGGGCAGCAGCCGCCAGGAGGTCAGCAGCAAGCAGAGGGTGAGGAGACCACCGGAGTGTCTGTCTAGTGTGATTGGCTTTCCTGACATGCTGTGACTCAGTATACACACTGGTATTCCATTTTTTATCCCCACCTCAAGTCAGGGCTCCCATGGTCCTTAAAAATCCTTGTAAATATTTTAATCATGGAAAAGTAATGGAAAGTGCACAAATATTCCAATCTCCTATAAAAGTTGAGGAACCCCCCCGATTGCTCCCAACCTGCTTCTTTTTATATTCCTTAATCTAAAATACTATCTGAATTTATGGATAAATGTACTCTTCCTCCTCCATGCCCATATAAAAGGTTTACTATTAAATATTTGTTAATCTGATCTGTGCAGATCAGGCAGTTTACACAATTGTTTTGTGATTACCTATACTCTGCAATGGATTATTCAGTAAACTGCCACGCTTGTTAAGGAAAATAAATGAAAACCAGTTGAGACCAATGATCACTTTAAATGTAAGATTTCAGCCTCCTCTATTCCCAGTTTACCAGCTGCCACTGGTTTATATATATATATATATAATATATAAATCTGATTTGAGTGGGAACTCAGTCAAGTTGTTAAATGCAGGGTGTGCTCTGTTGCAGCTGGAAGAAGAGCACTCTACCCTCAACAACCAGCTGCTGGAGATGAAGAAGAGGTAAGACATTAAGGCAGACCTGGCAACCCTTGACGTGTGTGTGTGTTACAACTTTATGTCCCTCCAGTACTTTGAGGTGATAAACAGTAGCTGTTTTATAGGGTAGATTTAACTATGTATTTGAGTGTCCTTGATCTAGTTTATGGCTCCTGACCTGAAATGATACTATGAAGCATAGACATAGATATGAAAGAGCTTGACTTGCCATTAGCTGTCCTTTATGGCTCCCAGTAGGGTTTGCCTTGAGCAGTATTCATCCTTGCTGTGGAATTTGGAAATATATGAGAAATTATCACCCTTTCAAGCCCCTTTCTGATCTCAAAGACACTTCCGTTGATGGCAGAGTATGTAGGAACTGATAACATGTTAAAAACAGCTCATACAGGTAAGTGCCAAAATCAAGGAAACGCCAACATAGTGTCTTAATAGGGCATTGGGCCACCACAAACTGCCAGAACAGCTTCAATGCACCTTGGTAAAGATTATCTGGAACTCTGGAGAGATGCAACACTATTCTTAAATTCCATCATTTGGTGTTTGATAGTGATGGAAAACACTGTCTCAGGCACTACTCTTGCAGAAGTGTTTACTTGGGCTGAGATCTGGCGACTTGAGACGTCCATTGCACCTTAAGGAGTTGAGTGGACCTAAACCGTACCAGAAAAACGCACCCCATCCCATAACAGAGCCCCCAGAACCCTTCATGTACTCTAGTGTTTCCCAGTAGAAGTTTTCAGGGGGGCAAATAAAGGTATTATACACCAAATCATCCCAAAATGTAGAGGTCTTGTTTCCTGATGACCATGCGATTCTGGGAACCTCTGGCGGTCAGAAATTTCAAAAGAAAATCTTGACAATCATTGAAATTCTTCCAACACATGTGGCTGTGGCCATTGAGCTCCTGAACTCCTTACCTGAGTTTCCTCTATGTTTTAGCTCCACACCTTCCGCCCCAGCCTCCTTCACACCCTCTCCAGTAGGTAAATGTACACGTGTGGCGTAGTCTTTCCCTTATACACTTGGATTTAAATCCCTGTTCCTCCCCAGCTGGTTAAGCCCTCTGGGGGAGTACTAGCAAGTAATAATATAAAATCAGAGATTCATACTGCATTAATATGGGACTTAGTTTAACAATTACAATTGTTTGTCTAGAGGCAGAACAGCTGTTTAAAACTCTAGCAGTAGCTACAGGTTCATTTCTTACGCATTCAAGCTTTATTCATGTTGCCCAAGGACAAATATTTATATGTGATTCTTCCTGATAAGGGCCTAGGTGTGGAATGTGTAGCTACTTGGGACTGTGGCTCAGAGCTCATGAGCTTAGTGAAGTAAAGAATAACCCTGAACTACAGCGTCCTAAAATGTTCACGGAACCTGCCTAAAATTTGTGCTTGTCAGAGCTTCATCCAGGCTTGGTGTCTGCAGGTAGCTCAACCACGCATAACCACCTGATTTCACTAATTAGCGCCTCCTGGACCAAGGAGGTAAAATGTTCTAAATCAGGTGGTGTGCCTAAAATGTGTGCAGACACAGCGGAGATTGTCCCTGGTCTAAAAGGTTTGATATTTGACAGGTTAGGGGGTTTCATTTTTGGCAGGTGTTTCCCTCCTATGCAAACGTGTGGGAAAACCTCTTCAGGTTACTAGGAGAAAGAAGAGAAATTAAATTTGAATGAGCTGGCTTGGGATTAGAACAGTGTTCTTTCCTGTGAATACTTACAATGAGAATATTTAAAGTTGGGGGCTGTAACACACCAGGGGTGGCCAACGCTGGTCCTGAAGAGCTGCAGAGTGTGGCTGGTTATTGTTTTTCGCCTAGAAATTGTCAACCAATTTGGACCTAATAAACCAGGTGAAGTGAGTTAACTGTGTGACCAGCTAGTGTAACTTATCGCTTAAGTGCTGAGTCAGACTGTGGTCACACAGAGACGCATGGAAATCGGATATACATTGCTCTGTTTTGTATCCATGTAGAATGCGTAGTGGAGGTTTTTTGTAAAGAAAAGACTGGCTTCCCATTTGATACTGGGGGGGAAGAGGAATCAGTAAGGCCTTTGTTGTACGGAAAAATATCCCTCCACACTCTGCGCCATCCGTCAACGTATGAATCTCACTGAAACTCAGTCCGCTGATGACGGATGTGAAATCTCTGTGCGGCCGTGGCCTAACGACAGAAAGCAGCACACCCTACGACCGCCCAGGACCAGGGTTGGCCACCCCTGTGACGCGCAGAAGGCCGCGCCCTGCACACGTAGCGGCTGCCCTGCGTATGGGAGCTCCCGTTGGGCCTGCGTCTCCTGCATGCGCTCTTTGACGTGCAGCACCGGGCAGCGCCCACCGGCCCTGCTCGTGGGAATCCTCTTTTTCGCTCTCCCAATCCTGCCTCCCCTCCCACTTTGTGCCTCTGTCTGTTAATGGCAAGACCGAAGAAAGTGTATCCACCCTAAAATAAACGATTTCATGAAATTCTCACACGAATCTCACCGTACCGGGCATCTCTTATGTTTCTGATTCCTGCTTCTTATTATCTGGCACTTTGTTTCCTTCCTTCCTTTTAAGCTTGCCCAATATTTGTTTACGGTACTTGCTTGATTGTTTCTGTCATTGTCATTTTCTTGCTTTGTTTCAATGGAGAATTATCTGGGAGTTAATTGTATTACATTGGAGGCCCACCCGCTGGGGGAAAAAGCATAGCCTCAGTGGTGATTTCTCATTTAACATTCACTCTCAAGTTGACATCGAGTTGATCATTAAGTATAGACCATTGCCACCAAATGTTACATTCCCCAGATGATTCCCCATGTCCTCTGCATTCTCCTCTTATCTCAGTGCTGCAGTACATGACAAAAGAAGTTACTTCCTTGCATTCTTGGTAATGTGAGCGCTTGTTTTTTAGTCACCTCTGCTCGGAAAGTGTGTATAACCCGTTCCACAAAACGTTTTTTGCTCGTGAGTCAGTAGTAATCCTGGGTCACATGGGAATCTGAAATGCTTCTCAAGATGCCAGTTAAAATGTGAAAACACTCCTGCAGATCCCTGAGAATGTTTCAAAAAGGAAACATGTCATTAACCAGAATGTACAATTATGTCATAGAGTCTATCCAAAAGACGATGGACTCTATGACGTGGTTCCGTGTGGCTCAGTAGGTAGGCCATGGTGCTAACAACGCTTAGGCTGTGGGTTCGATTCCCATTGGGACCACATGTACTGAAAAATGTATGCATTCACTACTGTAAGTCGCTTTGGATAACTCTCAAGTTGACATTGAGTTGATCATTAAGTATAGACCATTGCCTCCAACTGTTAAATTCCCCAGACGATTCCCCATGTCCTCTGCATTCTCCTCTTATCTCAGTGCTGCAGTACATGTCAAAAGCAGTTAATTCCTTGCATTCTTGGTAATGTGAGCCCTCGTTTTCATTTGCAGTCACCTCTGCTCAAAAAGTGTGTATAACCCGTTCCACGAAACGACGAAACGTTTTTCTCGTGAATCGGAAAACTTTTTTTCTATTTTTATTTGTTATGGGTTAACTGGGTGTGGAATAAACACACGGCAGAGAGAGCAGACTGTTTGTGCGTGAATATGGGTGTTCATGTTTCAGAGGTGTTTGTTGGAATGCAGGCATGCGAACGTAACGTGGGATTAATGGTGTGGAGTGACACTGGAGGACGGCTCAAGCAGCGGTTTCTCTCAGCGCAGCCTTTGAAAGGCGAGAGGCAGTTGAGTGCGGAACAAAATATGAACTGGGCCTTTAGCCGTGACACTGCTCCTGTCTGCCTCGTCTCCTTGTGTGTTTTTTTTTTGGGGGGTTATAAAGCTTGTCCAGGTTGAAACATGTCAAAAGCATTAGGCAATTAGTGTAGAAACAGACTAAATTACATTTCCTGGCCCGATCATAATTCAGATTGTAAATTGTAGTTGTGATGCAGTATTTGAATCACTGTTTGAGTGATCGAGTTCACCTCTCTGTTGGCTGATCTTGGTACAATGCGCGGTAAACTTTGGGCGGTTTCTCCCAGTACCCACAGAGGTAGATATGCCCCCCACCCCACCCCCTGCATGCAGTTTTCCTAAAGCAGTGTGTGTCCCCACAGAGAGAGCGCTCTGAAGAAAGAGTCTGACGAAGAGAAGGCCTCCCTCCAGAGAACCATTCAAAAAACCAGTGCCTTGATCTCAGAGAGGGACAAAGAGGTGGAGACGCTGAGGAGTGAGGTAACCAAAGAGACTGGGAGCTGTAGAGCCAGGTGCGGTCGGCGGCCATCTTGACCGTGCCAGTCTGAGTGCCTCTGAAGGCGCTGGGGTTGTATGGCTCTCAGAGATCACTGATTTTCTTTCTTTTTCCTTTTTTCTTTTTTAACTTTGCTTTTTGTGAATATATATACCCACAATGCAATGCTCCCTCATTAACAATGCATGATTATTAGTACAATGAGCTGTAATTTCTGAATTATACATTACTCTAAGCTGTTCTCTTATGCTTCAGATTCTCATGTTCCAATAACCCATTCACAAAAACCTTATTATAGTTCTAGTTCCACAGCCACTGTAATTCATTAATATCAAAAAGGAATGAACTTTAAAACAAAAATTTTTCCATAAGCAGGCAAACACACCAATATCTGTTTTTCGCTCAATTGCGGTGTCAAGCTCAGTGGCGGCTACGCTAACACGCCAACCTGTGCTGTGTACCTGTCTGCATGTCTGTCTTTGTGTCCATCTCTGTATCCGTCTGTGTGTCCATCTCTTTGTCTTTCCGTGTGTGTGTGTCTGTCCATCTGCGTGTCTCCTTATCCATCTGTGTCCATTTCTTTGTCTGCGTGTGTGTGTCTGTCCATCTGCGTGTGTGCGTCTGTCTGTCCTTCCGTGTGTCCGTCCGTCTGTCTGTCCGTGTGTCCATCTGTGTGTCCGTCTGCGCAGATGACAGTGCTACGAGGGGAGAGCTCTGTTGCGCAGACGCTGCAAGCGGCAGTGCTGTCCCTGGAGATGGACAAGGCACGGCTGCAGGATCGCGTGCAGAGCCTGGAGCGCAGGCTGGCCGAGGGCCCGGCGGTGAGCGGGGGACAGTCCCCAGGTGAGCCCCACCTGCACGCACACCTGTCTAAACACGAGCAGGAAACACGCAGTAATCCTGGGTCACATGGGAATCTGAAATGCTTCTTAAGATGCCAGTTAAAATGTGAAAACACTCCTGAAGATCCCTGAGAATGTTTCAAAAAGGAAACATGTCATTAACCAGAATGTACAATTATGTCATAGAGTCTATCTAAAAGACGATGGACTCTATGACGTGGTTCCGTGTGGCTCAGTAGGTAGAGCACGGCACTGACAACGCTTAGGTTGTGGGTTCGATTCCCACTGGGACCACATATACTGAAAAATGTATGCATTCACTACCGTAAGTCGCATTGGATAAAAGCGTCCGCTAAATGCGGTCTCATATTCTCCTTTCGCTTCCCAGCCAAACTCCTTATTTGTAGGTAGTGGTATAATGGTTAGGGAGCTGGGCTTGTAACGTTAAGGTTGCAGGTTCAATCCCCAGGTGGGACACTGCCGTTGTACCCTTGAGCAAGGTACTTAACCTGAATTGCTTCAGTTAATATCCAGCTGTATAAATGGATTGTAAAGAAATGTCAACTGTAAGTCGCTCTGGATAAGAGCGTCTGCTAAATGCCTGTAATGTAATGTAATGTAAATTTGCTTAATTGCAGCTGATGAAATGAAAAAGCTTTTTAAACATCAAATAAGTGTGCATGTGTTTAAGTCCACATTATTTCTTTAAATGTCACTCCTTCATAATGAAAATTCATAGTACAGCACATACAAACACACACTCGCAAAACACAAAACTGCACAACACAGTATTGAAAGTTATTAATTGCATGATCAACCAATTTTTAAAAATTTTTTTATTTTAATACCGAGGACCACTCTGTTTCACTCTTTAGCTGATTTTGTGTGTGTGTGTGTGTGTGTGTGTGTGCGTGTGTGTGCGTGTGTGTGTGTGTGTGTGTGCGTGTGTGTGCGTGTGTGTGTGTGCGTGTCCGTGTCCGTGTCCGTGTCCGTGTCCGTGTCCGTGTCCGTGTCCGTGTCCGTGTCCTCAGATGATGCAGCTCTAGACAATCTCAAAGAGGAGGCGTACTCTGCGGACGGCCAGGTATGTGCTTGCCGCCAGGTTCCGATGCAGTTCCATTTATTGCTACGGGAGATTCATCTTGATATACCTTCATATTCCGGCTGGTCTCCTGGCCTGATCAAATGAAAACCACTAACCAAGAGGCAATGGATCATAATGCCGTTTTCCCTTTCGATCGAACCAATCGTCTCTGCCAAGTGAAGCCGACCGTGGCTGAATTCCTGTGTTCCATGTCCCAGACTGTTTGAAATGATACGATTTTCTGCACATCAGCAGGGATATCCAAAAGGTTCATCTGTAATGAAATGGCCTCTTACCTGAGCTACATGCAGGCCGTTTATGTTGTAAAGGCATGGATGTTATAGTTGTGTTGTCAGCATTTGCATGTCCAACATGTGGCCCGCTGTGAAAATATTGAACTGGTGCACACTTCCTATCTGTACGATTTTACTTATATTGTTCTTATAGAAACAGAATTGCTGGGTGTCCATTTTGGGTGTTGAAATGTGGGAATTTTGGTCTGTCATTTGATCTCACAGTACAATCTCAGAGTGGTCAGGGCAACAGGATCATTTTCTCCCCAAACTGAATGCTGAAGGAAAACATGCACTGTTACTGTAACAAAGTGATATAATAAATATCGAATTATTCAAATGTTTAATCAGAAGGCAGCCGCTGTGTGAATGGGCTCGATAAACTGTTTCCTTTAAGGAGGGGTGGGGCTTTGGTCTTTAGAGCCACGGTCTGATTGGTCAAATCAGCGAGTCAGAACTTACTTGGCTCCACCAGCGAAGTGGGTGAGGAAGCCTTGCTTGTCCCTGACAAAAGAGGTTATTTTTTAAACACTTCTGCGACCATATTTTGAAATAAGTTTATTTTCTCTTCCATTTTCACCGTGCCCCATGTAAACAGCTCTGAGTTTCTCCTGTGATTTCCTCAGATGTGGTTTCCAATGTTTGCATATTCAGTCTTTCTTGTGCTGTGTTTTATTACTTTTCTCATTTGTCACAGATTTAGTTGAGTTTCCTCTTGTCCCCCCACCCCCACCCCCACCCCCCCCCCCTCCCCCGTGTTGAATTCATAGTTGCTGTGAAAACGGGTAGTTTCAGCAGTGGGGCGGGGGAGTCCTCTCCTGAATTTAACCTCTGTTTTGTCTCTTCCTCTCCTCCCTTCTCCTCCTCCTCCTCCTCCTCCTCCTCCTCCCTTCTCCCCGATGTTGGCAATGCTCCCCCTCAATCAGGCAGCGGTTCGTTACTGTTTCACATCTGTTCCGTTCAAGCATGTCAATTTTCTGTTCTGTCTGTTTCTGTCCTTTTATAAAAAATGTCAAATTCCCCAAAGCTCTGGCCCGTCTCCCAACGAAGAATCCTTCCTTCCTCTGCAGAACGATCCCCACGCTCTCTGAGACCTCTCAAATCCTCACGAGTGCTTTTGTTACTGTCAACTAGTCCTGTCTGACAGGTTCAAGAATAAAGATAAAATAAAATAAAACACCCTTTTGATGTCACCAAAGTAACATATACCAATGTTCGCATATTGATTTGATCATTCCAAGCCCTTGAATGCACAAAGCTGTCTCGTCACACACATTTCAATACACACACTGGACAGTAGAACCAAATTCTTCACCATTGATATTATTAACCTTGTGAAGAATAAATGTCCCATATTCACACACCAGGACTTTGTCAGATTAGTTCTCAGACAACTAATGGTTTCATTTTGTAACGTTGCTTTAGAAAGAGGTTACATTTTTTAATAGATTCATATATGGCCTGACCGGTGAAGAGATGAAGATTGAAGAAAGCAACGACGGAGGAAACTGGCAACGTGCCAAACCTGCATTGTGTTAAAATAAGTTTAAGGAAAAAAATGATGGCATCTTTTCAACAACCTTAACTGATCAAGAGATTGGGCTGTAACAGAAACCAGCGTACACAGTGTGTCCCCAGGGCCGAGTTTGAGAACCCCTGTATAAGACAAATGAATCCACAGTCACCCAGATGCGGGTCTTTCTGCAGAAATTCTTCTTTGGCAGACGGTCCGGAGACACCCTTTGGTCAGGGTTGTTGTTCACGGTGGGTGGTAAAGGGTTGGGCCGGTGTAGGGGCTGGCCAAGCACATTCAAGGATCTCACTCTGCAGTGGGATAATGAACATTGAGTGTTGTTTTAGGCTTGTTTGTGTTTTCATATATATATATATAGGGCAGTCCTCCCTGCAGTATGAGGTGAATGGGTTTTGGGGTGGGGGCGGGGGCGGGCAGAGGCGGTGACTGGGTGTTGGTTATGGGCAAGGCAGAGGTAGTGACTGGGTGTTGGTTATGGGCGGGCAGAGGTAGTGACTGGGTGTTGGTTATGGGCGAGGCAGAGGTGGTGACTGGGTGTTGGTTATGGGCGAGGCAGAGGTAGTGACTGGGTGTTGGTTATGGGCGAGGCAGAGGTAGTGATTGGGTGTTGGTTATGGGCGAGGCAGGGGTAGTGACTGGGTGTTGGTTATGGGCGAGGCAGAGGTAGTGACTGGGTGTTGGTTATGGGCGAGGCAGAGGTGGTGACTGGGTGTTGGTTATGGGCGAGCAGAGGTGGTGACTGGGTGTTGGTTATGGGTGAGGCAGAGGTGGTGACTGGGTGTTGGTTATGGGCGAGGCAGAGGTAGTGACTGGGTGTTGGTTATGGGCAGAGGTAGGCAGAGGTAGTGACTGGGTGTTGGTTATGGGCGGGCAGAGGTAGTGACTGGGTGTTGGTTATGGGCGAGGCAGAGGTGGTGATTGGGTGTTTGTTATGGGCGGGCAGAGGTGGTGACTGGGTGTTGGTTATGGGCGGGCAGAGGTAGTGACTGGGTGTTGGTTATGGGCGAGGCAGAGGTAGTGACTGGGTGTTGGTTATGGGCGGGCAGAGGTAGTGACTGGGTGTTGGTTATGGGCGAGGCAGAGGTAGTGACTGGGTGTTGGTTATGGGCGGGCAGAGGTAGTGATTGGGTGTTGGGTGGGAGCGAGGCAGAGGTAGTGACGTCTCTCCCCTCTGGAGCAGATTGAGTTCCTGAACTCGGTCATCGTGGACCTGCAGAGGAAGAACCAGGAGCTGGCGGCCAAGCTGGAGAAGATGGCCGAGGCTGCGCTCAACGGGAACAACGCCAGGGAGCTGGACAACTACGATGGGTCAGTCCACCGGCTCTGCTTCCCATCGTCCCTCTCCTCTCCCCCTTACCCCTCACCTTGTTCCCCTCTCCCTCCATCCCTCACTTTCTCCCTCTTGAGTCAATTCTGGGCCAATTCCCCCTCCCAGTTTATTTGCCCTGCCCCTTGCCCAATACTCTCCATAATTAAACCCGCTTACATGGGTTCCAGATTAAGGCAAATGTCATACTTTCCACAGTGCAAGTATCTTGGTAAATATATTTCTTCTTCCTAAAAAGTTACTTGCCCTTGTTCTCTCATCGCACCGATCACTATAGGTCTACAACAGAGTCTATGCCAAATTCTTACCAATTCAGGCAAACCGCTAAAATAAGTACATATGGAGGTGTTTTAACTTATTTGAATGCAAAGTGAGTGATGTCTCTTCAGGGAGTTGGATATTGTGTGATACATTGAAACAGTGCAGAACGCTCACTAGGTTTGTTATGATAACAGCCTAATATTGACAATGTACATAGGTCTGTTAGGGCAACATACAAAGCCTTTCCAAAAAGTATTGTATAAACACACTTCACGATCATTTTTCACCTTTGTAGACAGAGCAAACAAAATTAAGACAGTAGGTGTAATTTACCTTGTGTATAGCCTTCTACATTATGCTCTTCAGAAACCATTTTACTACTTCATCTGGCCGATGGTCTTACTTTTTTGTAGCGTACACATGGCTACATCTCACAGGCTATTGGCAACATTGAAATTAATACACAGCTAAACCCTGGTGTGTATGTACTTAATCTTCCAAAATAGCTGAAACTTCACAGACCCTAGGCTGCGTGATTGAACAGTGAGAATACGCTCTGTGTAATGTTTTTGTTGCCGTAAGGTTTTTTTGAGGAGTTTCCCATGCAGACACTTACCTCCTGCATCTCTGCCCCTCTCTGAGCAGCTGTCCGGAAGCCCCGTCCAAGAAGAAGCCCCCACCACGCCTGTTCTGTGACATCTGCGACTGCTTTGACCGCCACGACACCGAGGACTGTCCCACACAGGCCCAGATGCCCGACTCCCCGCCCCACACCGCCTACCACGGCAACCGCAGTGACGAGCGGCCCTACTGTGACATCTGCGAGGTGTTCGGCCACTGGACCGACTCCTGCAACGATGACCAGACCTTCTGATGGCCTCCCCTCCGCTCCGCAAACCAAACCCTGTGCAAGACTGGCTTCCACATTGTTTTCTGTCCGAGTGTGTTTGTATGTCCTCGCCCACCCTGCCCCCTAAGTCCTCACATTGGGCAACTCCCTCTCAGGTTCATCAATCCAGAGACGTTTACTCTTCATGAGGGAGGGATGGGGGTTACAAGACAAATATCAGTCATACTTGATTGTGTGTAAGTGACTGACTTAAAAACAAAACAGAAATCCACGTTTTCTATTGGCTGTTTGATCTTCAGTGTGGTGTTCGGGGGTGCAGTTGGTGTTTTTCACAGTTTGTCAGAAACGCGTTAGAAACTTCTGGGGGTTGCCTTGTCAGTCTGGGGTAAAAATGTATGGAACGCATGTGGAAGGGGCGTATGCCAGTGGCTTGGGGGTGGAGGCTGACCTTGAGGATGTCAAACAGCTACAGGAAGACTCAGCCCATGCCCAAAATGGCTGCTGTGCTGGAGGCCAAAACAGTCGTTTATAACCTATTGCACTGTACACTTTATACTTCTCTTCCCTCTTTTCAGTACCCAGCTCCTGTAATTGCCTTTATATGAACATGTTTAAATTATCATTTTTAAAAAGGATAAAATGTCAAGAATGGTAATAATAATACTGTCAGATTGTATGTATTGCCTTTTTTTGTCTTTTTGAATGTTAAGTAACTGTACAAAAAAAAATTAAAAGCAAACGTTTGGATCATATTGTATCTCTGAACATACCTGTTAAATAAATGTGGAAATGAAACGATATGACTGTAAATACCTGATGTATTTTATTTCTCAGGTGGGGGTCGGGGAGAATAAAAGTACTCATACTTGGCATAAGGATATGAAGAATATCGGTTTTCTTTTTTGTTTCTCACCCTGTTCTGTTATTTTAGGATGGGTGTTGAATGTATGACATAATGTTTGCAGGGAGAATGGCTTATGTAAAGACAGTATTATCCCCAAGCACATTGTGGACTGTATTTACTTAAATAAATGGTGATTATCTATAATGGGTGTTATTTTGAAATACTTTTTAAAGTTTGCATTCTTTTTGCATGGCCAGCTTTTGAACAAGTAAGCAAAGCTATCTATAATGGTTTGTGATGTAGCCTGTCGTAATGTTATCTGTCTTGTAAGATAAATTGGCTAGCTAGTTATTAAAAACTGAATGGTACAAAGTTACTGTTAACGACATAACTGGTTAACTATAATAGTTATAAGTTATCTACTTTATCTAATCATAAAAACACACTAATCATAAGGAGATATGTTGCTAGCTAGTTAGTAGGTTTGGTGCTGAACTGTAGCTGAAAAATATTCCATTTAGCTAATTTTCTCTCACTATCAAAACATTTGTTTTTGTCTCCTGGCTTGCTGTCAACAATACTTGCTGCTTCAGCATTGCTTAAAAAAAATAAGTACCTACTAGGTCAGGGGTCGGCAACCTGCGGCTCCGGAGCCGCATGCGGCTCTTTCAGCCTTATGTTGCGGCTCCGCGTGGTTTGGGAAAATAAATAATAAGTATCCAATTGAATTGGGCGCATTTTTTTTGGCGTAGCACCCCCCCCCCCGGTCCGTGAAATAAATGAACTGGTCGCAGCTTTTTTTCGCTGCGACCGATTCATTTGCACCCCCCTGTCGACAGAAAATGGTGCAGCTCCCAGTGTTTTCTTTTCCGTGGAAACCGGGTCCAAATGGCTCTTTGAGTGTTATGGGTTGCCGACCCCTGTACTAGGTCAATATTAACCTTTAATTAATGTCAATGTGTGGCCAGAGAAGATATTAGAAGTTAGTCTGGGTTATTTTGGTGTCATTTTTTTTAAACGTTTTTTTACAGTTGACTCCCATTATATTTGCCACTTGGATGCTCACGGCTCACACATTAATGCAGACATTAAACAGACATTAATGCAAAAGTATCAACAGCGCCACGTGGATGGATCGACAACACACAATGAGTAGCGTATCATGAATTGATGGATTCAGGTCGGTCAGTTTCCTTTATGGAAAAAATTAAGATTGAACTAAAACACTTTTTTAACAACCTCAATTGATCAAGAGATTGGCTGTAACAAAAACAGATACACAGTGGGTCCCCAGGACTGAGTTTGAAATCCACTAGTCTAATCTACAATTGAACTGGCAAGTGAACACCGCTAATTAGCTCATTGAGTCCGGCTAATTGGTGGAAACAAAAATCTGATACACACTTACCCTCCAGAAACTGAATTACCTACCCCTGAGCTAAATGCTTTACCTTGCTTTATCCTTGCAACTGAGAAGACACAAAGACAATGTGATCAGAGGGGTCATTGCTGAAACCGGGGAAAGGAGCCTCGGTTTCAGAGCTCTGCGGCAGGGGTGCACAACGATGGCTGATCTGTTTCGGGATTTCATGCCAACTTAATGATTTAAGTCGACCAATCACTTATTTGATCAGACCCAGCTCTATGGCAAGACCATCTGCTGTCCTAGCAAAACCCACACACAGACAATTACAGCAAGGACAAACATCCCATTAAAATAACATACCAGTAGCATGGCATTAGTTTAACCATTAGTTTGACCCATTTTGCATGCAGCATTTGCAGTTTCAGATCATTTTTAACATGACATGACACTCATAACTTTACTCACACCCTTTAAAAACAGCAGGTTTATGAATACAACAGAAATCCATTGGCTTCAATATGTTTCATTTGACATTTGCATTTTTAACATTTATTTTATGTCCTGTATTTTTGGAAACAAAGTCTCTGTGGATATTACTGTACCCGGTCTATAGTCAGCTGATCCTTCACGGTCTGCAATTCAAGTTTGGATCATTCACCAGAGACCACATGGTCCACATTTCTGTGGGGTTGAGTTTGTGCACCAGCATGAGATCTTTGTAGATGCAAGGGTTGAAGGGGGTGATGTATTGGCGGTACCCAAAGGTTTTGAAACCATCATGGAACAACAGTGTAACATTCATCTTTTGTAAGCACATTCCCACAAAGACATCATCGATGGGGAAGAGGTCGGTGTCTTGGGCTGTGCGGTCTAAACCAATCACTGTCTGGCGGGACATCAGGTAGCCACCCCCTCCTGCATATGGTGGGTACCGATTGTTTGGGTACATCTCCTTAGGGATGAAGTATTTCACGTTGGGGTTACGAATGGGGAAGGCTTGGGGAATGAGGTCACCAGCAAACAGGTGGACAGAAGGGCTTTTGTCCTCGAGGAACTCCACCAAGTTCGCTGTCTGGATAAAGACGTCGTCGTCCCCCTTCAACACAAACTGGGCCATCCGGCACTCCTGGTTGTACCAGCTGAGGAAGTGGACCTCCTTCAGGGTCAGGTTGAAGAAGCTGTCCACAAAGTCCCACTGCAGGATGTCACCAAACTGCCTGCTCTCGTACTCCAAGAGACGTTGCAGGGGGTACCCCCTGACCTTCTCCTGGGACATACCCAGCAGGAACACCAGCCTCACTCTCTTACCCCTGATGGACCCCTCTCGGCCCCAGGTGTTCCTGAGGGCCGCCCGGCGATCAATCTGGCTGGCGGTGGACTTTATGGCCATGAGGAGGAACAGGTCATCCTCGCAGGTCCTGGGGGTCAGCAGCTGGCGGAAGGACCGACAGTGCTTATACCTGAGGAAGAGCTGGTGGGCAGCAGGGAGGTGCTGGGGAATGTCAGAGAGGTTGCCAGTCTCCAGGCACTCAGAGACGGCAGTGGGCAGCTGGGGTGGGGTGTGGTTAAGCCCAGCCCAGGAGCTCCTGCTCAGAAGGTCATGGCTGTTGCGTGCCGACCTGGGCGTGCTCTTCGTCACCATGGGGGGGGTTAAATCCACCCGGATTAAAAGGCAACAGAAAAACAGCATGAATATCAGGGCACAGCACCACAAGGTGACGTCGAGACTTTTCAGTTTGATGGTCTTCATGGCTCTGGAAGAGAGAAGCAGTGGCTCTATTCAGCAACAGGGAGTGGGGACCAATGGCATCCCCAGCTTTTAATAATCCCAGACACAAGAAAACATAGGCGAATTGGAGAAGGGCCCAAAGGCATTCGTGTCCGATTCTGTTACATCACACACTTCTTTTCCAGGCTATTACTGATTAAATCAGGAAAGAATATACGGTTGGAGCTCACACTAGTGAGGAATCTGCCACGAGCGTTTATTTCAATAACTACAGTTACAAATGGAAAACCACTCTTTTTCAGTACTTCTGTTTTCAGCTGCTTTCACTTCCTATCCAGAATCAAAATGAAACCCTAACCATTTTAAGGAATTAAAATGTCATCGTGGGGGCTGGCGGATGGCCCAGCGGTCTAGTGCACCGCGCTTTGGAGCGGTGTGCGCTGCCCGGTGAGACGCTGCGAAACCCGCGTTTCTACCAGACCGGCCCTGGTCGTCAGCCCGATCGGGAGGCGGCATTTGGCTGTCCGCCTCCGGGGAGGGGGGGGAGGGAGAGCGGCACGAGTCCGCCGAGGAGAAGGTTAATGGAGTCCGTGGAAGATCTCCGTCTCGAAAGAAGGCGGGGAAATAGGTCCAGGAATATGAATCTCATTCCCGGAGGACGGGCGGCGGACTCGTGAGGGTGGGGAATTGAAAATAAAATAGAGGGTATAATTGGCTACTGAATTGGGAGAAAAACGGGGGAAAAATCTGAAATATCGTTTTTTAATCATATTTTTTTGTTATAGTCAGTAAAATGATAGATAAACTGTGAGGCAACTTAACATCAACAATATTCGACTGTAACAGCCATGACAATGGCGGTATAACATGTTATGTAGCTCTTATATCTGATGAAAGGGAACATCTGATCAACCGTTTTGTTCTAAAATACAGTCTGTAACAGGCCATGGAATTTATGTGGAGTTGGTCATTCACCATGCCAACACTTTTTCAAATCAAATAACTAATCCTAGAGCAACAAATGTCCACTTCCTTGATTAGGATTTTGATCAAGCCTTGTGGGAGCTGCTTAGTGTGGGAATCAGAACTGTGTTACGTTAGCATAGCAGAAGTGCCTTTTGGGTCTGGTTGGGCTTTTATTTATTAATGTACTTTTGCTCTTATTGAAACACATTGTGAATGGCAATATTCCCCAAGAAACGTTATTTTCCCATTGTGGGGAGGGGGGGGCGTGGTTATATGGGGAAAATATGTTTAGGCGGTCTTGGTCTTGCAAATAAAACAAGACCAATGTTATGTTCTATACGAAAAGCCCTAATCTCTCTATTATTGACGCAACAAAACGATAGATTGCTATTTCCAGACACTTGTAATCCGCTGTAGTTGGCTTGCGGTAAGGCTATGGGTGGCCTCTCTCCATTTTATTCCAAATGAATCATCTCATAGCATTGACAAACTGTCCATATGCCCTGAATAAGTGGCAGGCGTGATTACAAAAGAAAAGCGATGACGGGTAATGCAAGTGTGTAACGCGACCTTGTATTGCTATCGGTATCAGCTACTGGGTGTGTGTTTGAGAATGGTGTGGATGGTTCTCGCCACCAGTGGAGCTGGCAGGAGATGACGACCTGAAGTGGGATTGATGGTCCTCAATCCCCCTCAGCCTGCTGAACCTTGGAGGGGAACAATTGTAGCCTTTTTAAATTAAACATAGTAAGGCTAAATGAAATTCAAGCTGAGTTATGTGTTGAAAAGCCTAAGCCTATATATTAATACAGAATTAAACACATTTCTGAACTGAATATAACCTGAAACAGCTTGTAAATTGTGGAAAAACTCTCTTAATAAGTTTTGATATGCCAAAAAAGAGTGAACCAGGTGACAACCAACCCCAAAACCAATGTGACAGTTTTGCCCCAGTCAGATTTGTTGATCAATTTGTTTCTCATTCCCACATCTCAGTCTAGTGGCTCAAATTTTGTATCAGAATATAACTGTTCCCAGCCACGAATCATCATTATTTTCATTTGGTGGGTACCCCAATATAACAAAGAAGTGTAAATTACAGAACAAGATGCCATTCTCCCCATTTTGCTATGAAAACTATAACTGTCCTCACCTCAGTGGGTTGTGGCCTTGTTCTCTAACAACAAAATGGATGCTCTCTCATAAAGAGGGTACACTTTTGTACACAGTTGTACATAAATGTTTGTTGTAGTTCTCTCTGGATTAAAAGTTACGAGTTCTGTGACAACCAACCCATGTGACAACCAGCCCCGGTCTCCCCTACAATAAATCATAGCCACCATCAAAAATAATCATATATCCTTTATGGTAAGTGCTCAACAACCTTGAAATTGTCCATGAATCTATTTTAGCTGATATTTGTATGATGTACAAACCTATCATTTATGTATGTTTATGAAAGTTTTGAAAATATCCTATTCATAAATGTACAAAGTCTAGTGCATTTCTCAAGCCTGGGGTTCAAGTGTTAGATCAAAAAACCCAGCAATTAACAGGTAAAATTACATGTTTAACAAGGTCAAAGGATAATAGAAGCGCCACTCCTAAAGTGCATGCACCATCTCAATTTCAATACCTCAGTGCTGAACAGATCAGAATAAACTATAAATAAACAGACTCAATAGAAGCAATTGTGTTTGGCCTTTCCCTTTGTACAGAAAAAGGGACATATGATTTATCACAATTGTAATTTTAGAAGTTTAAGACACCTCAGTCATAATATAAAGTCAATTACTAATGCAGAATACTAGTGCATGAAAAAGTATCACGCAAGTCACACTGAAAAAACATACGTTTGTGAGTTGTACATGCTATATATTTCAATTCATACTTGTTTATGTTTTATGTGGTTTTATGATTTTATGCTGCAAAGTACTCTAAATAAGAATGTATGAAATGTATTATTTTTTAAGCAATCTGGCCAAGACTTTTTGATTTTGAGAATATAGCATAACTCATATCTAAAAGCATGCATCTTTTTTCAAATTTAGCAAAACGCTTAATACGGGTAAATGCATAAGATAGCTAATAAATATCTTAGATTATTTTCTGCATAACAGAATCAACTGCTGTCTTCCCTGTATGGTAGCAGTTTACGGTCCACAAACGAAGCTCTCAAAATACAGTCAGTACAGTCAAGACACTGAACCACTGATAAACACGACACTGAAGTGAATGGGTGGAAGAGCTGAACACTATCCTTATGTTACGCCTAACGACACCTCAGATCTACAAAGGAACAGTGCAACCACCAGCAGTATGGTCCACCAGCAGTATTTAATGAAGTCCGGCAGTGTAATGTAATGGTTAGGGAACTGCATGGGCTTGTAACTTAGAGGTTGTTGGTTCAATTCCCAGGTGGGGGTACTGCCTTTGTACCCTTGAGCAAGGTACTTAACCTGAATTGCTTCAGTAAAATTATCCAGCTGTATATATGGATTGTATGTAAAGAAATGTCAATTGTGTAAGTCGCTCTGGATAAGAGCGTCTGATAAATGCTTAAAATGTAAATGTAAAAATTGTAAGTCATTTATCTGTTATTTCTTCGTACGCGGCCCCAGCGGTGAAACAGTGATTGCAGAATCATTTTGTATATGACCGTAAACGGTGTGAAATGTCTGTACCTGACGCAAATTGAGATGACATATCGCTAATTGTCATGCCCATTGTTTGTTACATAATAATGATAGACTACCCATGTATGACCAGTGTTATGAACCCTGATAGTTTTATTTATTTACCATAAAAGTTAAGAAATTAATTATCAAAATTAATTTTACTGTGTAGGCTACAATTTAAATATGGGGTTTATCACATTATTTATTTATTAAGCCTAAATGTAGGCTACAGTTAAATTCTAATTTAACTGGATAAAAACGTCTGCTAAATGACATATATTATTAATCGGATAAGTAATGTGACAGGAGAAATGACATGGATCAATTGTATCAACTAACAAGTCTATCATTTCAGATAAGGACAAACAATGCTCATCACCTGAAACAGACTCAAACTGTAAACGTTAGAATAGATTCATATTGGTTTATGAGTATTTGACCGAAAACGTGACATCTAATAAAAAAGCCACATAGGCTAGGCTACTTAATCATAATCACATCATAAGCAGCTGAGTAACCAATCGATGGAAACTTTTGATGGTTGTTCTTACTACTTTAGCCTACGTGATGCTGTCATCAACTGAAATAAATCAAATAAATTCCGCTAAAGTTAGTAAACTAATCATAATTATACGTTACCTGGAATTTCAGGGAGTCCGGAATACAGAAGTCCGATCGTCAGATGAAGGTCAGCGGAGAGAAAAACCGACAGGCACGCCCTTTCGATTTCTCGGATATTAAGAGTATCAATTAGGGGGCGTGCACCGCCCTCTGCAAAGTGTAAAGGGAGTGGTGTGCGTCATTGGTGTACCTGTATGCTTTCGTGAGTTATTTGTACGGAATGTATACAGGATACACTGTCTAAATAGCCTACAAGTATGTCCTTGTGTGTTTCCATTTTATTTATTTTCTTGTGAATTCAGGACGTTTTTTTGTTGTTTTGCGCAGAAATATTTAAAATTAAACTTATGTAATAGGCTACATCAATTGGATAACAAAAAATATTATAACCACATAAAAACGTAATGAGTAGGCTACTGCCGTTAAAATGTACGACTAGAGCTAACTGCAGATAAACCGGTGTACATTTTAATGTGCAAAGTCGGCTATCTGATTGTCACTCTTAATTCCACCACCTTATAAGTTATAGCCTAATGGATAAGGAAAAACTATTTGTGCCAAAAGCAATTTATTTCTGATATTGTGCTGCTGCATGGACAGTAGAAACGGACATCCTCCCTGCTTTTGAATAATTAATCTTCATCGAAATCGATTTTAATATGTAACAATTAAATGTAATTGGTGTTGAGAAAAATCAGGCAAATAACATGATAAATTAAATAATGTTGAACGAGTTAAGGCTGAAAGTCAAATGCACCAAAAGGCCAAGATACTCTAAAAGCTGTACTGTAGATGATTTGTAAGAATAACAATGCATCATCAGTTAAAGGAGAAGGAAGTTGTAGCTTAAATTTTATGATTATTTCAACAGCCAGGAATTCTGTAATACCCTTCAGTGCAAACAAAGACGTTGTGCAAGGGCATCGCTTTCATTCCAACATGGCGAGCACCGGTTCTAAACTATGTTACCTTGCATGGATACATCAGTTTGCTATCTCTCAAGAGAGCTTGTTTACCTACCTATACAGCCCTATACTCTACAGCAGTGTTCCTGAAAAACAAGAACAAATGCCACTTCCCACAAACCGTAAGAACATTCTTACATTTCCCTGTCATTATTTACACCTACACGTCATAGAGAAACCAAAATATTTCTTAACTTTGAAGCTCTTATAAGCTGTCCAATTTAGCAGGTTCGCCAAAAAGAAAATGCGCATGGTCCATTCTAAAGTGAACGGGAGATTTAAGTCCTTAGGGACACTACGTCCGGTCAGCTTGAGACGCTGTCTGCCACTTCTGCAGGTGGACACTGAACTCCACAGTCAGAGGCTCCAGCTGGTTGGGGAGGTTCTCTGCGTGACCTTCAGCCTCGCTCTCCTTCTTCCCCCTGCCCTTACCTGCCCAGGTGACCAAAGCACATTACATTTAGTAATAAAGAAGCGACATACTACATACTCTTAATTCCAATCAAGAAATTGGCGTAGCCAACTTGATGGAAACTTGAGGCAACTGAAATAAATGGAAGCAAATGGCAATGTGTTGTCCCAAAGATAGAAACGTGTGAAAGGCTGTGAATGTGCACATTCCCATGAGGATACGACAACTGCTTGGCCCCTCCAGCAAAAAGCATCTCCTTACTTTTGGAGGGCGTGTTTCTCTGTGCAGCTGTGCTCTCTCCCGCAGGATGAACCTTCTTCTCCTCTTTATTCTTGTCCTCTTTGACTTTCTTGCTTAGCTCCTTGTAACCAAGTACAACAACATCATGCTTGTCTTGCTGGCTTATAAATTATAGTCACAAATACTGTACATCATTAATCTTGACAACAGATCTCTCTCTCTCTCTCTCTCTCTCTCTCTCTCTCTCTCTCTCTCTCTCTCTCTCTCTCTCTCTCTCTCTCTCTCTCTCTCTCTCTCTCTCTCTCTCTCTCTCTCCTTCTCTCTTATGCATCTGGAAAGAGAAGTTACATTTTGTGAGATTAGTTTTATGATGGGTTCTACCAACTTTTAGCCAGCATTTCTCTATCACCTAATGTTGAGAATTGATATAATTCACATTTAAAAACAGCAATTTGATTATAAAATGTAATAAAATGCATAGTCATTACAAACTTGTCATGAGCGAAATACTTCAGGGCCTATCTTCATTTGGTTTCAATTCAGTGTGAAAGGGGGCAGAACGCCAGAGCAGAGTGTGTGAGTGACACATGACCAAAGCCATAGAGGACATCATGGAGTTAACAAAGTGAACAATCGCTGAAGCAGATTAGGTAGCTGCAAAGCATTTCATCCGCGCACATGTGGATGAAGAGACAATAGAAGGTAGCTGGACAATTAAAGGACTCCTCTCAACACAACACAAAACCCTGGAGGACATGCCAAGCCTGCTGATAGCACTGAAACACGCTTTTACTTTCGCCGCCTCCACTGCAATGTGTGAGAATTCGTTCCTCACTCTGGAAAACGTTTTTACGGACCACAGATGCGCCATGCTCCACGTACGCAACGCCCAAATGGTACAGCTGGCCTTCGAGAGAGATCTCACCGGCAAGTGCACGAGTGAGTGGAAAAACACTGTCCCAATACCAAGACTTGACGCTTTTAAATATCTATGCAGGTTAATTTGTATATTAGCCATACTAGCTGCACCCTTCACGATCCTGTTGGTATTGGTCTGCTTTGGCCATGGTGACGGCAATGTGCTTAGGATTTTCTCTGGTTGTAGGCTACAGTGGTGCGAGGTCATGTTTTTGTTTGAGGCTACAGTGGTGTGGTGGTGTATATTGTAATGGTGTTGTGCATTCAATAGTTTGTCTGTTCATTCAAGTCTGGCTATGCCTCCCTCACCTCAAACGTACTGTAGTGTAGATAATCGAATGATAATGTGCAGTACTGCGAGTGTCCGTTGGGGGGTGGCACGGCTGCCCCCTTTCCATCAAGTCCCCCCTGCCCAGCTGGGACTCTTTGAGTGTCCCCCCAGGGCAGTGTTTCTCAAATAGTGGGGCGCGCCCCCCTGGGGGGGCGCGGTGCGATGCCAGGGGGGGCGCGTGTGACCAGAGGCGTAGCGTGGGGGTGCAAGTGGTGCAAGGCGGTCGCACCAGGCGCAAGATTTTGAGGGCAAAATTTAAGAAAACGTTAAAAACAACCTTTTTGCACCGTGGACCGGTTCGAGGGGCGCAATTTTTTTCGCGTAGCACCCCGGTCCCATGAAATAAACTAACTGGTCTCAGCTTTTTTCCGCGTGTACCACCCCCCCCTCCCCAGTCCGCGAAATACATAAACTGGTCTCAGCTTTTTTTCGTGAAATGTTTTCTTCTTCCTAGGGGGGGCGTAACAGAAAATAATTGAGAAGCACTGCCCCAGGGTAATCCTAGTGTTGCCTTTCATTTGGCAGTTACCTGTAAGCCTGTCTACTGTTCTCTGGCGGCATACAATCATACTTCATACAAGTTGACCTTCTTCAGTAGTACAGTACTTCAATACTGAGCACTAACACCAAACGAGAATGGCAACTGGGTGAACAACTGTGTGGGGATGTGGGGATGTGGGGCGCTGTAACGTACCTTTTCCTGGGCCGCCATGACCCTGCCACTCTGTTCCATGAGCACCCCAAAGTCACACAGCCAGTGCACCTGGTTTCCCCCAGACAAGAGGTCTCGGAGCTCCACGTGAGCAGAGCCCAGGTTCCTCCTTACGGGGGCGTCCTGCACCAGGTCTACCTGTGACTCCTTCTTCTTCCTCCTGTCCTTGGCCTTCTGATTTGAACAGGTGTTGCTCACAGGACGCGCCGACCGCTGAGCCAGAAGAAACTTGTTTTACCTTTAAACATACAGGTAACTGCCAAAATAAAGGAAACCCCAACATAAATTATCTTAATAGGGTGTTGGGCCGCCAAAACCACCAGAACAGCTTCAATGCGCCTTGGCATAGATTCTACAAGCGTCTGGAATTGTACTGGAGGAATGCAACACCATTCTTCCATGGGAAATTCCATCATTTGGTGTTTTGTTGATGTTGGTGGAAAACGCTGTCTCAGGCAACACTCCATAATCTTTAAGTGTTCAATTGGGTTGAGATCTGGCTGACTGAGACATTCATGGCATATGGTTTGCATTGTTTTCATGTTCATCAAATCATTCAGTGACCACTTGTGCCCTGTGGATGGCGGCATTGTCATCCTGGAAGAATGCCATCAGAATATGCTTCACCATAGGATGACGGTGATCAATCAGAATGGCTTTGTATTTATTGGTGTTTACCTTGCCCTCCAAGGGATTAAGTAGACCTAAACCATGCCAGAAAAATGCACCCCACGCCACAACAGAGCCACCAGAACCCTTAATTTACTCAAGTGTTTCCTGCCAGGATTAATTTAAATCTGCCAGGATAACTGAAATAAGAGATACATTTCGATAAGGTACTGTAATATGATAATAGTGAGTTGTGGGAAATTGGGCAATTATGATTAAATAAATCTATTCACTGTTGTGCAGCCACTGGCTCTAAATGTCCCAATTTCACAGTCTGGGTAAATGCTAATGCTTTAATTACACTGTTAAACCTAGAACTGAGAATCAACTGCTTCCCCTTCTCTCCTCTTGTCCGAAAACTGAGAATCACCTGCTTCCCTCTCTGCCCTCTGAGCCGTCTGCCGTGTTTCATGCCCCCATGTTCACTGCTAACACAGAACAAGAGCTGTTTCTATCTGAGGGTACAGTTGCATAATCATTGCTACCTCAAAACAGCCTTTTCAGCTCTGCTCGGTTTAAACCAGGGATCTCAAGCTCCAGTCCTGGAGGGCCACAGCTACTGCAGGTTTTTGTGCATTCGGAAGGCAATTTTGGCCTCAGAAACGAGGTGTGTGGGTAATCAGAGTTAAATGAAACATTACATTACATTACATTTACATTTTAAGCATTTAGCAGATGCTCTTATCCAGAGCGACTTACAAGATGTGCATTAATACACGGTAGGAACAATCTGAGTTCACGCGAGATATCAGTGCAGTAATACAGCGATAGACATCATTGCAGGCAGCTGCGTACCATACCTGTAACACTGGGGAGGAAAAGGTTAGTCATTTTTATTTGTATTTTTATTAAATGGAGTAAGCAGGGGTATATAGTGTTGAGCAAGTAGGCAGTGGTGATGACAATTAGCTAGATGTACAGAATTCAGTGGTAGTGGAGTCTGAAAAGGTGGGTTTTGGAAGATCGCAAGTGAAACACTTAAATGCTGAAATACACTGAAAACCAGTAGACACTGCAGCCCTCCAGGATTGGAGTTTGAAATCAAAACCAGGTCTAAATGAAAATGTGCAGGGTCCATTGTGTGCCGTCTACCTGTGCAGGCTGCACATGGAATGGAGTCAAGGAGTGTCAAAGTACCATAATATCTGGTGTGTTTGTGTTTTACCTCCCTTGCTGTTCCTTTCTTGTCAGTGGCAGGCTTGGTCCCCATGTTCTCCCCTAAAGAGGCTGGCCAGGACAGGACCTGCAGAACCAAACCCAGAGGACACAATCTATGTATCCATCTACGTATCTATCTATCTGCCTACGATATGTTTACCACATGCACCAATGTGCACTGAAAGATCTAATGGCTACCAAGTAGCCTTCATTTTCACATTTCATTTTAATGTAAATACGATTCCACGAAAGCACTTGGTGTACTTTATTTTGTTGCTAAGTCGCTCTGGATAAGTGCATCTGCTAAATGTTACATCTTTTTTCATGTAACAACTTGCAACCAGACCTACGCGTTTGAAATATTTTAATACTCTTTAGGTGCTGCTCAAATTTGACACTAGTCAAATTTTCGCAGATCACTGACATTTTTAAAAGAAACATCTATTTTCAGAATATTGAGAACAAAATTCTTGATTCACGTGAGCGTAACGCAAAAAATCCATTAACATCCTTTTTGATTCGTTTCTTGCCGCAAACCAACACTTCATACAAGGAAACACGTTGCTCAAAATATGTTTTTTTTTCATTTAAAATAATTAAAATGCATCTTTGACCCAGGTGCGGTGGCCAAACAGTCGTACCTTCTCTTCCTCCACGGTCACGCGAAGCCCTCGGAGGAAGAAGCTCTTGAGGGCGGGCAGGTCACTGGCACGGTAAAGGGCAGTGTGGTTGTACTCCATCACCTCTGCCCACGGCAACTTGGTGGTGCTGTTCACCGTCACTGCAGGATGCGGAGAGAGTCACACAACTCCACATTTACAGTCAGACGTTCAGCAGACTCTCTTATCCAGGCCAACTTGCCAGAAAATGCACATAAAAGACCTAGAAATCGATTAAGTCACAGTCAAAGCTGAATCAATTGTACAGATAAGTGCAGGAACAAATGCAATCACATGTTTTTAATAGATACAGTGAGTATAAAAAGTATTCACCCCCTCTGGCATTTTTCACATTTTATTTTCTTACTTCATGGAATCAAAATTGATTTAATTGGGATTTCTTGCTACTGATCAACACAAAATACTCTACAACATTAAATAAAATGACAACCCTACAGCTTTCTCTTAATTAATTACAAATAAAAAAACAGACAATAATTGATTCAATAAGTAGTCACCCCCTTGACTTTATACTTGGTGCTGAAGCACCTTTAGCTGCAATCTCGACCAATTTTGCACATCAAGACACTGCCAATTTTTGCCCATTCTTCTTTACAAAATTGCTCGAGATCCATCAAGTTGGATGGGACCATTGGTGAACAGCAACTTTCACATATATCCACAGATTCTCAATAGGATTGAGGTCTGGGCTTTGACTGGGCCACTCCAGGACATTGCTATTTTTGTTTTTAAACCACTCCAATGTGGCTTTTGCTGTATGCTTTGGGTCATTGTCCTGCTGGAATATAAATCTTCTCCCAAGTCCCAGGTCTCTTGCAGACTGTAGCAGGTTTTCCTCCAAGATTTGTCTATTCTACACTTTTGGGGGCCCTAAGACAACTAACTTGTGGGAGATGAGTGAGGCTTCAGGAGAAACCAGACCATGAATTATACTTCCTTTGCATTGACTATACAGGGACTGATAATATAAATCAGGGGCAATTGATTTGACCTTTAGGGGGGCTCAGCCCACAATGAGAATGTGAAATGTACACATGCAAAGCACAAGCCTAAATTTTTTATTAATTTACTGTTACATTCCCCAAAACAAAAACACTACAATGGTGGTCACTCTCAAAATTGAAATACCACTCTCTATCTGTGGTATTTAAAAAAATAGATATTAAGTAAAAATGTTTTTTAGAAAAGAATGACTAAACATTTTCAGGGGGGCTGAGATGAAAGACAGGGGGGATAAAGCCCCCCTAAATAGGGTCTAAAATCGCCACTGACGTAAATCTATAGAACTGAGGGCCAGTGTCAAAATAGATTGTGACGTCTGTTGATAGTCAAACACTCCTTGCTCGGAAATGCAGTCCCCTAGACCAGGGTGTGTTCTGATGGTTGTTTAAACAGAAGTGTCAACTTTACTTTGCCATATGGGACTCACGTCGGGTCAGACCGAGAGAACCACGGAGTGACGGCAGGAGGTCACTCATTTAATTTAATTTATTTATGTAACCTTTATTTAACCAGGAGATCTCTTGAGGTTTTAGAGAAACCTAGCATAAAAGGTTCAGGTTGTACACCTGTCTTTCTGTGTTGCATAGGAAATTATTCTGATCACCAGCTGTCTGGAAAGTGCAAAATCCATGAATAATGATGCTTACCTAGAATTGTTCATTCATTACTTACCCCCAGTTATCAGTACTATTACCTGGGCATGAGTGGTTTTCAGACGCTCCGCTGTCCTCTACCCCACCTGGGGGGCCTGGGTCGGGAGCAGTATGACACGCTTCCTCCTCACAGCTCCTGCTCCAATCTGGGGGGGTCTCACAGCGCCCCCCTGCCTGCTCCATGGGGGTCACCAGGCCTCTCCCAGCTCGCTGGTGCGAAGGCAGCACACTCAGATTAGGCCCTTATTCAATGTTTACTCCATACCCAGGGTGCGCAACCCCACTGCTGGAGGGTGGGCGTGCGCGCTGCTTTTTGTTACAACCAATTCATTCATTTTTGGAACAGTCGCATAGGACCACAGTCAAATGCTTCTGCCAAGGATACGTGTGCAGTGTGCAGCTGTAGGCTCATGGTTTTATAAAACATTTCAGATCATAGAAATGATTGGGCTAATTGATTCATTAAGAGTAGAAGTTGGGACAAAATCCTTCAATGGATCGGCCCCGGTGTGCAACCCTGCTCTAGACTGTAGATAAAATGATGAACCTTGATGGACTGGATGTGTCTGGCTGTTGGTGACTGGGGGGAAACAGCTACTATTTTAGTTGTGTGTTAACAGGTTTGTCTGGGTTGCATGAGGGGATTTCCAGCACCCCTGTGCAACACAAAATCCTCAATCCAATATGAGAAATAGGGAGAAATCTGAGAACAGGGGTTGTAGCCAAGGTAGATACACAGGGTGAATACCTGCCTTGTTTACTGGCAGTTGACCCAGGAACTCGTAGGTCACCAGGTAGCGATAAGAGACCACAGGGAACTCGGATGTGCTGCTGTCATTGGCCAGAGAGGGATCGGGTATCCCCCTCATCTTGTGCACTGCCACCGTGACAACTGCCTCATCTGTTACCGCATCTGATGGAGGTCAACAAAGTTAATTATATATCTAATTTATTTTCACAACACAGACAGACACAGATGCACACAGGGAAGTTCACCGGGTACAAGCCGGCTCTGTGTGAGCTATGGTCGAAGGCTTGGTGAGTTCCATCTCAGGGGAGGTGGTTCAGTTCGCCTTTGTCACTGCCGGTCCCAGAGGTATGACAGCAAACTCATAGTATGAGAGGGGGGCATAGCTGGACTTGGTAAAAAATGTGAAAAAATGAAATAAAATAAATAATATCTGCTGTCTCATCTTTTATCAGTAAATCTGCTGGATTTACCTGATTTACTGGGCCAGTGCCACATTTAAACACTTCAACCAGCCAGATAACTGCAGTGGTTTGTGATTTGTTCTGTTAATTGTTATGTATGAATCTACTACATTCAGACCAAGACACAAAAAAAGTTGAAAAGGCCATGCTTGTATGTTGTACATCAATTAGCTTCATTCCCAAATTTTTTACAAACTTTTCTTTAACACAATCAAGATTGTTTGTAAAGTTTTTGTAAAGTTTTAATTTGAACTTTAAAATGGGCCCTGGGAAGTGTGAATCAAGTCCAGGTTTAATGGTTAGAGGACGGGTCAACATGAGCAATTATTAAACACTCTCGACATTCAGCTGTTTTGGGTTTCCTGGTTTACCTGAGAAAAGTGCTCTGTAGCGTCAGAGATCTGTGTGAATGCTGGGGAGAATAAAGGGGGGGATTGTCTCTCTCTGAAACAGAATTTAGGCTGATTGCCTCTGTTTTGGAGCTGCCCAAACCTGTCCTGCCTGTTCACCTGTACCCCCAGCTGCAGCAGGGCCCGGTCACTCACAGTCTGGGCACATATAGATCCGCATGGGTCAGAGGTGTTTAGCTCAGATACAGAAAAACATTCACAGTGGGGCTGGTTTGCAGAGAGGGAAACATTATGTACACACATACATAGCTTTCTCTCTCCTCGTTTCCATACACCAGTCTGGTTAGAAAGTGGCTGGCCTCACCTTCATAATGCTATTTTATATTATTTATTTGCCGAGCACTTATCTAGAGCAACTTACACAGGTTCAATTTTTACATATTATCAATTAAAAAAATAAAATATATATATATATTTTGCACTGCAAGTTTGCCGCCACAACTCTGGGACCGGCAGTGACAAAGGCTAACTAAACTGCCTCTTCCAAGACTGAACTCACCAACCATTATGCTACACTACTGCCCACATCACCTCTTGTCTTGGCCAGGCCACGGAAGCCATACCGGTCGTCTGGCGTCACGCGGCGACCATCCAGGCAGAGCAACCGGGGAAGGCTGTGCAGTATGAATCCAGGATAGGAGGGGGTCAGTGTGAGCGGGTTTCCCTCCAGCGCCAAAGTCCTCAGGCTCGGCAGAGTGGAGAGGGAGTCCACCAGAACCAGCTGCTCCACAAACCCTGACCAGCTCAGGTCCAGAGACACCAGCTGAGGCCTGAGGAGGAGCATCAGAGGGGCAGTGCCATGGGGAGGAATGGATCCCCTCACAGATTCTATAGGCCAATCAGATGGTCAACTCCTGCGTTCATCCCTTCTACTTCTACAGAATGTTCCGGTTGGTCATAGGAGTTTCCGGTGCTATATTACACTACAGAATATCCCCTGGCACAACATTGTACTTGGTCACGCCCCTTCGTGAATATTAACAAGATTAAACAAATTGGAATGTTTCGGCTTCAACGGTAGGAAGACAGAATGTTTACAGTAATACAAAGTTGATCATCTGGTGGGTCTATAGAATCTCTGATCTCCTCTCACACAGGGTTTTCTGTCTCCACCTGCTGGCTACTGGGGGTACAACACCCACATTTTGAAAGCTCCATGTACTACATTGAGAAAATCACACACATTACATGACAGATTATTGAAATGTCTTGGTGACTATGTCTCTCAGAAAAGGAGTACATTTTTCCTAAGAATAAATGTTTCTAAATAACAGGCAATATGATTTTCTGATATTATATATATTTAGCAGGGGTACTTGTCCCGAAATGCCCTGCGATGGACAGGCGACCTGTCCAGGGTGTATTCCTGCCTCTCGCCCCAATGCATGCTGGGATAGGCTCTAGCCCCCCCCGACCCTGACCAGGAATAACCTGGGTGATACCCAGTGATACTGACCAGAAGGCTGCAGTGAGGAAGTGGGCATCCACTGGGGACCCCAGCCTGTTGAGGCCCAGCCCGAGGTGCTGCAGGCAGGGAGGGGGGCGCTGGCACAGATTCTCCAGGCTGCTCACTTGGTTGGCATACAGCTCCAGCACCTTCACACAAACAGGAATAATACGTATGCACATACATGTAAGCACGCGCACACACGCACACACACACAGATATACACGTGCAAAAACACAAAGACACACACGTGCAAAAATACAAAGACACACACACACACACACACACACACGCTCACACATACACAAATATACACATACACATGCCTTGGTCAAATAATTACTTGAAATACTTTAGACATCAGTAAAATCCCAGCAGATTACTTACAATTTTAAAAGAAGCATCTATTTTCATCAATGTTCAGAACAACATTCTTCTTTCGTAAGATTTGCTTTTACATTTTTAATAAGTTTTGTTGAAAATGATCAGGGATCTGCAGGAGTGTTTTTCACGTGTTACCACCATCTAAAGAGATAAAGCACTTCAAATACATAGACATGGGAGCAAGTAACAAACAAATAAGGAACAGGAATGTTAATTTACCACAGGGTCATACAGCAAATTAGCTGGACCTGACTGTCCATTCTGAAGGGATTTCATCTAAACTAGTCTGGGCCAGATACAGCCCCACTTATCCTCTGTAGGAGTAAAAAAGTGCTAGCTGTGGTGTATTAGAGCTGAAGGATGCACAATCTTAGATACCACCTCAGACTGAGATATACAGTAGACCTCTCATAAGTTACTCATAAATCAATAAAGACAGCTGGCAGGGTTTTTTCTACTGACTGGTCTCGGGTAACCGTGACACCATCGTGGAAAACTGGAAAAATATGAAAGTCTGCAACATTTGCATTTAATCTCACCCCTATCTAAAAGCACTTGGTTACTCTGTATCACCACCCTCCCAAACATCCCTGACCCACATACGCACACATACACACGCGCACACACACACACACAACACGTACGCCGGCTCCACTGACTCAGTAAGGTGGACATTTTTGCCTTTGCTCCGTCATAGACACCCACCCTCAGGGACTGTGGGAGGTGGCCAGAGGGGAGATCGGCGATGCGGTTGGCAGTTAGCACCAGCTCCTCCATCTTGGTAAACTTCAGCACTCCGTCATCAATGACTGAGACCTGGAGCCGTGTTATCAGATGAAGAGAACATCAGGCTGTGGCTATCAGTGCCATCTGACATAAGGGACACGTCATGGCGGTGAGTTTCTTGCAGGTTTCCTGCCACCACAGGGAAGGGGGGACTACGCACGCTGTATTTCCCCAGAAGTGGGGCGATCCTGCTCATTTCCACTTAGGATAATCAGATCACTGGTTTTTCTACATGATGATTGTGCAATTGTACAAACCAATTCAAAATGAAAAGCTTGCTTACAGAGATGTTTACTAACGATATTGAAGTGAGCGAGCAATCAGAAACAGCTAAAGGTTTTAATAAATTAAAGATTGTGAGCCCAGAAGCAGGTCAAACTCACACACACACACAGATACCTAATGTCCCTCTATCCAGACCATTTTCACTTTGGTTTTGAATGTTTTGCCAACTTAGAATGTTCCAACGCTGCGATGAAAATATTATTTTCTTTTAAACTACAATGGTGGCCACCAGAATGGGGCTCAGTTCCATTTCAATTCAGTCAATTCAGAAAATGATATGAAATTTGATTATGAATGGAAAAATCCTCATATAAAAATGATAGGCCTTTTTCATGGAATGAATTTAATTTGAGTTCATTCCCTGAACTGAATTCATTGACATGGAGATCGGCGATGCGGTTGGCAGTTAGCACCAGCTCCTCCATCTTGGTAAACTTCAGCACTCCGTCATCAATGACTGAGACCTGGAGCCGTGTTATCAGATGAAGAGAACATCAGGCTGTGGCTATCAGTGCCATCTGACATAAGGGACACGTCATGGCGGTGAGTTTCTTGCAGGTTTCCTGCCACCACAGGAAGGGGGACTACGCACGCTGTATTTCCCCAGAAGTGGGGCGATCCTGCTCATTTCCACTTAGGATAATCAGATCACTGGTTTTTCTACATGATGATTGTGCAATTGTACAAACCAATTCAAAATGAAAAGCTTGCTTACAGAGATGTTTACTAATGATATTGAAGTGAGCGAGCAATCAGAAACAGCTAAAGGTTTTAATAAATTAAAGATTGTGAGCCCAGAAGCAGGTCAAACTCACACACACACAGATACCTAATGTCCCTCTATCCAGACCATTTTCACTTTGGTTTTGAATGTTTTGCCAACTTAGAATGTTCCAACGCTGCGATGAAAATATTATTTTCTTTTAAACTACAATGGTGGCCACCAGAATGGGGCTCAGTTCCATTTCAATTCAGTCAATTCAGAAAATGATATGAAATTTGATTATGAATGGAAAAATCCTCATATAAAAATGATAGGCCTTTTTCATGGAATGAATTTAATTTGAGTTCATTCCCTGAACTGAATTCATTGACATGGAGATCGGCGATGCGGTTGGCAGTTAGCACCAGCTCCTCCATCTTGGTAAACTTCAGCACTCCGTCATCAATGACTGAGACCTGGAGCCGTGTTATCAGATGAAGAGAACATCAGGCTGTGGCTATCAGTGCCATCTGACATAAGGGACACGTCATGGCGGTGAGTTTCTTGCAGGTTTCCTGCCACCACAGGGAAGGGGGGACTACGCACGCTGTATTTCCCCAGAAGTGGGGCGATCCTGCTCATTTCCACTTAGGATAATCAGATCACTGGTTTTTCTACATGATGATTGTGCAATTGTACAAACCAATTCAAAATGAAAAGCTTGCTTACAGAGATGTTTACTAATGATATTGAAGTGAGCGAGCAATCAGAAACAGCTAAAGGTTTTAATAAATTAAAGATTGTGAGCCCAGAAGCAGGTCAAACTCACACACACACAGATACCTAATGTCCCTCTATCCAGACCATTTTCACTTTGGTTTTGAATGTTTTGCCAACTTAGAATGTTCCAACGCTGCGATGAAAATATTATTTTCTTTTAAACTACAATGGTGGCCACCAGAGTGGGGCTCAGTTCCATTTCAATTCAGTCAATTCAGAAAATGATATGAAATTCGATTATGAATGGAAAAATCCTCATATAAAAATGATAGGCCTTTTTCAATTAATTAATTTAATTTGAGTTCATTCCCTGAACTGAATTCATTGACATGGAATTGACCCCAAACCCTGGTGGTGGAAAAATGGCTGTGCAAGTTTTTTTCCGCTCAGCAGTCCACCAGACGAGCTGCGCAATTACTTCACTAGATGCTGGACTCCGCAACCGATGCAGCTGGCGCTGGTTGATCGCAGGCACCCAATTGGCCAGAGGAGTCGCTACAGTGCAAAGACTTAGGGAATGTCCTGCCGTACAAAATAAATGTGAAAAAAGGAACATCATCTGAAAAAGAGATATAGTAAGGCGACATGAACTCACTCCTTTGTCCACGATTCGCAGGGTAATGAAACAGTCGCGTATGAAGTCGCTGGAGAGGCGGGCTGGAGACCTGACGGACAGCTCCCTCAGGGCCAAGGCCTGCGGGCTCCAGGACTCCTCCTCCTCCTGTCGCCATGGAGACAGGGGACTGGTCAGGAGCTCAATCAGGTCCTCCTGCTCCTCCGTTCCAGATCCCCCTCTCCCCTCATCCTGCTCGTTGTATCCCCAGCTCTGCTCCGCAGATCCCTGACCCCTGGGCTTGCTCTGCAACAGGGAGATATGAGCATGAGGAGAGGTATAACTATTTCTGCCAGCCTGTAACGGGTATGATACCCAGGGTTGGGGGTCAGATCCATTCCAGTTCAGTCAACTCAGGAAGGAAATTAATTGAAATTCAGTTCCTGAAATGAAAAGAATGCCCATAATGTTATATGGGGATTTCTCAATTAATGAATTGAATTTCAATTAATTTCCTGAATTCACAGAACTGAAATGGGATTGCCCCTAACCCAGAATGGCACAGCAGCTGTTTATATACAAGCTTACCCATCCTGCCCCTGATCCCAGCCAACCAATCTGGGGAAGGATATAAGAAGATTTTAAAGACTTTGAATACCCCCGTGCACTGTTAAGTCCATCATAAAGTAATGGAGAAAATATGGCACAACTGTGAATGTCCTCCGAAACTGAGCATCCGTGCGAGAAGGGCATTTGTTAGGCAGGGCACCAAGAGACCTATGGCAACTCTGATGGAGTTACAGTCTTCCATGGCAGAGATGGGAGAAACAATAGCCCAGGCACTTCACAAATCTGCATTTATGGGAGGGGGGCAAAAAGAAAACCATTGTTGAAGAAAACTCACATTTCCCATTTCTGAAATTAAAGTCAGTGAAATCTCCCTTAGTCTCATTTTTCTGAGCCTGAATAGATTAAGTGTCTTACGTTTTTCCTCGTAAGTTTTACATGTCATACCTGGAACCAATTGAGTCATTTGTACTTTTTCAAGAGCTTCTATATCTTTTTTTATATTTTGGCGCTCAGAACTACACACAATACTCTAAATGTGTTCTGAGGAAGGCATTGTATAATATCAAGATAATCGCCATTTGATTTATATTCAGCAATTTTTGCTATAAATTTCAAATTGAAACACATTCAAATTTTTCTCCTCCCTAAAAATAACCCAGTCTTAAATTGTATTACCCACATGTAATTTAGCTTTACTTTTAGCTATACTAAATGTAGTTTGCCACTTTTCCACCCACTTCCTGGATTCTATTTTCTTGGAATATCCAAATAAGTTATTTATTTGTATTTTTGGCATGGGCTACAGAAGGGGGAGAGAACTTACCCAGCTGCCCTGTCCGCAGGGGAAGTCCTGCAGGCACAGGCCGCGCAACTGCTCCTCGAAGGCTGAAGACACCGTCTGATAACTCATTACCGAGAGCGAGAGACAGGAAGGGAGCTCTCCTAAAAGCAGTCTGGGCCGTCTTTGCCCCTCTGTACGACTTCAGACTTTTTTCTCCGTCGTCTTTTGTTTACGGTTGAGCTGCCAGCACCGGCCCGGCTACTGGAGCGTTCTGAACGGTTGCCTGGCAACAGGCTGTTGCCGACTCTGAGGTCCCGAGCTAGGGGTATCCCACGAGCGACAAGACTGAGGCAGACCAGAAAAACAGAACAACACGTAGAAGATAGGTCACGGGATACAGCAGAACAGAACCGAGGAGTAAAGCTTGGTTGTTCCCAGGAGGAATTTGTTTTCCAGTAGCCTACTTACATTCATAAAAAAATACAAGACTTTAAATATCCACTTATTCAAATTTTATTTTATTTTATTTTATTTTACCTTTATTTAGCCAGGGGAGCCCATTGAGACCAAGTCTCATTTACAATGGTGCCCTGATTACAAAACAATTATATAAATGACACATAAACAAACAATAAGACAAGGACAATAAAAATAGATGAAAGCATCATACAAAATAACAATAATAAGAGGAACTAGTGTTACAATAGAAGTAATTACAATAGTTACGATAAATTTGAAACACTCACATACCACTAACTCTATATCCTTAAGCATATTTTTAAAAGTTCCTATGGAGACCACAGAATCCAGTTTGAAGGTCTCCTGAAGCTCATTAAAAGCTCTAGGCCCATAATAGCTAAAAGCAGTTTGACCTAACTCAGTTCTGACACGTGGGACTTCAAGAGTAATCCAATCCTGAGTTCTTGACTGATAAAAACTTGAGTGCAATGTTAAAAGAGAATTCATGTAAAAGGGAAGCTTTTGTAAGATCCCCTTAAAAACATAGGTGAGAAGGTGCTGTTTTCTTCTGGTGGCCAGGAAGACCATCCCACTGCCTGATAAAGTGCACAATGATGCGCTCTAAAATGGTCACCTGTGAAAACAGTGCAGAGTGGTAAACAGTATCGAGTTGTTTGAGGGTAGTAGAGGAAGCATGCATATAAATAATATCACCATAATCTATTACTGACAAGAATGTGGACCAAATTAAGCACATTCTATTTTCCCGAGAGAAACAAGCTTTGTTTCTGTAGAGAAATCCAAGTTTCACCCTTAGTTTTTTACAAAGACCATCTATATGTGTCTTGAAGGACAGCTTCTCATTAATAAAAATTCCAAGGTATTTATAAAAGGATACTCTTTCAATTATAGACCCATCTAAAGTGTACATCTTATCAGTAGATTCCTTCATGGAGCGGTGATTTGAAAAATGCATGACTTTTGTTTTTGACGCATTTAAAACAAGTTTCAGCTCTAGAAGTGAGCACTGAAATGAGTTAAAAGCTGACTGTAAAATCATATTCTCTTTGGATAATGGGACAATAGGCAATAAATACAGATTAGAGAAATAATCAACATGATTGCAACAGCATATTGAGTGTTTTTCTGGAATAGGTGTCAAGTATGAGAAGAAAAATATATTAAAATTCTACATTTTCTAATGTTGTGTTTTTGTTTAAGAGTGCAATCATTGTGGTTATTGGACCTGTTTTAGGAGTTTTAGATCAGTTGCTATTATTTTGGGACTGTGAAAAATGTGGCCATACGGAAGTAAGGGGTGTGCCTTGTCAGATAGGATGTTGTCTGCACTGACTCAGCAATTATACATACAGGCTGAACTGCTGCACTCCTATGATTTTGGCTGCCTATGTTTCCTGGCATGTCTGTTTTGTGTACCAGCTGGGTTGCACCACCATCACTTTAGACAGCAGCATAAAGCATTTTAACAAGACAATCATATCTGTCTGACTTTAACTTCATTCTAGTTTTCCCAAATACATAACCAGAGGGTTTTTTGAGGAGGGGGACAACATGAGCGCATTTGAGGGAGGAGGGGACAGAGCCAGAGGAAAGAGAGGAGTTAATGACATTGGAGACAAAGGGGGGGATGTCCATAGCAATGGACTGGAAGAGGGGGGAAAGAATGGGATCAAGAGGGCAGGTGGTGGGACGGTGGGAGAGAACAAGTTGAAGGATGTCTGAGTCAGGAAGGGGCGAGAAGGAGGACAGAGGGGTGGGAGGTTTAGGTAGCGAGATGGGTGAGGGAGAGGTTGGGGGAAGGAGTTGCAAATGACATCGACCTTCTCGTGAAAGAAGGATGAGAAGTCATCGGCGGTTAGAGAGGAGGGGGGTGGGGGAGGAGGAGGGGTGAGGAGAGAGGAAAACGTAGAATAGAGTTTACGTGGGTTGGAAACAGAAGATTGAATCTTAGAAAGGAAAAATGCAGACTTAGCAGAGGAGAGGTTAGAGGACAAGGAAGCCAGGAGTGTGTGGAAATCAGACAGAGCTACAGGGGAGAGCTACAGGGGAGCTCCCTGTACACCAAGTCACTTGGTTCTGTTATCTCTGCTCACGGTTTTTCCTACCACTGTTATGCCGATGACACTCAACTCTTTCTCTCCTTCTCTCCATCTGAGACCCAGGTCCCGGCACGGATCTCTGCATGCCTGGCTGACATCTCCGCATGGACATCCACCCACCACCTGTAGCTGAACCTGGGGAAGACAGAGCTGCTCTTCCTCCTAGCGAAGAGCTCCCCGATGATTGATGCGTCATTCACTGTTGAAGACTCCATAGTGTCTCCGTCCCAGTCTGCCAGGAGTCTTGGAGTGACCCTGGACAACCAGCTGTGCTTCTTGGGCCACATTGCAGCGATCACTCGGACCTACCAATTCTCCCTCCACAACATCCAGAGGATCCAACCGTTCCTCACCCAAGAGGCCACACAACTCCTGGTCCAGGCCCTGGTGATCTCACGTCTGGACTACTGCCATTCCCTGCTGGCAGGCCTACCGGCCTGTGCCATCAAACCACTGCAACTGGTCCAGAATGCTGCTGCTCGTCTGGTGTTCAACCAGCCAAAGTTCACCCACATCACCCCTCTACTCTCCTCTCTGCACTGACTCCCCATCGCAGCACGCATCAGATTCAAATCACTGGTGCTTGCTTTTCAAGCGGCTAGAGATACTGCTCCCCCATACCTCCAGTCACTCATCACTCCCTACACCCCAGCCAGACCCCTCCGCTCCGCCTCCTCTGGCAAACTGACTGCCCCATCCCTCCGGGCGCCTGGCAGCCGCTCCTCGCGGTCTCGTCTCTTCTCTGTCCTGACCCCTCTCTGGTGGAACGACCTTCCGCAATCAGTCAGTACCGCAGAATCACTTATGATCTTCCGCAAGAGACTCAAAACCCACCTTTTCAGACTCCACTACCACTGAACTCTGTACATCTAGCTAATTGTCATCACCACTGCCTACTTGCTCTACACTGTATACCCCTGCTTACTCCACTTAATAATAAAATTTAAAAAAACAGAACCTTTTCCTTCCCAGTGTTACAGGTATGGTACGCAGCTACCTGCAATGATGTCTATCACTGTATTACTGCACTGATCTCTTGCGCGTACTACAGTATGATTGTTCCTACCATGTATTTATGCATATCTTGGAAGTCGCTCTGGATAAGAGAGTCTGCTAAATGCTTAAAATGTAAAATGTAAAATGAGTAAAGCTTGGTTGTTCCCAGGAGGAATTTGTTTTCCAGTAGCCTACTTACATTCATAAAAAAATACAAGACTCTAAAAATTCACTTAATAAAATCATATTCTCTTTGGATAATGGGACAATAGGCAATAAATACAGATTAGAGAAATAATCAACATGATTGCAACAGAATATTGAGTGTTTTTCTGGAATAGGTGTCAAGTATGAGGAGAGAAAAATAAAAAAATCTACATTTCCTAATGTTGTGTTTTTGTTTAAGAGTGCAATCATTGTGGTTATTGGACCTGTTTTAGGAGTTAGGGTGGTGAAAAATGTGGCCATACGGAAGTAAGGGGTGTGCCTTGTCAGATAGGATGTTGTGTGCACTGACTCAGCAATTATACATACAGGCTGAACTGCTGCACTCCTATGATTTTGGCTGCCTATGTTTCCTGGCATGTCTGTTTTGTGTACCAGCTGGGTTACACCACCATCACTTTAGACAGCAGCATAAAGCATTTTAACAACACAATCATATCTGTCTGACTTTAACTTCATTCTAGTTTTCCCAAAACATAACCAGCCTGTAAAAAAGAATATACACATTTTGAGTCCAATAATTGTTTTTGCATCACATTACATTACATTACAGGGATTTAGCAGACGCTCTTATCCAGAGCGACTTACAGTTTACATTTCTTTACAATCCATTTATACAGCTGGATATTAACTGAAGCAATTCAGGTTAAGTACCTTGCTCAAGGGTACAACGGCAGTGTCCCATCTGGCGATTTAACCTGCAACCTTAACGTTACAAGCCCAGTTCCCTAACCATTATACCACACTGCCTGCCATTAACATTCTGGCACTTTTCTTTCTCCTTTTTTTCTAGCCTTTTGTTTCTTTATTTACATGAAAAGAAGAAAAACTGAAAAAGGAAAACATAAAAGGCTTGGAGGTGTATTTCCTGGTATCAAACATTCCCCACCTCATCGCTCAATAACGACCCCTCTGGTCAGCTTGGTGCCTGTGGTCTGCCCGCGTTAGCTGTGCAGTCCCCAGCTGATTGCATTGCAGAGTGAAAAAGAAGCTGGTGGCAGGCATGCGCTGCTACGCCACCCTCTTAAATTGATAGACCTACAACTACAATAGGACTTTCCCAAACTGGGGAGAAAAATGTTGAACAAAAAAATGGTTCAAAATGGTGGCTGCTTGTTTAGGTAGGCTGTAATTTTCAGTAATGGGTTAATGTGATTTTTTTTTTCCTGCTTGAAGTGCAGGCCACTTGGATTTGATTCTCCTAAACTCAGGTCAGATTCTGAATAACAGACAGAAATGAAAGGTTTACAGCAAGCACATGCTTGCTAAGGTCTTAGAGCAGACACCTTATCAAAGCAAATACTTCAACCACTTTATTAATTTTTACAATTCAAAGTAACACTGGTATCCCTCCGGTATCCAGAATTACACAGAACAAACCAAGCCTGGGCCCTTACATCTATACTACGGGTAACTCAACACAGTGTGTTGGCCCTTTACTTCTTTAGACCGACAGATGCGATATATTCATGCATTTTTAGGTCTAAGAATGTGAGAAAGGACAGATTGTGATGTAAAAATGGATGAATTCATCAACACCCACTTCCGCTGCCTTTTTTCGCAACCAGCCAATGCCAGGTGGTGTGGTAAACCAGATTCTTTGATCGTTGATCTCTGATCATTTCATATGATTAAATGTACAGTTAGCAATTCTTTCCTTTGAATGTGGAAGTCCCATGTCTGTATATAAATAGGAGTGAAAGCATGTTTTAGGCACATCCGACAAATCACCTTTAGTCGCCTATACCTCGAAATGGCTCTCACATCAGGTAAGACATACTGAACTACTTTTCCTGAAAGTTTTTAAATTGGATAAATCAATATAGGCTCAAACTTGTATATGTTTTAAAAGATGCTTAAAGGGAAAATAAACTTTAGCAGGAAATAGTCATGTCACATGTTTATGGTGCTGATTGATGCCTTGCTAATATAACAGAAAACGATTATTTTTTGTAAATTTGACTTTTGATTTCTGAACTTATATTATATTACAATTATAGTGAAAACACTAGCTAAATGCAATAATGTGCAATACAATTTGTTGATCATATACTGACCAAACCCACTTCATCTGTCTCTATGGCTAGGTTTCTTTGTTATAGCTTTCATCCTGATCATCCCTACACCCTGCCAGGCATCAAAAAGAACACTTCATTTAATATTTAATACAACTACAAAACTGATGCCTGTCTATGTAAGTACTGTATTCTCATTTTGTTCTAGTTCTTTTCAATATTTTCAAAAGGTCTTACTTGCACTTGCTTTTCAATTAATTAAAATTTTGGGCTGAAGACACATTTTTAAAGAATCTTGTTTGGAGCACTTTCAAATCTGTTTCTCAGTAAAGACTGTTGAAATTTAAATTTTAAAAAGCCTTGACAAAATTAAAGGCCAATAATTTTTTTTTTCTCCTAATGTTTTATTTAGATGGGCTTGACACCCTTGTCCTGGGTGAATTGCACAGGCAAAGTAGACATAATTGTTGAGTACTGTCAAGAACTATTACCAATTAATACAAATATGCACAGTATAGTTAATGGCATCATAATTCTTAGTTGAAAAACTTAAGCAATTTAACCTGTCATGCTATAAATGCTAGTTGATATAATCAGAGCTAACTCCATCTCAGAATTTCAGTCAAATCACAGTATTTGAACTTCTCCATGCTTGGGAAACAGTATATACTGTATATATCTTGCATTGGAGACACAGGATCTGGTTGTGGTCTCACTGGAGGGCCACAGGGTGTGGCTGGTTTTCGTTTTCACCTTAAAATTATTGTCCAGTTCAGACCCACAATATCAGATGAGGTGTCTTAACTGTGCAATCAACTGTTTAATTGGTCAATTAAGTGCCGAGTAACAACGAAAACCAGCCACACCCTGTGGCTGTCCAAGTCCAAGGATTGAAGAGCACTGACTTAGAGGGATCTCTTGAGCAAGGGGATATTGGATTTTTTTCTTCATAAATTGCTCTCCTCATAGGTTTATTGATATTGAAGGGTTGTTGTCTGGATAGTAAAAATATTGAGCTGAAAGCTTGGTTAGTATCACACAATTAATTTATTGGGTGGGCCATTATTTAGTCATAAATGACCCACATGTCTCAATTGAAGTTGTGGCTGAGCTCTTTCCTTCCTTTTTTATTCCTTAGATGAAAATGAATGACCTAGACCCGACTGACAGAGTATCTCTCAGAGGGATAAGCCTGCTGCCGGAACATATGAACCAAACAGCTTGTGCATTTCAGCATTACCTGAACAGTGTCCACATGGGCCAAAAAGACCTCAACCCCAATACCACCATCCCTAGCACTCTGGCATGGATCCATAGACAGTTTTCCTTCATGACTAACACTATAAAGTGCCAATTGTCTGAACAGTTGGAAATTTCACAAGACGACACGTACAAAAACAAAACTACAGGCCAGAATGTGTTAGCCAACTTAATTGAATGGCTGCCAAAGTACAACCATGTGATGTGAGGTATTTTGCTCATTATTCAGGGTACAATCATGTGTTGTAGCACCTTATAAGTGACATGTATCAATGCTTTGTACTTTTCATGTACTTTAAAATATTCTGATATATGTATTAATTACATTGACCATTATAATTAATAATTTTATGTAGCAAATCAAAATATATTTAAATGTATTTATTTATTCATCTATCTGTCTATTTATTTATTTAAATTGATATTTATTGAAATTCTCTGAATTACTTATCAACACTTCTGAATGTTCTATTTATGTCAGTTGAGAAGACTAATAAATCATTTTTACATGAAAATGGTACCTGTGTCCCTGTAAAATATCCCTTCACCCATACAAGCTCCAATATTTTGAATTTGGTTTGGGTTTTAAAAAAAATTTGTTTAGGAAAAGTTTATTGTCCTTGATTAAACAATGTCTGCCAATTGTTGGTTAAATGACTAACACAGTGATTAACACAGTCATATTAAAATGGCTATCACATTATGTTCCACTGAAGCACGGTGCTTGCATATCCTCATAAAATGTACATTAAAATCAGTTGCTGTCCTGACCCCCGTGGGAAGTTCATTCCACCACTGGAGGCCAGAACAGACAGGCATCGTGGCTGGGAGAAGTTCAAACTTTTATAAACGCTGTAACATGTAGCCAATGAAATGAGGCGAGGAGGGGTGTGCAATTTGAACACTTGGGAAGGTTATAGACAAGCTATGCAACTGTTAACTGGATTACATGCAGGGGTTTCATGGCACAGCTAGGGAGACCAGCAACGGGGGAATTGCAATAGTCCAGATGTGGGCCTGGACTAGAAGCTGCATGGAGTAGGTGGTGAGGAAAGGGAGAATTCTTCTGATGTTGTATAAAGAGAATCTGCATGCCCGACTCACCATTGCTACATGGGAGAAGGAGCGTTAATAATATTGGATTACCACTAGTGTCTTGGCAGTGGATGTACTACATGCGAGTTCACCTGTAGCATGAAGCTGAGGGAGAGGTCTTCGAGTGGGAGGACTTGGAAGGAATGAAGAGCATCTCAGTCTTAGCCAGGATTGGCTTCAGTCAGTGAGCTGCCATCCACTTCGAGATGTTCTTCAGGCAAACTGAGACACAAGTGTCATCAGCTGAGTGTCATCAGCAAAGCAGTGGTAGAAGAAGCCATGGGAGGATATGACAGAACCAAGAGACACCCGCAGGAAGGCCATGGCTTCTAGAAAACCCGCTAACCCAGGAAACTCTAAAGGAGCATCCATAGAGGAATCCATTTAAGAGCCATGTCTGAGATCCCCAGATTGGCCAGGGTGGACTGGAGGACCGTGTGATAAACCATGTCAAATGCTGTGGAGAGGTCCAGAAAAATTTGGACTGAAGAGAGGGAGGGAGTAATTTGCTGATGGAGAGGAGGGCAGTTTCAGTGGAGTGACTAACGCTGAAACCAGACTGGAAGGGATCAAGAAGGTTGTTCTGTGAGAGAAAGTGAGAAAGATATTCCAGAGTTTTGGAGAGAAAGGAGAGGACGGAGACTGTACAATAATTCTGGACTGCAAATGGGTCCGGAGTCTGTTTCTTCAGCAGGGGTATGACTCAGACCTCCTTGAAGGTTACAGGCACAGAGTCTGTAGAGAGTGGGAGAGAATGTCTGTAGAGAATGGGAGTATGCTCGGTGTGATGGTCTCCCCTGCTCTCAATTGGGAGAAAAAGGGGAAAAAGCATTTTATATATATAGTATATGCATATATATATATATACACTATATGGCCAAAAGTGGACACCTGACTATCACACCTATATGAGCTTTTTGGACATCCCATTCTAAAACCATGGGCATTAATATGGAGTTGGACCCCCCTTTGCGGCTATGACAGCTGCCACTCTTCTGGGAAGGCTTTCCACAAGGTTTTGGAGTGTGTCTGTGGGAATTTGTGCCCATTCACCCAAAGGAGCATCTTTTAGGTCAGGCACTGATGTTGGATGAGAAGGCCTGGCTCGCAATCTGCGTTCTAATTCCTCCCAAAGGTGTTCAATGGGGTTGAGGTCAGGGCTGTATGCAGGCCAATCGAGTTCCTCCACACCAAACTCGTCTAACCATGTCTTTATGGACCTTGCTTTGTGCACAGGGGTACAGTCATGCTGGAACAGCAAAGGGCCTTCCCCAAACTGTTGCCACAAAGTTGGAAGCGCCCAATTGGCTAAGATGTCTTTGTATCCTGTAGCATAAAGAATACCCTTCACTGGAACTAAGGGGTCTATCCCAAACTCTGAGAAACAGCCCCAAACCATTATCCCTCCTCCAGGGGTGTCCACTGACTTTTGGCCATATAGTGTATATATGAAGCTGTTGGGTGGCATGTCCTGGTAAAACACTTGTTCTCAGTGTAAGTGTAGTGCAGGGTCCCACAGTCTGCCATCGAATCCTTAATGTGTCCATGCCTACTGTGGTTGGCAGCCCTGCAGTGTGGCACATAATTTGCCAGTGTCACACAGGCAGGGCAGGGTTTTAATTGGCTGGGTCCTCCCACCTCATCATAACAGATCATCTCCCCTGATCAATCGGACAACTGTAGCTGGTGCCATCTGAGAGAGGATGAGAAAACGATACAGATAAAATGAAAGAGTAACTAAAATCTTTCCCCACACTGGGTGAAGTAATAAAACTTTAGCTTTTACCTTTACTGAGAGTTTAAGTATTTATTTTACAATCACATAATTGATTTTATGTGGTTCTTAATAGATTCGCTGAAGTGTTATCATCACTTGTGTATTTAAATATATTAAATTTTTATCACCTATTATAGAAATCCTATATTCTATTTATATGTTCTAGAACCATTATTTTATTTGTGAAATCCTAAAGCAACTGTTTTGGTAGCAATTACATTTTTTTTAAAGGTGTTTTGGCCTTAATAAAACACCTATGTGTGCTTTATTAAGATTGGTGGCCTGTTTTTTTGCCTGGTTAAAAAAAGAACCTGATGGGTGTTACGTATGAAGAATTAGTTTACAGAACCTCATGTAAGTTCTTCAACATGACACACTGTAAATTGTTAGTTGTAATGACTCTTTTACTCTATTTTTCTATTGCTGGACATATTTTATTGTGGGGTGTTGTATTACACTTTTCTACTATAAGTATGACTCATCCATAAATCATTCATTGACTATTAATAGATTAATAAAGCAAATCAGCATGAATAGGGTCATGTGAAAAACATGCTGGACAGACCTGTTGACCTAGAATTTTGGCTCGCATGGCCAGTGGTTTTGAAAGATTGTTTGGGCATGTTTGACAGGAGCTTCGGTGATTAAGATAGCTAGCGGTTTCGCAAGCAACAGTGTCTAAGGTGATGTCAACATGGAGGGAAAAAAACTATCAGCAAAAGGAAACAGTGGGCAGAAGCACATACTCCATGAGCATGATGTCCGTGTGTCCAGCCAGAGAGAGAGAGAGAGAGAGAGATCTGTTGTCAAGATTAATGATGTACAGTATTTGTGACTATAATTTATAAGCCAGCAAGACAAGCATGATGTTGTTGTACTTGGTTACAAGGAGCTAAGCAAGAAAGTCAAAGAGGACAAGAATAAAGAGGAGAAGAAGGTTCATCCTGCGGGAGAGAGCACAGCTGCACAGAGAAACACGCCCTCCAAAAGTAAGGAGATGCTTTTTGCTGGAGGGGCCAAGCAGTTGTCGTATCCTCATGGGAATGTGCACATTCACAGCCTTTCACACGTTTCTATCTTTGGGACAACACATTGCCATTTGCTTCCATTTATTTCAGTTGCCTCAAGTTTCCATCAAGTTGGCTACGCCAATTTCTTGATTGGAATTAAGAGTATGTAGTATGTCGATTCTTTATTACTAAATGTAATGTGCTTTGGTCACCTGGGCAGGTAAGGGCAGGGGGAAGAAGGAGAGCGAGGCTGAAGGTCACGCAGAGAACCTCCCCAACCAGCTGGAGCCTCTGACTGTGGAGTTCAGTGTCCACCTGCAGAAGTGGCAGACAGCGTCTCAAGCTGACCGGACGTAGTGTCCCTAAGGACTTAAATCTCCCGTTCACTTTAGAATGGACCATGCGCATTTTCTTTTTGGCGAACCTGCTAAATTGGACAGCTTATAAGAGCTTCAAAGTTAAGAAATATTTTGGTTTCTCTATGACGTGTAGGTGTAAATAATGACAGGGAAATGTAAGAATGTTCTTACGGTTTAAGGGAAGTGGCTTTATTCAGTTTTGTATTTTCATTGTTCTGTCACGTTCTGCTCCCTGTCTGTCCTTGTTCCGTTTATTTCGAGATCCACTCCTTGTCTTGTCATGCACTTCGGGAGTTTATACATTTCGGGTTTTTTCCTGTCTCTGCCTGTATATATGTTCAGTGTTTTCGTTTTCTCTTTGTCAGTACGTTGATCATTATTCCCTGAGCCTACTTTTCCGAAGCCAGAGTTTATTGTATTTTCCGAGACTACCCTTCTGTTGACTACCCCGAGCCTGCCTAGCGATTCTGTTCTGTTTGCCTTTCTGCCTTCCTGTTTTTTGACTTTTGGACTGCCTTTTTGTGACTACTCTCTGCCTATTGATTCTGTACCTTCGCTACATCTGATTCCTGGTTTTGACTCCTGCTTCCTAATAAACTACTCTTTTGCCTTATCCTGATCTGCGTCTGGGTCCTTATCACGAACGTCACAGGGAGATTCGCTGTCCTGTGTGACACGGGTCTCCGTGCAGCTGCTCGTAATTAAAGCTTTAATACTGTTTAAAGGAATTCTCTCTGATCCTGCTGAGTTTTAATTTCCACGACAATTTGGTGCCGAAACCCGGGAATGCAGACATTCGACAGAACGGCCTCTCTTCCACTGACGGGGACCAGACATGCGCCGCTGCGCAATAGAGAGAAAGGTTGGGGCCTTATTCAAAACCCATTATAGTGGTATTTGACTGTTCCCGTCAGTGAAGGTGAGTAACGCAACAGAGAGTCTCGCGTTCCGCAATTACAGGGACACAGGAGAGAGTTTGTTTAAACAGTATACTGAATGTTTGAAGAGGTTAACCGATAACAGAGGAAATTCTACGAAAGTTTAGCTATGGTTATAGTCGGAAAAGGCGGATCAGTTATTGGATTAGGTATTTAAAATATAATATATATACGCCATTTAGCAGACGCTTTTGTCCAAAGCGACTTACAGTAATGAATGCATACATTTTCAGTATATGTGGCCCCAGTGGGGGCCTCAGTGGGGGCATTTATACTAAATGCTTAGCTGATAAACTTATTGATCAGGACTTGGTAAGCGTTAATGTGAGGGAACAGTACGGTTAAAGGAACAAGCTATGGTTATAGTAGGACTGGTGGATCAGTCTGGGGATTAGGTATTTAAAATATTTAGCTTCGGATACGAATGATCGCGTAAATCTGGTGATGCGGTAGGCAAAACGAACGGGCAGGTTAGGTCGAAAAGAGGTTGAAGGGGGCGTCTGTTATATCTGGGAAAGTAAAATATTCCATTGGCCTTGCGCATTGTAAAAGAGAATATTTTACTTGTTGTACAACATGGAAAACTAGGTCTAGTCGGAACACCGCGGAGAGAGATATGTGTCATTAGGCTTTACGGTGACTGTTACTCCAGTAGCTTAAGTATTAGCTACGCCTTAGTTACGCGTATATATAGGACCATCAAGGTATATCGTCAGGGCAATGGTTATTGTCGGTCGCGGTGGGTCAATTATTGGATAGATATTGGATACAAATATTTCTGATAATACGCAGAAAAGGACCAAGGAGTAGACTGTATAATTACGTGTGGCAAGATGCAGCCGATAACTTGAATTGGGGCGCTATTTAATACCCGGGATGGAGGATGAACTATCTCAAGTGAATGTTGTGTTGTTTGTTAAAGTTTGTCGTGTCGCGCATATGCACTGTGAAACAACAGGGCACATTCTGTGATCGCTTAGGGCTATGGTTATAGTCGGTAGCGGTGGATCAATTATTGGATTAGATATTTAAAATGTTTAGCTGATAATACGCAGAAAAGGATCAGAGTATTAGACTGGTTTTACTACTGGTGGCAAGACGAAAAGCGATTCACAGAATTGTGTGCTTGTGTGTACCCGGGATTGTTGTTCGTTCGCATATGCTAAGTTAGTAAAATGGGCCTATTGATACGAACACAGGACGCTGTGAGGTGGACACGTGGTGAGAGCGCTTGTCCAGCGGTTAGATAAAAAATATATAAACAAACTAAAGTGATTTGTTTAGAGCGAAGTGGTTCTCCACTCACCCGTAAAGTAATTCCAGACAAAGGACGTGCAGGCCGGTTGCAAATGTTTGCTCAAACATTCTACGTGGGCCAGGTACAGTTCTTGGAATAAGTTCGTAGAACAATGGGACGGGAGTGAGAATCCGTTCGCAGAAGGTTGCGTATCGGAGTGGCGGAATCAGGATTCGTAGCTGAATCACGGTTCTGCTAGCTATTGTATACTATAGAGTAATAATAATAGCTATAATAATTATAATAAATATTGTATTATAATAAAATATATGTATGTATACGCACTATGATCCGCAACATGCTATCAATTAAAGAGCGGGAATAAATATACACACAAGAATCCTGATCTCCGATTCCCGGATAATGGATCTCTTAATTCGGCTAAAATAGTACATTTACATTTACATTTTAAGCATTTAGCAGACGCTCTTATCCAGAGCGACTTACAAGATGTGCATTAATACAAGGTGAGAACAATCAAAGTTAGCGTACAAGATCAGTGCAGTAAAACGGCAAAAGACATCATTGCAGGCATCTGCGTATCATACCTGTAACATTGGGAAAGAAAAGGTTAGTGGGTTTTTATTTTTTTTAATTTTTTATTTTTTGAACAAGTAAACAGTGGTGAAGACAATTTAGCTAGATGGACAGAGATCAGGGGTAGTGGAGTCTGAAGAGGTGGGTTTTGAGTCTCTTGCGGAAGAAGTGATTCCGCAGTCCTGACCAATTGCGGGAGGTCGTTCCACCAACGAGGGACCAGGACAGAGAAGAGGCGAGACCGCGAGGAGCGGCTGCCAGGCGCCCGGAGGGATGGGGCAGTCAGTCTGCCAGCGGAGGCGGAGCGGAGAGGTCTGGACGGGGTGTAGGGCGTGATGAGTGACTGGAGGTATGGGGGAGCAGTACCTCTGGCCGCTTGAAAAGCAAGCACCAGTGACTTGAATCTGATGCGTGCTGCGATGGGGAGCCAGTGCAGAGAGGAGAGTAGAGGGGTGACGTGGGTGAACTTCGGCTGGTTGAACACCAGGCGAGCAGCAGCGTTCTGGACTAGTTGCAGTGGCTTGATGGCACAGGCCGGAAGGCCTGCCAGCAAGGAGTTGCAGTAGTCCAGACGTGAGATCACCAGGGCCTGGACCAGGAGTTGAGTGGCCTCTTGGGTGAGGAACGGTCGGATCCTCCGGATGTTGTGGAGGGAGAAACGGCAGGTCCGAGTGATCGCTGCAATATGGCTCGAGAAGCACAGCTGGTTGTCCAGGGTTACCCCAAGACTCCTGGCAGACTGGGACGGAGACACTATGGAGCCTTCCACGGTGATTGACGCATCAATCATCGGGAGCCCTTCGCTGGGAGGAAGAGCAGCTCTGTCTTCCCCAGGTTCAGCTTCAGGTGGTGGGTGGACATCCATGCGGAGATGTCAGCCAGGCATGCAGAGATCCGTGCCGGGACCTGGGTATCAGATGGAGGGAAGGAGAGAAACAGTTGAGTGTCATCAGCATAACAGTGATAGGAAAACCATGAGCAGAAATAACAGAACCAAGTGACTTGGTGTACAGAGAAAATAGGACAGGGCCTAGCACCGAGCCCTGCGGGACACCGGTAGAGAGGGTGCGGGAGAGGAGAGGGATCCTCTCCAGGCCACCTGGTAGGACCGGTCAGCCAGGTAGGACTCAAACCATGTCAACACAGATCCAGAGATTCCCATCTCGACGAGAGATGAGAGCAGGATCCGGTGGTCCAGGGTGTCGAATGCCGCCGACAGGTCGAGGAGAAGGAGGACGGAGCTAAGGGATCGGGACTTAGCGACGTGAAGAGCCTCTGTGACCGCAAGGAGAGCAGTCTCTGTGGAGTGGCCTGCTCTGAACCCAGATTGGTTAGGATCAAGCAGGTCGTTCTGTGAGAGATGAGCAGACAGTTGATTATAGACAGCCCGCTCTAACGTTTTGGAGAGGAATGGGAGGAGAGAGACAGGTCGGTAGTTAGAGATGACAGCAGGATTCAGAGAGGGTTTTTTTGAGGAGGGGGACAACCTGGGCGCATTTGAGGGAGGAGGGGACAGAGCCAGAGGAAAGAGAGGAGTTAATGACATTAGAGACAAAGGGGAGGATGTCCATAGCAATGGACTGGAAGAGGGGGGAAGGAATGGGATCAAGAGGGCAGGTGGTGGGACGGTGGGAGAGAACAAGTTGAAGGATGTCCGAGTCAGGGAGGGGTGAGAAGGAGGACAGAGAGGTGGGAGGTTTAGGTAGCGGGATGGGAGAGGGAGGGGTAGGGGGGAAGGAGTTGCGAATGACCTCAACCTTCTCGTGAAAGAAGGATGAGAAGTCATCTGCGGTTATAGAGGAGGGGGTGGGGGAGGAGGGGGGGAGGAGAGAGGAAAATGTAGCATAGAGTTTACGTGGGTTGGAAACAGAGGATTGAATCTTAGAAAGGAAGAATGCAGACTTAGCAGAGGAGAGGTTAGCGGAGAAGGAAGCCAGGAGTATGTGGAAGTCAGACAGAGCTGCAGGGGATTTGGATTTTCTCCATTTCCTTTCTGCCGCACACAGCTTCAGACGGTTAGCCCGAATGGAATCGGTTAGCCAGGGGGCGGGGGGGGGAGACGAGCGGGTTTAGCGGATAGAGGACAGAGTAAGTCAAAGGAGGAGGAGAGAGAGGAAAGTAGGGTGGATGATGCTACTTCAGCAGGTAGCTGAGAGAAGGCATCAGCAGGGGGAAGGGAAGATAGGACAGTAGCTGACAGGGCAGCGGGTGAGAGAGAGCGGACGTTGCGACGGACAAGGACAGTGGGAGCAGGTGAGGATGGTTTAGGGACAGAGGGAGGGGGAGGGAGAAAGACAGAAAGGAATGGTCAGACACATGTAGAGGCGATACCGTAATGTTGGGTGAGGCACAGTTCCTGGTGAAGACCAGGTCCAGTTGGTTGCCGGCCTTGTGGGTGGATGGGGATTCAGCCATGGTGAAGTCAAAGGACTGAAGGAGGGGGAGGAATGCAGAGGCCTGGGAGGTCTCTAGCTGCAGGTTGAAGTCCCGAGGAGTAAGACGGGGAGTGCCGTCCTCAGGGAAGGCACTGAGTAGGGCATCCATCTCGTCTAGGAAACTCCCAGTGGACCTGGAGGGCGATAAAGAACAATGATGTGCAGTTTGCATGGAACAGTGACAGTGACAGCATGAAATTCAAAGGAGGAGGGTGAGAAGTGAGGAAGAGGAACAATACCAAATTTCCACAGGGGGGAAATGAGTATACCTGTCCCTCCACCTCTACCTGAGGGTCGTGGAGTGTGGGAGAAGGTGTAGGCGGCAGAGAGAGCAGCAGGGGTGGCCGTGTTTTGCGGAGTGATCCAGGTCTCCGTAAGCGCCAGGAACTGCAGGGAGAGTAGTGAGGCCTGGGCCGAGATGAAATCGGCCTTCCGGACAGCGGACTGGCAGTTCCATAGTCCGCCTGCTACCACCACGTCAACACCGGGAGATCTAGGAGGGTGGATGAGGTTGGACAGATTACGGGTGTGGGTAGAATCTCTCCTTCTAGGCAATCTAGAAGAGGAGACATGGACTGGGATAGGGAGGAAGCATGTAGTGTTAGATGCAGAGGAAGTAGAACAGGGAGATACAAAACTATGATACTTACTGTGCGGCGAGCACTCCCTAGCTGGCCCCCCTCGGTGGACTCCTGCAGGTAGACTCCTCCGTCTTTGTCCGCCGAGTCTTCGTCCGGGAGGCTAGGACGGGAGGCTGCCGCAAAAGCTGCCGCTATCCACAACTATGGCTGCTAATATAGCCGAGTGATGCTGGGCGCTAAGTGGCGAGTGCCACCTGACAACAATGCACAGTAATTAACAACTGTTCGCTTTCTAGGGCTACTAAAGGAACACTCAACAACAAACACGGGCTGATACAATAAAACCGATAGAAAACAGCTGAGTCGCAATCAGCTTTGAAATACAGTTACAACGCAGCGATCTAATCTAATCTAATAACTGCTGGACGTCAGCGATACTATAGCCAGCTAGTTACAATAACAAAGTAGCATTAAGTGCCAATTCTACCCGATGGGACAGGATACGAACGCAGAGGCTAAGCAAACAAAATCTAGCGCCGGATAAGTACACTTTACAAGCACGCCACAAGACCGTTCTAGCCGAGGTACAGATGCACACTGTCTGAGTTCTGGCTGAACACGCTTAAATCCTCCTGACAACAATGCACAGTAATTAACAACTGTTCGCTTTCTAAGGCTACTAAAGGAACACTCAACAACAAACACGGGCTGATACAATAAAACCGATAGAAAACAGCTGAGTCGCAATCAGCTTTGAAATACAGTTACAACGCAGCGATCTAATCTAATAACTGCTGGACGTCAGCGATACTATAGCCAGCTAGTTACAATAACAAAGTAGCATTAAGTGCCAATTCTACCCGATGGGACAGGATACGAACGCAGAGGCTAAGCAAACAAAATCTAGCGCCGGATAAGTACACTTTACAAGCACGCCACAAGACCGTTCTAGCCGAGGTACAAATAGTATATTTGGGGAGTGCGTTAGGAAAGCGGGACAGATGTACTAGCATTCTTTTGTTGGCATGACTAAGCCTTAAGGCGCTTGAATGAATCGCGCAGGCGCCGTTATAAAGGTACAGAGGGGAAATTAAGGCAGCAACGCAATCGAAAACAATGAGAGAGATGACCCCTATCTTTATTAATTGTGAGGAAGCCACAGAATAAAAAGGAGAAAAATAGTAATCTGCATATTATAAGGTATAGGCCTAAAGTAAAAATAAATAATAACTAGAAAATAGAAATAGGAGAAAAATAGTTAATTCCCAAGATAGATTTAACACATGCTGTGGGGTGAACACGTGGTGTTCAATTAGACGGAATATGTTATTTTTGCTTATACTCCTACATTTCAAAGGCAAATGGGGTTAAATGTAGGAGCTTTTTATCATCTACTGGAGTGAGCAACTGTATTTTATTCAAACCAAGGATTTGTGTAAAATATCAGATTAGTAGCGCATTTGGCGATTGGGGAGATTTCCATTCGGAGCTTCAAAGGGAACTCCGACAAAAGGGATTCCCTTCCCCCAGATCAGCCAGGGCAATCAGAGTGACTCGCCAATAAAACTGGTCTTGCGACATACCACCCCCCAGACACCCCTGTCTTCCTGTAAGCAGAGCCGTAAGACCCCCCCTGGAGGCTCTATTGTCTCCCAAATGTAGTCTACTAAGACAGAACACATTGGGGGAGGGGGCCGCTAGGGAAGAAAAGGAGGGAGAGTGGAAAGTGGGCACAATCCGGTTTTGGGTGGGGACATTAAGATTTTGCACGCTAAAGGTACCTCTATAGCAAAGGTTATCAGGCTGACGGTGATTTAAATGGGAAGCTAGTCTGAGCGGTATTTTTTGTATCAATACATTTATATGTGGCTATGGTCGCAATAAATCAGTAGCACAATTACCTCCATTTGGTGTTACAAATGGGGTTGGAGTAACTTTTGTGGCAATGCCGTGTCGTTGCCACTTTTAGAAGTATTTGAATGGAAAGAGGAACTGAGCGAAGGGGGTCACGGACAGCTCAGGTAAATGTCGGCCTGGAGCAGTCCTGAAAACCGCGCGTGCGTGTTGTGAACCCGAATGGCGGAAGGGTCCTATTCAAAGTTTGTGCTACTGATCAGTGGGGATATAGACAATATTGATCATTCTCACTAACCTGTAGCCAGCTAACCTAATATTCGCTGAGGTAAAACATATTTCCATAGGTAGATTTAACTGTGTGCTCCGAGTGAACTCTGGTACTATGACCCCGCATTCTAACAGGGGGCGATACTAGGAGAATAAATCGCCCAGTGGGCGTTCACCACGCTTGACTGGCTTCCTCAAAAATGCTTCCGACGTGCTTACAAAATTTTTGCATGGTAAACAAATAGTTCATCATAGATTTTGAGAATCTTTATTATAAATATTAGTTGGCTAGCAGTATTGTTTCCTTCAATTATGAACCGCAAACTCAGAAGGCTTTTTGCAATTGCGGCCATTTACTTGCGCTGGAAACAGCTCGCAATTTGTCTCTGGTACGTTTTCCAAACGTACCCATGCGATAAAAAATAGCCTTTTAACCAACACAAACATTAAATAAGATGTATGTAGGCCATATAAGTTTAGCTAGCTATAAATATTTATGCTTTTAGGATTAAATAAAGTATGGGGGTACTGCAGACCGCTGTTAACAGTTTCTCCTCACTCATGTTGAAGTGTCAGAACTAGGAACAAAATTTCGGTGTTGTGTTGGTTTCCGCGTGGAAGGTAAAAAGAGCAAGACATGAATTTGATTGGCTCTTATCAGGCGATATCGCCCGAAAGTTCGCCAGAATTTTCAACTTTTCTGTGTCGCCGCCACACGCACAAATCGGCCAATCGGTCAAGCGGCGGAAGTCGCCGGAAGTCGCCCACTCTCATAGAGAATCAATGCATTTCCGGCAGCTCGTCGCCGAATCGCGACTGTACGCATCTTAAATCACGATGGATCATCGTGATTTAAGATGCGTACAGTGGATGAGGACGGAAGTGCGGTTTTGACGCACACACTATGGTAAAGCAGAACTCGAGTATCAGCTTCAATCTACAAAGCATGCTGTGTTTAATAATGGTTAAGTTAAGCTAGCAGTAATATTTTGAAGCATCATTATAGTGACTGCGAAGCTGATTTAATATCGAGGGTATAACTGACAGATCGCGTGGTAGCATCCTGGATTATGTATATATTATGTACCCGATTTTATTGTTGATTAAAGATAGAAACCACAGGCGTTTAAGGAAAAGAAATATTTACAAAAATGTTTAAACTACAACGGAAAATTAGGGTAAATAATAGTATTCATAAAGGAGGCTATATCCCATTAGAATTGGGCCTGGGTCGTGTCAGAAACTCCTGGGAAAACTATAGTAATAATAATTACGTATATACCTAAAACCAAGTGACTCCAAGATGAAATAAATCTTGGAAATTAGTAGGATTGACCCCATTTAATCGGTTGTTTGATCGATGGGCTGTTGGTCGACCAAGATTTATTTCGGTTGCGCAGAAAAAGGAAATATTATATAAGGGAAAAGGGTTTTGACCAATCGAGGGAAACGGGCGGCAGTTAGTCGACCGGAATAGTCAGGAACAGCCCCAGAAATTAGGGTATGCATACCAGTATAAATAGGACTGAGTGAGTGTGCGCATTTGTATGTCTATGTATGTATATGTGTGTGTACACGTGCGTGTCCGTCCAGTTAGATGGAGAGATCTTGATGATTAATGATTGCACATCTGACTCTGTTAAGCCACTAACTCACTTTTGTAGTAACCCCTGTTGACCCTGTTGTTTTCCAGATGGAGGTAGAGCATTCCGAAATGGTGTACCATTTACGGAGAAGGGATGACTGACAAAGAGTGTTTTACGTTGTGCTGTTCCACGCAATATGTTCATACCGATTTGTATGTTTTTGGTTTTATTTCGAAGGTTTCCATCATTGCCAATGCTTGTCTCACAAGTAGACGTAGCAAGCCCAAAAATATATATATATTAGACGCAATCAAAGATTGGACATGGGCCGGCAATGATTGCTACCTTCACTTAGATGGCTTGTGGCGCTGCCGGACTGGCCATCCGGTTGCGCCAATCAGCCTATTGCTGTACTGTGCTCGCATGTATCACAGTGTGACGCATGTGAGCAAAGGGGGAATGATGGCAGCCTGTAACAAAAACTGGGACCGTGCTAGCACAGCAGACATGGGAAAATGGTATCACATGTCAACAATTCGATGTGGAAAATCCAGCACCAGCAAAACAGGCCTCATATCCTCCCCCCTTAAGGTATAAATGAAATCAAAGATTTTATTACGAACTGCAGCCTAACCAGGTTCCACCACCAGAATTCCACTCGGCACCCACGGCACCAGCACGCATCACCAGCTTTATCCGGTCAGAGACATGGGCATGCATCTGATGGATGATGCAAGGATAAGGTATTGTGTGATGCTAACAAATTGCATAGGGGTTCTACAGTAACAGGTGGAGGAGACCCAGACGGCCAGGATGACTTCACCCGGCACTCCCCGAAGCCAAGCGACTGGGACCCAGCAGTAAAGTGCAAAAGCCAGCCCACCTGGAACCACTACACGACGAAGGGAAGCCCCCTCCAGATGCAGCAGCTTTTTGTTCCTGTTTCTTGGCCTGCGTGGCCCATCCCCTTCCCAGACAAAAGGGAAGTTGAAGTTGAGTACTGAGGAGGGCACGTGCTAGAGAACCTCTCGCCTCCCAGGAAAAAAGTATGAAGCCGCTGAATCTGGACCTAGAGGTTCCAGTGAAGATCGCAAGAAAAGAAGTAACAAAGAATACACACACCAAAACACACTGTTAATGTTATAGATATATCATTTATGTTGTTAATGTTAGCCATGAAGGTAAAACAGGCTGTAAATGGATCAGGTTGTTGAGTATGTTTGTTAGGCAAACATACAATTGGCAAAAATGGGTAGACCTGTGAGGGCCTGGCTGTTTAGAACAGCAAACTAATTCAGCCCCATGTGAGAGGTATAGCAATCTCCCATGATAGCGGGTAACCTCACACTGAGTTGTAAGTGTCTCCCTCAAATTGGTGGATAGGAAGAAAAAAAAAGCTCTCCCACAAAAGCTATTGGCTATTTCCAGCTCTATATACAAAACCATATCCCCCAGAGATGAGGGTCAAAAGCTCTAGACACCAATGTAAGGAAGTGTCTATACAAATGTAAGGTAAGGTTTGTGCAGATTGTAAAAAATAGCACAAAAGGGGGGATTGTGGAGGAAGAAATGTTGTATTGAGTTGGAATGCTAGACCACATCCACAGGGGACGGTAGACACTAATTAATTCAGTGTGACGCTGCAGCGCCACAGAGGTCAGAGACAAAAGGCTGTTCGCGCCACAACTTCAAAGGAACATTTGTTCGTTTGTAATGTTTCCCCTACGGCAGGAAACCTCCTTCCCATTGGTTTAAGACCCTGGGAGGGCTGTTCTAACAACCTGTTATATCTTCATGTTAGCCCATAGCTCCATTTACCTGTAAGTTAACGCCCTGTTACTTCCCCTTGTGATTGTTCCCTCCCCTTTCCATTGTGTTGGATATAAATATCCATTTGAATTTGAAGGCGGGAGATTCACTGTCCTGCGTGACACGGGTCTCCGTGCAGCTGCTCGTAATTAAAGCTTTAATACTGTTTAAAGGAATTCTCTCTGATCCTGCTGAGTTTTAATTTCCACGACACTACCATGTCCCGATTTAAAAGACATTCCACTTCCTAATTCTGCACCGCATACCTCTCAGGTGACAGGAAGCCTGTAGCAGGCTACGCTGTCGTATCTGACCATGAAGTAATTGAATCTGGCCCTTTGCCATCAAACTATTCCGCCTAGATGGCTGAAATTGTTGCTCTGATGCGCACTTTAACATTGGCCAAACATAAAACTGTTACTGTGCACACTGATTCACAATATGCTTTCAGAGTAACTCATGATGATGGCACATTGTGGAGAAAGGGGATTTATGACATCTGCTGACACTCCTACTAAACATGGTTCATTGATAAATGACACCCCAGGTCCAGTATTATATGATTTAATATGGGTTATTAAAGTCTTACAACACCCAATGCTTTGATGCTGCGGTACTATAACCATGTTGGTCTACTTTAAACAATGTACTCACCACTGGGCAGGCCGCTGAGGATTCAAACTTTGTCTTTGAATCCACAACGAAATACATCATTTTTGGTCAAGAACCCCCAACCCCCCCCCTTAATTATTAGAATCCTGCACAAATATTCAAGACTTTTCACCAAGCCTCCTTTAAACCCCTTTACAGCTTAGACTCACGGCTGTACAGGAAGATGAAGGAGCTGAAAGCTGTTTCCAGCAGCGGGCAGCCCTACACTAGTCCCTGAGTAACGCTGCTGGAATCTGAAAATCTGAAAATCTCTTTAGAACACACATGTACAATGTCATAAGGGGGGTGCATTTGAAAGGGCCCAGATGTACGTCTCTTCAGCAAAGATTAGTATGTGGTCCCTATCTACAATGAAACCAATGTAGTTTTGGGTATTTGGGTTTTTCTGTCTAAGTTATTTGTATATTTTGTGGTGCCTCTCAAAGTTCCTTTAGGGTAGCTGGATTAACAGTTATTGCAGTTCACTTGAAAATGTTGGGTAACAAAAAAACAGATGCGTGCTACTTTTGTATTAAATTATCTGTCTGTAAATATGTTTTTTTTTTTTTTTTTTTTAGCCCAAATTTCCCTTTGAAACACAATGCCACACTGGCTGGGCGGGGTAAGGATTTGATTGAATACTGATGTGTAGACGTAGCTCTACTGGTACAGCTAGCTAACAATGGCGCAAGGTGGCATACAGCTGCTTATGTATGAACTGGAGTCTGATCTGGATTTTGAAAAGGGTAACCTGTACTGAATCCTCGCTCCACACAGGATGTATCACAACGGTAAGGCTCATTTTTACAATGTATCATATTAGCATGCAAGTGTACAGTGCACTCTATCAGGGTGTAATTTAGTTAGCTAGCTAACTTTATTAAACGCTGCAGAAGTTATTGTTTCTTACATATAAGAAAATAAAGAATATTGGAACATTACAGAATAGTATTTACTGCCTTGCAACCGGCAATTGCAGATGTTTTGTGCTTTTGGTAACGTTACTCAGCTATACATTTTTACATTTTAAGCATTTAGCAGACGCTCTTATCCAGACCGACTTACAAGATGTGCATTAATACATGGTAGGAACAATCATAGTTAGCGCACGAGATCAGTGCAGGAAATATAGCAATAGACATCATTGCAGGCATCTGTGTACCATACCTGTAACACCAGGAAGGAAAAGGTTAGTGATTTTAATTTAATTTAAATTTGTTATTTTTTTTAGGGAGTAGTGTTGAACAAGTAAACAGTGGTGAAGACAATTTAGCTAGATGGACAGAGTTCAGTGGTAGTGGAGTCTGAAGAGGTGGGTTTTGAGTCTCTTGCGGAAGATCGCAAGTGATTCCGCGGTCCTGACCGATTGCGGAAGGTCGTTCCACCAGCGAGGGATCAGAACAGAGAAGAGGCGAGACCGCGAGGAGCGGCTGCCAGGCGCCCGGAGGGAAGGGACAGTCAGTTTACCAGAGGAGGCGGAACGGAGGGGTCTGGGAGGGGTGTAGGGAGTGATGAGTGACTGGAGGTAAGGGGGAGCAGTACCTCTGGCCGCTTGAAAAGCAAGCACCAGTGATTTGAATCTGATGCGTGCTGCGATGGGGAGCCAGTGCAGAGAGGAGAGTAGAGGGGTGACGTGGGTGAACTTCAGCTGGTTGAACACCAGACGAGCGGCAGCGTTCTGGACTAGTTGCAGTGGTTTGATGGCACAGGCCAGAAGGCCTGCCAGCAAGGAATTGCAGTAGTCCAGACGTGAGATCACCAGGGCCTGGACCAGGAGTTGAGTGGCCTCTTGGGTGAAGAACGGTCGGATCCTCCGGATGTTGTGGAGGGAGAATCGGCAGGTCCGAGTGATCGCTGCAATATGGCTCAAGAAGCACAGCTGGTTGTCCAGGGTTACCCCAAGACTCCTGGCAGACTGGGACGGAGACACTATGGAGCCTTCCACGGTGATTGACGCATCAATCATTGGGGAGCCCTTCACTAGGAGGAAGAGCAGCTCTGTCTTCCCCAGGTTCAGCTTCAGGTGGTGGGTGGACATCCATGCGGAGATGTCAGCCAGGCATGCAGAGATCCGTGCCGGGACCTGGGTATCAGATGGAGAGAAGGAGAGGAACAGTTGAGTGTCATCAGCATAACAGTGATAGGAAAAACCATGAGCAGAAATAACAGAGCCAAGTGACTTGGTGTAATGGTGGACCAGATTTTTGACCGCTAGCTAGAAATCGCTAAATCAAATGTAAACATACATTTTCATTGGTCCATTCAAATGAACCGCATCCTGACGTCAAAAAGTCCAATCTGAAAAACTGAACAGAAGGCATTGAAATTTCAATCAACAACTATCACAAAATAACATTGACCTCATTTTTTTACACTGTTAGGGTGTCGGTTTTCATCTACTGTTGTACAAAAATGTACAGCACTAGATCAGCACTCCTACTCTTAGAATCTTTGTACATACGGCCCCATGGCTAGACACACTCACTCTGTGCTCTCCTGACACATGCCATTGCAGGGATGGGACTACAAGCGCAACTGGGATAATACTAATACTAATAAGGGGAAAAAAATTATAAAATAAATTAGTAAAGTGGACAGGAGAGGCAAGAGTTAAATTACATTTACTCTTTACTCTCGCAGAACCGACTCGCGCACATGCAATGTACCTATCTAACTATCTGTCGGCCTCATTTAGATGTCAGTAATTGATGATTGACAGCCTGTCAAAAAATACTTCTATGCTCATGCTGTATATTTACTAGTATATATACAGTGGGGAAAATAAGTATTTCACCCCCTGCTGATTTTGTGAGTTTGCCCCCTTACAAAGAAAGGAACGGTCTATAATTTTCATGGTAGGTTCATCTTAACAGTGAGAGACAGAATATTTAAAAAAATCCCAGAAAATTACATTATATGAATTTTAAAAATGTATTTGTGTTTTATTGAGGAAAATAAGTATTTCACCCCCTAGCAAAACATGACTCAGTACTTGGTGGAGAAACCCTTGTTGGCAAGCACAGCGGTCAGACATTTCTTGTAGTTGGTCACCAAGTTTGCGCAGATCCCAGGAGGGATTTTGGCCCACTCCTCTTTGCAGATCCTCTCCAAATCCTTAGAAATCCATTTTCAGTGTCCTGGCTGAGGGAAGGAGGTTCTCACCCAAGATTTCCCGGTACATGGCCCCATTCATCCTCCCCGATCCGGTGAAGTCGTCCTGTGCCCTTAGCAGAGAAACAGCCCCAAAGCATAATGTTTCCACCGCCATGCTTGACGGTGGGGATGGTGTTCTTGGGGTCCAAGGCAGCTTTTTTCTTCCTCCAAACACGGCGAGTCGAGTTGATGCCAAAGAGCTCGATTTTAGTCTCATCTGACCACAGCACTTTCTCCCAAGCCTCCTCTGAATCATCCAGGTGCTCATTGGCAAACTTCAGACGGGCCTGTACATGTGCCTTCTTGAGCAGGGGGACCTTGCGGGCACTACAGGATTTCAATCCATTACGGCGTAGTGTGTTACCAATGGTCATCTTGGTGACTGTGGTCCCAGCTGCCTTGAGATCATCAACAAGCTCCAGCCGTGTAGTTCTGGGTTGTTCCTCACCTTTCTCATGATCAGGTTCACTCCACGAGGTGAGATCTTGCGTGGAGCCCCAGACCGAGGAGATTGATGGCCAATTGGTGTTTCTTCCATTTTCTAATTATCGCACCAACAGTTGACTCCTTCTCACCAAGCTGCTTGCCAATGGTCTTGTAGCCCATTCCAGTCTTGTGCAGGTCTACAATTTTGTCCCTGATGTCCTTAGACAATTCTTTGGTCTTGCCCATTGTGGAGAGGTTGGAATCTGATTCATTGATTGATTCTGTGGACAGTTGTCTTTTATACAGGTAACGAGTACTTAATTAGGAATACTAATTAAGTAAGAGGACTAATCTGTGTGCCTCCTGGTCACATAACCGGTCTGTGGGAGCCAGAATTCTTGCTATTTTGCTAGGGGGTGAAATACTTATTTTCCTCAATAAAACACAAATAAATGTTTAAAATTCATATAATGTGATTTTCTGGGATTTAAAAAAAATATTCTGTCTCTCACTGTTAAGATGAACCTACCATGAAATTTATAGACCGACCGTTCCGTTCCTTTCTTTGTAAGGGGGCAAACTCACAAAATCAGCAGGGGGTGAAATACTTATTTTCCCCACTGTATACCTTGTCCTCCAGAATTATTGGCACCCTTGGTAAAGATGAGCAAAAAAGGCTATGAAAAAATGTCTTTGTTGTTCATCAGCTTGATCTTACACTCGAAATATGAGAGAAATCTAACCTTTAGTTGAAGTAAAGTTATTCAAAGAAAACAAATATCCGTATCAAAAAATAAACATTTTACAGCTTAAATGCAGCACTTAGCCATAGCTATAACTATATATTTTGACAGTATATATAGTATTATTAATATTATATAGTGTTACATCAGCAGAGACAAAGACCCGACCCACAAGTTGAAGCCTCACTCTTGCCCCAGTTGACCTTTGCCATGGAGGCACCCTCATAAACCCGGAGGCTATCCTTCAACGCTTGTATGTCCTCCCGCTCCCTCAACATTATGGTAATGTCATCAGCATATGTTGACAATCTCACCGTTTGGGAATTTATGGCCCCTGGTATCCCCACCCCCCGTACTCCCTGACGAAGAAGTCACAGAAAAGGCTCAATTGCAAAGGCATACAGCTGGCCTGATAACCCTGCTGTATCCTCCTCCACCCATACTGGCATACTTATCCCCACCCCCCACCTTGACCAGACATGATGCTCCAGCATACAGTAGCTTCAACAAATAAATAAAATGTGCCCCAACCCAAAAGCATTCAAAATGCTGTACAATTAATCATGATCCACTTGGTCTAAAGTCTTAATTTGGTTTAAGGAGATAAATCCCAACTCCACCTGACCATGCTTTGAGTCCGTGCTACAGAGAAGTGCTACCGGAGAGAGCGAGAAGGAGAAAGATCTAAGCTGCATACATCCTGTGTGGAGGATTCCCTTGAGAGCACTGTTTACCGTTGATCTTGTGTGAAACCACAAAACCACATCACCAATGACTTCTATGGAGCTAGACCGGTAATATAAGCTTTCAAAAGGGGGGCTTCCAATATGCCATCTCTGGCCTAAAAAACATACACTACCGGTCAAAAGTTTTAGAGCACCTAAATTTTTCCAGTTTTTATTGAAATTTATGCAGTTTAATGTTTCAGTGTACTCTGAAATGAAAGCATAGAACAAATAAACAATTGGAGATAAAAAAGAAATCATGGAATCGTTTTGTTTAACAAAATTTAATCTAAATTTTTGACTCATCAAAGTAGCCAGCTTTTGCAGATATAACAGCCGAACACACTCGTGGCATTCTTTCTAGAATGGAAATCAAATATTGCTTTCTTACTGCCACTCGAACTGTCAAACCTGCAGCTCAAAATCTTCTCTTCACAGTTGAAACTGAGACTTCCTTACTTCAACCAGTGTTAAGCTGTTAAGCCGTGTGCCGCCTATCACACAAGCTGTTGACTCTCAGAAACTTGTCTTCTAATTTTGTTGTGGCTTTGGGCCTGCCACACCTCTTCCTGTCAGAGTTTCCTCCAGTTTCCAAGTGCCTTTCGATGGTGTAGGAAACTGTATTCACTGACACCTTGGCCTTCTTTGCAATTTCTCTAAAGGAAAGACCTACACTTTTAAGGGTTATAGCAGTCTGCCTGTCTTCCTTTGGGAATTGCCTTTTTCTCACCATTATGATAGCAATATACTACTTCCTGCAGTGCAATATTGTCCAAATAATGTTTCAGAGGGTATAGTAACACAGTCTGTTCCAACACTGCTTTTATACAGACATAGGGTTTGTAAGTAATCAACAAAAGTTGGGACACCTGTAGGAATTGTTTGCATCAACTTTCAAGGCTTCATTTACTTCCATTGCTGCAGAACAGCTGTCCGTTGTTAACCCATTACTTGTTCCGTGAAAAGGGCCTTTTTTTTATAACTCTGAAATGTACATTATTTTTCAGTTTTTGGTAACCAAAACTTTAAAAAAATAATATTATTACCTCTGGCAGTTCACCACTTACCTTTCTACCATTTCAGGTTATTTACTGGACTTGAACTGCTTAAATTCTAGTAAAAACTGGAAAAATGGGGATGTTCTAAAACTTTTGACTGGTAGTGTATATATACAAAGTTACTCACACATTTAAGGGGCTTTAGTTCAAGGCTGAAACTTTTGCATGATCTTCATGAAAATGAAGTGAACATTAATGTGACATGCTTCACACCTGCTAGAATGTTATTAATCTACCACCTACTAATAATCCCCTTTGCCCAACTTTTGATCTCATTAATATATTCTTTTTTTTAAATTATTTGTTTCAGATTTTTTCTGTTTTTCTCCCAATTTGGTGGCCAATTATACCCTCTATTTATTTCGATTCACCCTCCCCACGAGCCCGTTGCCCGTCACTACGGGACAAGCTAATACGCCGAGGCCGGCAATGATCCGTCTTCTCCGAGAAGGAACTCGCCAACCTACTTTCTAGGGATGCCCTTCCGCTCCTTGGTGAGCTCATGCCGGCTCTCCCTCCCCCCGGGGCGGACAGCCTGAACTGAGCTGGACTTATTAACACATTCTTTATCCGTTTATTCATCATAGCTCATACTGTGACTTGATAAGTAATGCATTTTTCAAATCACCGCTCCATGAAGGAATCTACTGATAAGATGTACACTTTAGATGGGTCTATAATTGAAAGAGTATCCTTTTATAAATACCTTGGAATTTGTATTAATGAGAAGCTGTCCTTCAAGACACATATAGATGGTCTTTGTAAAAAACTAAGGGTGAAACTTGGATTTCTCTACAGAAACAAAGCTTGTTTCTCTGGGGAAAATAGAATGTGCTTAATTCGGTCCACATTCTTGTCAGTAATAGATTATGGTGATATTATTTATATGCATGCTTCCTCTACTACCCTCAAACAACTCGATACTGTTTACCATTTTAGAGCGCATCATTGTGCACTTTATAGGGCAGTGGGATTTTCTTCCCTGGCCACCAGAAGAAAACAGCACCTTCTCACCTATGTTTTTAAGGGGATCTTACAAAAGCTTCCCTTTTACATGAATTCTCTTTTAACATTGCACTCAAGTTTTTATCAGTCAAGAACTCAGGATTGGATTACTCTTGAAGTCCCACGTGTCAGAACTGAGTTAGGTAAAACTGCTTTTAGCTATTATGGGCCTAGAGCTTTTAATGAGCTTCAGGAGACCTTCAAACTGGATTCTGTGGTCTCCATAGGAACTTTTAAAAATATGCTTAAGGATATAGAGTTAGTGGTATGTGAGTGTTTCTAAATTTATCGTAACTATTGTAACACTAGTTCCTCTTATTATTGTTATTTTGTATGATGCTTTCATCTATTTTTATTGTCCTTGTCTTATTGTTTGTTTATGTGTAATTTATATAATTGTTTTGTAATCAGGGCACCATTGTAAATGAGACTTGGTCTCAATGGGCTCCCCTGGCTAAATAAAGGTAAAATTAAATTAAATTAAAAAAAGTCACTTATCAAATATTTTCCATTATTAATGCACAATTGCCATTACGTACACCACATTGGATATGATATGATCAGAAAAAGGAAATGAGAGTGCTTATTGCAGCATAGGAACACCCCCCAATAGAATCCAAACTCTTTATATACAGGCAAAACATTTGAAAAGTAATCTGACGATTAGAAGATTTACTTCGACTTCTCTTCACATGGAACTCAACGGTAAGGCACAGACGTTTGTGCAATTTTTCTTTTGCAAAATTGACTGTCAGTGTTCAGCAGTACTTGTAGTTAATCACGGGCCTGTAAGCATAGCAAAGGAAGAATATTAGTAATGCTGTTTCATATAATAATATACATCTTGCCTTGATCACCTCGTAAGTCACGCTCAAATTACTTACTATTTTAAATAAAAAAATAAAAAAATTACTCTTATCTGCATTTGGATTGTACCTGTACAAAATAATATTTAATACAATTTGGGGGATTTTGTATCTGGAGGATCTTGATGTATTGGGCTGATAACTGAAATTGTGTATTCAATCCACAGTGCTACGCCTGGTGCTACTAATCATTGTCCTGGCTCTTGCACAGTCACACCCCAAACACCTTAAACCCATCATTGAGAGTTTTTATAACGAGGCTAACAAATCACTGGCTCTTTACGTGAGTATCATTGCTTGTATTAACCTATGTGTGTGTGTGTGTGTGTGTGTGTGTGTGCGTATACATACAGGTAAATGTAAAGGAAGGAAACACTTCAGTAAATTAAGGGTTCTGGTGGCTCTGTTGTGGCGTGGGGTGCATTTTCCTGGCATGGTTTTGGTCCACTAGACCCCTTAGAGGGCAAGGTGAATGCCAATAAATACAAAGCCATTCTGATTGATCACCTCCATCCTATGGTGAAGCATTTCTATCCTGGTGGGAGTGGTCTCTTCCAGGATGACAATGCCCCCATCCACAGGGCATGAGTGGTCACTGAATGGTTTGAGGAGCATGAAAATGTTGTAAACCATATGCCATGACCATATCAGCCACCAGATCTCAACGCAAATGAACACTTATAAGAGATTCTGGAGCGGCACCTAAGACAGAGTTTTCAGCCACCATCAAAATATCACCAAATAATGGAATTTCTTGGGGAAGAATGGTGTTGCGTCGCTCCATTTTACATTTACATTTTAAGCATTTAGCAGACGCATTTATCAAGAGCGGCTTACAAGATGTGCATTAATACATGGTAAGAACAATCATAGTTCGCGCAAGAGATCAGTGCAGTAATACAGCGATAGACATCGTTGTTGGCAGCTGCATACCATACCTGTAACACTGGGAAGGAAAGGGTTAGTAAAAAAATGTACAGAATAAACAAGTATACATATACAAAAAGTATTAAACAAGTAGGCAGTGGTGATGACAATTGGTTAGATATACAGAATTCAGTGGTAGTGGAGTCTGAAAAGGTGGATTTTGAGTCTCTTGTGGAAGATGGCAAGTGATTCTGCGGTCCTGACCGAGTGCAGAAGATCATTCCACCACGAGGGGTCAGGACAGAGAAGAGGTGAGACCATGAGGAGTGGCTGCCAGGTGCCCAGAGGGATGGGACAGTCAGTTTGCCAGAGGAGGTGGAGCGGAGGGGTCTGGCTGGGGTGTAGGGAGTGATGAGTGACTGGAGGTATGGGGGAGCAGTACCTCTAGCCGCTTGAAAAGCAAGCACCAGTGATTTGAATCTGATGCGTGCTGCGATGGGGAGCCAGTGCAGAGAGGGGAGTAGAGGGGTGACATGGGTGAACACCAGATGTGCGGCAGCATTCTGGACTCCAATAGAGTTCCAAACACTTGTAGAATCTCTGCCATGGCACATTGAAGTTGTTTTGGTGGCTCGTAGTGACCCAATGCCCTACTGAGGCACCTTATGTTGACGTTTCCTTTATTTGGGCAGTTACCTGTATATATAATTGTGTCTGGAATTGTCATTTGTATCCCAAACATCAACTGTGGGGTTGGTTGCCATCATGATTTGACGAGAAATTGTTGTTGCCTTGCAGATAAAACATACCTCCTCCAGTCTCTTGGATCACACAGGGGCTTACAACGTGGGCTGCATCCATGAGCCCCAGGAAAACCTGAACATTACCCTCTTCCAGGAAAAACTTTCTATGTTCCACTGCTACATGAAGGTAGCAGTTGAGTTTGACCTGGACGACCTGAGCGAGGAGTTGAGGAAAACCTTTCAGCACATGGTCCACCTGATGAAAGAGATGAGAGTAACGCCAACGTGCCCGGCGGGAACCTGTGCCCTCGACTTCGATTTCGAAGATGATGACTATCAGCAGCTTTCGTTCGTCAGAAGCCTACTTGTCTTGTACACAAAATGGATGGCTGAAATCCGGAAGAAATTACAGTAGAACCATGCTGGCACAGGTCCTGATGCTCATTGATATTTATTTGTCTATGTATTTATTAATTAACTTATTATGGATCAGACTGGGCTCTCCATTCCATTGTCTCATTGGATGGCCCTCAGTTGAATTAAACCCAAAATAAATTTCAATTTCGTATTTGAAAAGTGTGTGGGGGTGAAATTGACTTAAACATGAAATATTTAAATTTCACAAATAAAATACAGAATTTCCAAAAAGGTCTAGAGAATATAGAAGCATACTTTAGAAGCAGGAGCACCAATTTAGCAAGCTGGAATGGCGAACTACGGTTGTGGTGTACATATTCCATATACATGTTAGCTCAAATTGCAACACATGAAAAAGCTTCAGCTAATAGCATACCTGATTTACTGATCCAGCTATACCTGGATATCTAGTTGTCTACAAGCAGAATACTGGATGCTATAGCTACCAACAATACGTAAGCTTGCCAGGTGGCCAAAGCAAGCTAGTAGTCCATACATGGAAACCAAATAAGCAAAGAGATTTGAACCTAGTTATTGAACAATACACTTCCATATAGAGTGATGGACAATGGTCTGAGCAACCCTTTGCATTCTGAAGCTGGAACCTTCCAAAAACACATTTTCTCTACCAAGACCACCATTGCAATCAATGCCTTTGACCTTGAAGGCAGTTTTCCTTCTTTAACACTTCTGTAGGTTCCTTTGTTTGATATAGAACTGGGCCTGTATGTATAAAGCATGTCTAACTCATAGTGGATGAGGTTAGGATATGGACAGGGGAAGCCTGATCCTAGATCAGCACTCCTACTCTGAGATGCTTCATACCAGTGGTTCCCAAACTCAGTCCTGGTGACCCCCTACATACGCTGGTTTTCGTTCCAACCCTAATTGCAACCTCTGAATTGTAACTAGCTGTTAATTGTTGTTAATTAGGCACCTTTCATTTCTATTAAAGCATGATTTACTCTCAAGGCCATATTATGTCAGAAATAGATATGTATGCCATGAACAATAATTGTAACACAATAAACATACACACTCCAAAAAAGTCTTAGTATAAGGTGCCGAGTCTTAGGTGGCATATAAGACTTGGAAGAATGAAACTTGCACACCTATTAGATGCTACAAAAAGTAGTTTAATGGTTTATTTAACCATGCAGGGTGGTTAATGTTTCAACCCTTAGGTCTTCATCATAACACTTAAGTATTGTTAACATGGGTTCATTCAAATACTGCACCCTAAGGATTCCATAGGTGCATGGGACATGCCACTCTCATCTACAGTTTAGAGGGTGGTGCATAGACTCTAGGACCAAATGTAGAAATTGCAGTTAAAGGTTTTTGCAAAAAAGTGGTTGACATATGCACAATAAATGGTACATTAGTAACATATTGAATATGAATCACCAAGTTACACCATGGACAATACAATGTTCAAAAGAAAAAAGATTATGCGCAACAGGAGAACTGATTTGTGCTCTCGTATTCACTCGATTGATTACACACAAATACTCTTGATGTTATATTGGCATTAACCTTACTGTATTAAGGCAGCTGTATGAGAGGTAGATGAGAGTGGCATGTCCCATGAGCCTATGGGATTCTTAGGGTGCATTGAACCATTAAACTAGTAAGTGTGTGAGTCTCATTCAAAATACGTCTAATGAAAAAAACTATTATAGCACTGCCACACGTTTTAATAGATCATGAGAATGGCTGTAACAAAAACCAACATACACAGCTGGTCCCCAGGACCGATCCTGATTATTTACAATCATAACATTACGTGCTTTTTTTTTTTTTTTTTTTTACACTTGAGCGGAGTCATGATACTTTCTTGTATGATTCGGGTCATGCTAGTGCTGACTGTTGCCGGGAGATCCACGGAGTGAAGCATTAATTGGCATTATACAGCTGCTTGGTTAAATACTCGATTCTGATTGGTCGAGACGATGTTGATTATTTTCCAGTACTTTGAACGGAGAAACATAATAATGCCCGGCTATGAAGTCGTTTGAACGATAGTGGCCTTAACACGATTCCAAATCAATACACAAGTAAGTTCAACATTCTATATCATTTGACAACTTAAAAATAACGGCAAAAAATTAACAAGTTACAAATAGGTTTCAGCAGGCAGGGTTATCCCGTTGCCTCACTGCGTATCAGCGGTGCCCGATGTGCAGTCGTTCAGTGCGCATCGGCTGTGCTCCTCAGCTGGTGAACTGTGGGGTGAGGAAGTGGTGGTGTCACGCCAGGATGTGTCCGTTTGCCAAAATGTGTCTGGGTGATGTCATCGGAATTTTGGACTGTTGCTATGCCAACATGACGAGCTCGCATTCCTGAGTGAGAAAACCCGGAAGAATGTGTCCAGGTGTCCGGGTGATGTCATTTAGCTATGAATAAGCTGTACAGCTAAGTTAGCTGCCTTGCTACGAACATAATATATGAATTATAATATATAATATATGGATCGCCTGCTTAGATGGCTAGTGAAATACTAAAAGTAAAAATTGTGTCGTCAGAGACAGATCCATCTATTATATTCGTAGCTAGCCAGCTAACTTAACTGTACAGCCGAACAGACAAGGCATATTATTATCTTCGTAGCTAGCTGGCTATATAATTATAATATAATTATATGTTATAATTCATATATTATGTTCGTAGCAAGGCAGCTAACTTAGCTGTACAGCTTATTCGTAGCTCAATGACATCACCCGGACACATTCTTCCGGGTTTTCTCACTCAGGAATGCGAGCTCGTCATGTTGGCATAGCAACTACAGTCCAAAATTCCGATGACATCACCCGGACACATTTTGGCAAACGGACACATCCTGGCGTGACAGCGGCGGCTGGCTGCACGAGCTTCCAGAGGCAGGGGCGTTCTACCCGTACTGGCGGAGGACGTTGCAGAGATGAGACGGACCTAAAAACATGTCTATGATTGGGCATTGCATTGGGAGACTGTAGTAGATGGGGCTAAAATGGTTTACCCCGCCACCCCTATGGTTGCGTAATGTTGGTCGCGGGTGGTTGTGGTTTTGTGGGGACTTCCGGGGTGCTCGGGGCTGGCTGGTATTAGCCGGCTAATGCGAATTAAAGTGGCAGTTGCCGTTGTACTGAACCTACCGTCTCAGTCGTTTATTCAAGACGCGACATGGGGACAGAAGTGGGAGTGCATTCGGTTTCATCTTCGTAATTACGGTGATGTAAAATAGTAAAATTAAAAATTACAATTAAAAGAAATTCTCTCTCGTAGTTACTGATATTAACGTACTAACTAGCTAGCCACAATGGAGTCACTCACCCCGCCTCCACCGTTGTCGTTGAGTGGAAATCTGGCCAAAAATTGGCGCAAGTGGGAGCAGAGACTTAATTTGTATTTTGTAGCCTCAGGGCTAACGGACAAATCGGAGGAGAGGAAGATCGCTGTTATGCTGCACTGTGTGGGTGAGGATGCACTCTAAATTTACAACACCTTGAACATTCAGTATGCTGATGCTCAGGCCAAGAAAATGGAGGAAGTTTTAACCGCATTCAGGCAATACTGTGCACCGCGCAACAGTCTTTGAGAGACATCAATTCTGGGCTTACAAGCACAATGAGGAGGCTGGAATTGAGGCTGAGAGCACGGGACTGTGAATTTGGTGAGTCAGAGGACCTCATGCTGAGGGACAAAATTGTGTTTAGCATCACAGACCACAGGCTTAGAGAGAGGTTGCTCTCCACCGCAGACTTGCCCTTACATAAAGCCATAGACATTTGTAGAGCTAAGGAAGCAGCTACAATGCAAGCGAGGGCCATGGCAACTAACAGCAGCACAGAAGAGCAGCTTGTGCATGCAGTGAGTAACACAGGCCGCTTTGCGAAATACTCAAAACCCCAGCCTAACAGCGCGCGTGTAGCAATTCAGGAGGAGTGGCGAACCAGAGCATGTAGAAACTGCGGCAGACTTCACAAACCCAGGCAATGTCCCGCTTATAACGTGGACTGTAGGAAATGTGGCAAGAAAAACCACTTTGCAGCTGTATGCAGGTCGAACCCTGACGTAGGACTGGTGGAAGCGGAAGCACCAGATGTGAACACTCTGTACATTGCAGGCCTCACTCGGGCACACAAGAAAAACTCTAGGGACACTGTCTGGAGCACATCCCTGCATTTAGGGGGAACCTTAGTCACCTTCAAACTAGACACGGGGGCTGAAGCAAACATGCTACCACTGGCAGTGGCAGAAGGGCTTCCCATGCCACTCAACATGCAGCGCACAGACATGGTGCTCGTTGCCTATGGCGGTGCCCATATTCAGCCAAAGGGCGTTGTGAAGCTGCTAGTGCAGGCACAGCATAAACAGGCACAGCTCTATTTCTTTGTCACTGATGCATCAGATACACCCCTGCTAGGCAGGCAAGCAGAATATACGGGTTAGGGTTAGGGTTAAGGTTAGCATGTGTGCAGCTGGACCTCGTTAGGAGGGTGGAGGCGCTGGCCCGCTCAGCTCCAGCGACAAAACAGGAACTGCTCCAACAGTATTCATCTGTATTCATCATTAAATCGGCAAGTGAAGTATTCCAGCAGACCAACTCAGAGGCATTTGGGGACATAGAGGGCGTTTCTGTGATCCCAGACGACATGATCATAGCCGCAGCCACCAAAACAGAGCATGACAGCATACTGCAGAAAGTGATGGACAGGGCCATCCAACTCAATGTCAAGTTCAACAAGGACAAAATACAATACATGGTGGGGGAGGTCAGATACATGGGCCACATCATTGGCGCTGCTGGAGTGAAACCTGACGGGTCTAAGGTGGCGGAGATCCAGCAGTTGGCCCCACCTACTGACAGAAAAGCGCTCCAGAGGTTACTGGGCATGACGAGGTATCTGGCTCAGTACCTGCCAGATGAGTCCACACTGACCGCCCCACTCAGACAGCTGCTCCGAAAGGACATAGACTGGCAATGGCACCCTGAGTATCAGATGGCGTTTGACAAGCTTAAGAAAGCTGTCTCCTCTGCTCCATTGCTGAGATTCTTCAACCCCAAAGAGGAGATAGTGATCCAGGCGGATGATTCCAAGGATGGGCTCGGCGCCTGCCTCATGCAAAATGAACAACCAGTTGCCTAGGCATCAAGGGCACTTTCTAGAGCAGAACAAAATTATGCTCAAATTGAGAAGGAACTGCTGGCTATTGTCTTCGCACTCAAAAAATTCCACCAGTATGTTTATGGTGCTGAGGTGAGAGTCCAGTCCGACCACAAGCCCCTCGAGGCAATCATCTCAAAGCCCATTGGGCAGGCCCCCGCTCATCTGCAGAGGATGCTCCTCCAAATCCAAAAGTATGACATCCACATCAGCTACACACCTGGGACGGACATGCTCATAGCAGATACCCTCTCCAGGGCCCATCCTCTCACTGGGAGCTCAGAAGAACCGTACTGGCCAGTGAGACACTCATTATACATTGATGATGGACTGGTCATGGTCAACAAAATAATTGTTGTTCCTAAAAGCCTCAGAGCTGAGGTGTTGCAGCGGCTGCACACTGCACACCAGGGCATTCAGCGCTCACTTGCACATGCCAGGGCAATCATGCACTGGCTGGGTCTTAGCAATGATGTACGTGTGCTGGTCGATTCATGCTCCTGCCGCACCCGGTCCCTGATGCTCCATGGCAGAGGATCGCGGCTGACATCTTTGAGCTCCATGGCAGGCCGTTTCTACTGATCACGGATTACTACTCCAAATTCCCAGAAGTGTTGCAGCGGCCAGACAAAACTGCCGGTTCTGTGATAGCGAGGTTCAAAGCTGTATTCTCAAGACATGGGGTCCCCTTCGCACTGATTGCAGATCATGTGCCTTTCGCGAGTACGGAGATGGCTCGGTTTGCCAGTAAATGGGGCTTCAAAATCATCCACTCGAGCCCTGCGTTTCCGCAGTCGAACGGGATAGCGGAAAGCGCAATTCAAACTTTGAAAGCCATGCTGACAGCTGCTGTGCGGAACGGGGGTTGACCCGCACCTGGCGAAGCTGAACCTGAGGAACACGCCAGTCACAGGTATGGCTTACTCACCGGCTCAGCTCCTGATGGGTCGGGTGCTGCGCTCCAACCTACCGATAAGCAACGCTGCCCTACAACCTTCCACCCCAGTGAATGTGCGGGAGGGCCTGGCACGTTGTCAGTGGAGGCAAAAGGAGTCCTATGACAAAACGGCGGCACCGCTCCTTCCATTCCGGACGGGAGAGAGAGTCAGGATGGAGACTGCCCAGGGATGGCAGCCAGCATCCATCGTGAGAGCCAGGGAAGAGCCCAGGTCCTACGACATCATCACTCCATCTGGCGCTACCTATCGCAGGAACAGGAAGCATCTCAGGCCTGACAGGGCAGCTAGGCACGACGACCAGCAGGATGACATTGATGCGCCCGACAGTGACACAGAGCAGGGTGCTACACCAGTCGAGGCCCCGGAGCCAGGTGCCAACGCTCCAGAGTCTCCAAGTGTCCCATGCACCAGATCGGGTCGGCGTATCAAGCCCCCTGTAAGGCTGAAAGACTATGACACTGCTTCTGACTGAAGTCCCCTATGCCTGTCACATGTAATAGCCTGGGAGTTTCGCCACTGAGAGCCATATATTGCGTTTGTCCTCATTAACTGTCTTGTGTTAATCGGTTGGTAATGACAGGCTTAAGAAAGGGGGATGTAGTAGATGGGGCTAAAATGGTTTACCCCGCCACCCCTATGGTTGCGTAATGTTGGGCTGATCCAGGGTAGCGGGTGGTTGTGGTTTTGTGGGGACTTCCGGGGTGCTCGGGGCAGGCTGGTATTAGGCGGCTAATGCGAATTAAAGTGGCAGTTGCCGTTGCACTGAACCTACCGTCTCAGTCGTTTATTCAAGACGCGACAGACACAAGTCAAATTAGCAATGAAAAAGTTGTTAAAAGGCACTCATCCATTAACCGCATTAAATATAACCATGTTGGGCAAGGGTCAAATATTTGTACATTTGCTGACAACTGTTGGATCTTTGGCGTTCTTCTGCATCCTGCCTGACAATTACAAACAAGAGAAACTCAGACCTCCCATTTGGAAAAAACTGCTTTTGGTTTTTCTTTACTTTGTAGAAGAAAATACACAGAACAATACAATATTTACATACAATAGTGTAACCAAGGAAACAAAAGAAAAAAGGTTCTGTATCATTAAGATCCTGAAAACCCCACAGATACCAACATACAGTATAATTAAAAACTAACAGCATAAAATAAATGTACCCACATGCACCTAAAAAGAATAGGAGTTTAAAACACAAACACAAGTATTCTCAGATCTCATGATTTAGACAGACAGGAATATTGGTTACTTTCCCCCTTCAAACAGACTGGTCAGCAAATGAAGAAGCAAAAAATAACTTTAAGTATTGATTAGAACACAGCCATACTAGTCAAGCCCATGTGCACTTGTCTTTGCATAGCCTGACTGAACTGTACAAAATATCTGATCTGAACTTCAGATTAACTCCACCTGCAAAATACATCCCCAAGTGAGGATCGGAGAACATACAGAAATACAAGGAATATCACTGATGTGGTTTAAGGCTTCAAAATGCTACTAAAGAACTATTCACCCTTATTAATGATGAGATCCATGAGGGGAGAATGCTCTCAAAGCCTGTACTCAAGAAGAGTAAAATAATATGTAATACAAAATTAGAAGAAAAAAAATAAATAATATGTGGAAATTGTTCATTTACCAAAAACGAGGAGCAATGCTTCAGCAATCCCTCAGAAGTATGCACAGAAACAGATACTTAATTATGATTCTGTAACCATCAGAGACAAACACAAAAAGCCAACAGTATCTTGCCCTGCAAACAATACATTGCACATTCGCAACAGTTATAAAACAAACAAGATTGTTGCATCATTGGTTTGAAAATACAGGTAGTGAACAAAAGAATGGAAACGCCAATGTAAAGTCAATTAATAGGGTGTTGGACCTCCACACATGACCAGTGTGGCCTGCATGTGCCATGGCAGAGTCTACCAGAGTGTGGACTTGGGTAAAACGACACCACTGTTCCATGAGAAAGACAATCAACTCACGCTTAGTTGATGCAAGTAGAACACGCTGTCTCGGGCGTTGTTCCAGAACATCCCGTAAATGCTTGATTGGGCTCAGGTCTGGTGGCTGAGAAGGCTATAACACATGAGTAATGTCAGTGTCATGTTCCTAAAGCCATTGGGCGACTACTCGGGGGCATTGTCATCTTGAAAGAGACACCCCTCTCTGCAGGGAAGAAATGCTTTAACATGGGGTGAAAAAAAATCACAGTTGAACCCAAACCATTATGGAAACCATTCACTGTACAATTGTTTTGTTCACAAACTGTAACCCGAAACAGGCCTCTCCCTTCATTGTCTTACACACTACAGCTGGAAGTGTGAAACAGCTGAAACGCACTGCTGTAAACACAGTGTGTCAAACTGTACATCATTTTATAAACCTTAACTAAAGAGATTTCTCAGTGATTTGTCTGGCTGTGTTTTTTTGCAGCCCCACCAGAACACAAGACCAAAATAAACATATTAATGAGGTGTAATTAGGGGACATAATACACACCAAATAATGTAATCACATCCCTTTTCATGTTGCCTCCATAAATACAAAACAAAACACGTCACAAACAGGAAACAAAAAAGGAGAATAAATAAAATGCATACACACTAGCTACTTAAGGTCTGCATTGCTGTATTTAAAGGAGGTTTAAAAAAAAAAAACACGCACACCCAATTACATTTTTGTGCTGGTACAATGAGAAGTCAGTCATATACAGACCATTTCATATTTGACAAACCTTTCTAACACTGCATCTAGCAATTAAATGCAATTAGCTGACCAGCATTGGATGTCCGTCAGAGTTAGGGTCAATTCCATTTCAATGCAGATCTTAATACAGTCAATTCAAGAAATCGATTCAAAGTCAAATGAATTAATTGAAAAATCATCATAGAACATGACAGACATTTTTGGATTGTATTTACATTGATGGATTTTAAAAAGTTGCGTGGGTATTTCTTTGTACGACAGTTGCAAAAAAAATTCAAATATGTATGAAAAGGTGTGAAATGACACATTCCGGGAGAAAATGACAAACGCATAAAACATAAGTCAGCATTACAAACAAGCCTGAATACCAGAGAAGACTAGATTTCACATTGTATAGAACACTCTGAAATATAGAAATTCTTTGATTGCGATAAAAATACATGTTATGAAAAGTATGAAACGTGTGTGCTTATACTGCAATGTGTCTTCAGTGAAAATACCCTGATGTTCTAGTTCATTTGGTGGAAAGCTCAATTATACGTATACTCCTGAGCCCACAAGCGAACTATAAACCTGCTTCGATCCATATTCTAAACACAGAATGTTTTTTTTCTTTATTGCAATGGCAACCATTCATAAATCAAAGGGAGTCAGTGTAAAGCTTGTAAGTGCTACGGGCACTGGAGCCGAAACAGGATCTGTGACCTCCAGAGCCACAGGGTAAAGTAGCTGGCCATCAACCACACTCAGGGCAACATTTACAAAATGATAGCGTGTGAGTTGTCGCAGGTGCGAAGGGCCCGTTTTCTTTTCTCAATGAACAAAAATCATGTGGGGTTTACAAACATGAAATTAAGGGAGGACAGAGCTCAACCAACCATTGACAAAGTGCAGCTCCAAAATGTTATTGCCGTGAGCAGTTTGTGATGAGTGCCCCCTGCTTCGCCCATTGTGGGTCATTGTTTCACCGAGTACATTCTCCTGTATTCCCCTGCAGTCAATTGCTTGTTGAGTATTTTTTGTTTATGTTCCTACGTTCGCCTGCGTTTGTTGAATTCTGATGAAGGCGGTTTCTTGGTCAAAATGGCAACTGTTCCTAAAATGATCAAAATATAATAGATCTTTTTTTTTTTTTTTATCACACAAGTGAGCGCTGCGCCTTTTCATAAATGTGCAATTAATTTTGTTTTCCTCTGTGTGATGTCAGTTTGCACTCCCTCTTGATGCTTATGTAATTTTACACGTGCATACACATTACTGGGATATTAAAACTGGGAGGGTATACCAACATCTTTGATTAGCAGGTGTAAATGCTTCCATTATGAGTGAGTTATATCAACAAACTGAGAACCACGACAAGTGTTTAATTTGGAAATCGAACGCTGTTCCATCGACATTTTTTAAAGCGACTTCGTATTACCATTATTTCCCCCCCGCCTGTGATGGCCAATCATAATGGCCAGTCTCCATGGCTCTGGGCGCTTTGGGAGAACACACTCCTCCTACTCCTCAACGCACATCGCCAGCTGCCAGTCCTCTCTCCCGCCGCAGTTATTAGCTGAACTGCACAGTAGGTACAGGCACATCGCAAGGCACAGGTCAACCAGAGGGATCACTACAGGACGATGAGGGGGAGACAACCCTGCTGACCGAAACCCCTCCCTCCCTGGGCGATGCCAGACTCCTGGTGACAGCTGGCACTAAAGTGCTATGGTCGGGTGTACTCTTTAAACCAGAACAAATGCATCGAATGCCTTTTTAAAGGAAAGAAGAGATTATCGACAGACTATAGATACATAAATGATAAGGGCAACACTTTATCATTAAATTTAAATCACAAGTGCAACGCTGGCTAATTATGGTGGTTCTGTGTGGCTCAGTAGGTAGAGCATGGCGTTGGCAACGCTTAGGTTGTGGGTTCAATCCCCACTGGGACCACATATACTAAAGAATGTATGCATTCACTACTGTAAGTCGCTTTGGATAAAAGCATCTGCTAAATGGCATATATTATTATGCGCGGTGTTACTTTGCGCCTCTGAGTATCTAACCACCTTCACTTCTTGGCCTGATCTTTTTCTAACTGCTAGCAGGTTTAATTTCAGCATAATTGCATTCCAAATGTTGCTTTAGAATTTTGTATGTCAGTGTTTTAAGATCCTTTCCAAAATTATTTGTGTCAAAATAATGTGCTCATGATTTGCCAGGAAAGCTGCTATGTATGTTTTGCAGTGAGTAGTGTGTAGAGATACAATTTCTGTAGTCGGTTTTACAAACCGTAAAAAGGGTGTTTCCTCAGCTTGTGGCATGACCTAATTTGCGTGACCATTAACCTCATACCGACAGTAACCACACAACTCCCACTTTAGTACATTTGGCCTCTCGCTCCATTTTCGGAGGCCTCCCCCAAAATGTAGATTTTAATCCACAGGCAACCACATGCTGTGGAGGGGGTGGGGGTTACTGATTTTACAGCTTGAGAGGGCATCAAAGTGTTTGGTGTGAGCTGATCCCTTTTCGAAAGGTATTTTGTGTGACTGTGAGAAGGAAACAGGCTGTGAATCACAGGCAGTGCATAAGCCCTGTGCAGATCTGCGCAGAACGGTGTCCCCTGAGTGACGAAACAGGCCCACGGTGGAGGGCAGGTGAGGTAAAGTTCCCACAGACTCTCTCCCTCAGACCAGCCGCAGGTGAGGTGAACGCTAAAGCTGAGCGCTGTGCAGGAAACCATGCAGCAAAAAACAGAGCGCGCTCTCTCTCTCTCTCTCTCTACTTCCGTCCCTCCCTCCCTCCCTCCCTCCCTCCCTCCCTCCATCTCCCTTTGGTTTACCTATCACCAGCTCATCGACATCTGAAAATAGAAAGTGAAGAGAAGAAGTGGAGCAGGAGTCCAGGGCTTACTCTGGCAGCCTCATTCCCTTTTTAGGTAGCTAGTGAGATTTCAGATTTGCTGGCGTTTTTCCTTTTCATAATGTACTACAAAACTGAAAAAAACTCAAACAAACGTAAAGTAAATTTAAATGAAATTGACTGAAACTTGCGAAAACTTCAAATGAAAGCTGCTTCTTGAAGTTCTCCTCTTATAAACAGACACCCACCCCCCAACCCCCAAATCTTTTTGGCTGGATGGCCTGCGAAAATCCAATAAAATTGTACAATAAAACTGCAGCAATGACTGCTGAAAACAGTGCCCCCTGTGTGGCTGGAGGTGTTGGTTGCGCAAAAAACCCCACAAAAAAAAACACGAAGAGCACCAACGGGAAAAGGCAAAGCAAAGACTGCCAGTGATTGTGGGATGTGAAGGGGTGGGGCAGGGAGGGAGAGACCGGGTCCGTCCCCTCTGGCTCGCCATTTGTTCCCTCTTCTCTGCTTCCCATTCGCCCACCTCTTCCGGCCTCTGTGGCGCTATGACTCGCCCGCCCGCTGGTGGATGCTGGCGACCGCGCGCGTCGCTTCCTCCGGCAGCAGGGCAGGATCCGTCAGGATGGAGGTGCTGATGCTGAGTTGCCGAAGCGTGCTCAGAACCACTGGGGCGGACAAACAAACAGAGAGAACACATCAAGGCCATCTCAGCAAAAGACAGAAAGAGACACCCCCAGAAATGACACCTTTTACAGGACAATGACAAGGCGGGGAGGGAAAGGAAAAGAAGCCGATCGGCGGCCGGGTTTCCAGTTTATTTTTCTCTCCCCACGCCGATGGCTATCGCCGGCGGCTATCTGTGTTTTCTGTGTGTGGTTTTTGCAAGTGCAATCGACCTGTGAAACCTCAGTGTATAGCTTAGCACCACAGCTATTTGGAAGGAAATCCAAATGTCATATTGACTCTGGTAATGTCATAATGACTCACTTCACTGCTTCGGCAACTGCGCCTGCCGACGTGCCTACCGAAACCGTCTAGATTAGATTATATTAGATTAGAACCGTAGATTAGTTTACACAGGAAACAACTGCAAACAGCGCAATGGGCCCCGACTTTGGAACTGAGTTCGTCTTCCAAGAATGCGAGCAAAGCTTACTGATTCAAAGGATTTCTGACTTAATAAGGAAGCGCAGAAATGTTGTCTGAATATGGACTCTAATTAAATTAGCTTGCCAATGATTGTGGCATGAACTTTGCCGATGACAATGGTCGTACTGTAGCTTACTGATCAACAGTTCTAGAGCTCCAGTTTAATGCAGTCTTGGAAGTCGCTTTGGATAAAAGCGCAAGCGCCAAATGACAAAAGTAATTGTATAAAACGGTGGGATGTGTGTGACAGTCTCTTTTAATGGGTCTCTGCCCGTTCTCCATTCCTCTGCTTTGGTTTTCATTTACACTCTTGGGAGTCGGGCACCACTAAATTTAATTTCTTTGGTTTCGTTTTTGCTCAAATGTGTACTTGCTTTGTGGCTCCTTTCCTTCATAATATTGACATATAATGGGACTTCAGCACACATACAGGCAACTATCAAAATAAAGGAAACAACTGAGTAAATGAGGGATACAAAGTATATTGAAAGCGGGTGCTTCCACACAGGTGTGGTGAGTTAATTAAACAATCAACATCCCGTCATTATTAGGGTCATGCATAAAAATGCTGGACGGGCCCAGTAGCCCATTATTTTGGCTACATGACTTTGAAAAAGGGGTGATTGTTGGGGCACGTTTGGCAGGAGCTTCAGTGACAAAGACTGGTCGACCTCCTGATGTTTCACAAGGAACAGCGGCTAAGGTGATGTTGGCATGGAAGTCTGAGGGAAAGACATCAACTAGGGGCAGCTGTGGTCAAAATGCATACTCCTCGACTGTGATGTTTGTGTATTGGTCCGAGATGCAAGGCAAAACAGATTCGCAACTCTGAATCAGTTGACAGCAACTACCAACCTAGGGCATGAGCAGGCCGTTTCATCAAGAAGTCTGTCACCCAATGCCCTATTAAGTCTGCATCCTGTTAGACACTGTTCTAGTGTGGATGAGCCCCATGGTCTGCACCCTGTTAAGACACTGTTCTAGTGTGTGGATGAGCCCCACGGTCTGCACCCTGTTAAGGCACTGTTCTAGTGTGTGGATGAGCCCCACGGTCTGCATCCTGTTAAAGACACTGTTCTGGTGTGTGGATGAGCCCCACGGTCTGCATCCTGTTAAGACACTGTTCTAGTGTGTGGATGAGCCCACGGTCTGCATCCTGTTAAAGGCACTGTTCTAGTGTGTGGATGAGCCCCACGGTCTGCATCCTGTTAAGACACTGTTCTGGTGTGTGGGATGAGCCCCACGGTCTGCATCCTGTTAAGGCACTGTTCTAGTGTGTGGATGAGCCCCACGGTCTGCATCCTGTTAAGGCACTGTTCTAGTGTGTGGATGAGCCCCACGGTCTGCATCCTGTTAAGGCACTGTTCTAGTGTGTGGATGAGCCCCATGGTCTGCATCCTGTTAAGACACTGTTCTAGTGTGTGGATGAGCCCCACGGTCTGCATCCTGTTAAGACACTGTTCTAGTGTGTGGATGAGCCCCACGGTCTGCATCCTGTTAAGGCACTGTTCTAGTGTGTGGATGAGCCCCATAGTCTGCATCCTGTTAAGGCACTGTTCTAGTGTGTGGATGAGCCCCACGGTCTGCATCCTGTTAAGACACTGTTCTAGTGTGTGGATGAGCCCCACGGTCTGCATCCTGTTAAGGCACTGTTCTAGTGTGTGGATGAGCCCCACGGTCTGCATCCTGTTAAGACACTGTTCTAGTGTGTGGATGAGCCCCACGGTCTGCATGCTGTTAAGACACTGTTCTAGTGTGTGGATGAGCCCCATGGTCTGCATCCTGTTAAGACACTGTTCTAGTGTGTGGATGAGCCCCACGGTCTGCATCCTGTTAAGGCACTGTTCTAGTGTGTGGATGAGCCCCACGGTCTGCATCCTGTTAAGACACTGTTCTAGTGTGTGGATGAGCCCCGGTCTGCATCCTGTTAAGGCACTGTTCTAGTGTGTGGATGAGCCCCACGGTCTGCATGCTGTTAAGGCACTGTTCTAGTGTGTGGATGAGCCCCACGGTCTGCATCCTGTTAAGACACTGTTCTAGTGTGTGGATGAGCCCCCGGTCTGCATCCTGTTAAGGCACTGTTCTAGTGTGTGGATGAGCCCCACGGTCTGCATCCTGTTAAGACACTGTTCTAGTGTGGATGGATGCATCTGTTCAGACACTGGTCTGCATCCTGTTAAGACACTGTTCTAGTGTGTGGATGAGCCCCACGGTCTGCATCCTGTTAAGGCACTGTTCTAGTGTGTGGATGAGCCCCACGGACTGCATCCTGTTAAGACACTGTTCTAGTGTGTGGATGAGCCCCACGGTCTGCATCCTGTTCTGACACTGTTCTAGTGTGTGGATGAGCCCCACGGTCTGCATCCTGTTAAGGCACTGTTCTAGTGTGTGGATGAGCCCCGGTCTGCATCCTGTTAAGACACTGTTCTAGTGTGTGGATGAGCCCCACGGTCTGCATCCTGTTAAGACACTGTTCTAGTGTGTGGATGAGCCCCATGGTCTGCATCCTGTTAAGACACTGTTCTAGTGTGTGGATAGCCGGTCTGCATCCTGTTAAGACACTGTTCTAGTGTGTGGATGAGCCCACGGTCTGCATCCTGTTAAGACACTGTTCTAGTGTGTGGATGAGCCCCACGGTCTGCATCCTGTTAAGACACTGTTCTAGTGTGTGGATGAGCCCATGGTCTGCATCCTGTTAAGACACTGTTCTAGTGTGTGGATGAGCCCCACGGTCTGCATCCTGTTAGGCACTGTTCTAGTGTGTGGATGAGCCCCACGGTCTGCATCCTGTTAAGACACTGTTCTAGTGTGTGGATGAGCCCCACGGTCTGTATCCTGTTAAGACACTGTTCTAGTGTGTGGATGAGCCCCACGGTCTGCATCCTGTTAAGACACTGTTCTAGTGTGTGGATGAGCCCCACGGTCTGCATCCTGTTAAGGCACTGTTCTAGTGTGTGGATGAGCCCCACGGTCTGCATCCTGTTAAGGCACTGTTCTAGTGTGTGGATGAGCCCCACGGTCTGCATCCTGTTAAGACACTGTTCTAGTGTGTGGATGAGCCCCACAGTCTGCATCCTGTTAAGACACTGTTCTAGTGTGTGGATGAGCCCCACGGTCTGCATCCTGTTAAGACACTGTTCTAGTGTGTGGATGAGCCCCACGTTATCCTGTTAAGACACTGTTCTAGTGTGTGGATGAGCCCCACGGTCTGCATCCTGTTAAGACACTGTTCTAGTGTGTGGATGAGCCCCACGGTCTGCATCCTGTTAAGACACTGTTCTAGTGTGTGGGATGAGCCCCAAGGTCTGCATCCTGTTAAGACACTGTTCTAGTGTGTGGATGAGCCCCACGGTCTGCATCCTGTTAAGACACTGTTCTAGTGTGGATGAGCCCCACGGTCTGCATCCTGTTAAGACACTGTTCTAGTGTGTGGATGAGCCCCACGGTCTGCATCCTGTTAAGACACTGTTCTAGTGTGTGTGGATGAGCCCCACGGTCTGCATCCTGTTAAGACACTGTTCTAGTGTGTGGATGAGCCCCACGGTCTGCATCCTGTTAAGACACTGTTCTAGTGTGTGGATGAGCCCCACGGTCTGCATCCTGTTAAGACACTGTTCTAGTGTGTGGATGAGCCCCACGGTCTGCATCCTGTTAAGGCACTGTTCTAGTGTGTGGATGAGCCCCACGGTCTGCATCCTGTTAAGGCACTGTTCTAGTGTGTGGATGAGCCCCACGGTCTGCATCCTGTTAAGACACTGTTCTAGTGTGTGGATGAGCCCCACGGTCTGCATCCTGTTAAGGCACTGTTCTAGTGTGTGGATGAGCCCCACGGTCTGCATCCTGTTAAGACACTGTTCTAGTGTGTGGATGAGCCCCACGGTCTGCATCCTGTTAAGGCACTGTTCTAGTGTGTGGATGAGCCCCACGGTCTGCATCCTGTTAAGACACTGTTCTAGTGTGTGGATGAACCCCACGGTCTGAATCCTGTTAAGGCATTGTTCTAGTGTGTGGATGAGCCCCACGGTCTGCATGCTGTTAAGACACTGTTCTAGTGTGTGGATGAGCCCCACGGTCTGCATCCTGTTAAGACACTGTTCTAGTGTGTGGATGAGCCCCATGGTCTGCATCCTGTTAAGACACTGTTCTAGTGTGTGGATGAGCCCCACGGTCTGCATCCTGTTAAGACACTGTTCTAGTGTGTGGATGAGCCCCACGGTCTGCATGCTGTTAAGGCACTGTTCTAGTGTGTGGATGAGCCCCACGGTCTGCATCCTGTTAAGACACTGTTCTAGTGTGTGGATGAGCCCCACGGTCTGCATCCTGTTAAGACACTGTTCTAGTGTGTGGATGAGCCCCACGGTCTGCATCCTGTTAAGACACTGTTCTAGTGTGTGGATGAGCCCCACGGTCTGCATCCTGTTAAGGCACTGTTCTAGTGTGTGGATGAGCCCCACGGTCTGCATCCTGTTAAGACACTGTTCTAGTGTGTGGATGAGCCCCCACGGTCTGCATCCTGTTAAGACACTGTTCTAGTGTGTGGATGAGCCCCACGGTCTGCATCCTGTTAAGGCACTGTTCTAGTGTGTGGATGAGCCCCACGGTCTGCATCCTGTTAAGACACTGTTCTAGTGTGTGGATGAGCCCCACGGTCTGCATCCTGTTAAGACACTGTTCTAGTGTGTGGATGAGCCCCACGGTCTGCATCCTGTTAAGACACTGTTCTAGTGTGGATGAGCCCACGGTCTGCATCCTGTTAAGACACTGTTCTAGTGTGTGGATGAGCCCCACGGTCTGCATCCTGTTAAGACACTGTTCTAGTGTGTGGATGAGCCCCATAGTCTGCATCCTGTTAAGACACTGTTCTAGTGTGTGGATGAGCCCCACGGTCTGCATCCTGTTAAGACACTGTTCTAGTGTGTGGATGAGCCCCACGGTCTGCATCCTGTTAAGGCACTGTTCTAGTGTGTGTGGATGAGCCCCACGGTCTGCATCCTGTTAAGACACTGTTCTAGTGTGTGGATGAGCCCCACGGTCTGCATCCTGTTAAGGGACTGTTCTAGTGTGTGGATGAGCCCCATGGTCTGCATCCTGTTAAGACACTGTTCTGGTGTGTGGATGAGCCCCACGGTCTGCATCCTGTTAAGGCACTGTTCTAGTGTGTGGATGAGCCCCATGGTCTGCATCCTGTTAAGACACTGTTCTAGTGTGTGGATGAGCCCCACGGTCTGCATCCTGTTAAGACACTGTTCTAGTGTGTGGATGAGCCCCATGGTCTGCATCCTGTTAAGGCACTGTTCTAGTGTGTGGATGAGCCCCACGGTCTGCATCCTGTTAAGACACTGTTCTAGTGTGTGGATGAGCCCCACGGTCTGCATCCTGTTAAGACACTGTTCTAGTGTGTGGATGAGCCCCACAGTCTGCATCCTGTTAAGGCACTGTTCTGGTGTGTGGATGAGCCCATGCTGTTACGGTCTGCATCCTGTTAAGGCACTGTTCTAGTGTGTGGATGAGCCCCACGGTCTGCATCCTGTTAAGACACTGTTCTAGTGTGTGGATGAGCCCCACGGTCTGCATCCTGTTAAGACACTGTTCTAGTGTGTGGATGAGCCCCACTGTCTGCATCCTGTTAAGACACTGTTCTAGTGTGTGGATGAGCCCCACGGTCTGCATCCTGTTAAGACACTGTTCTAGTGTGTGGATGAGCCCCATGGTCTGCATCCTGTTAAGACACTGTTCTAGTGTGTGGATGAGCCCCACGGTCTGCATGCTGTTAAGACACTGTTCTAGTGTGTGGATGAGCCCCACGGTCTGCACCTGTTAAGGCACTGTTCTAGTGTGTGGATGAGCCCCCACGGTCTGCACCCCTGTTAAGACACTGTTCTAGTGTGGATGAGCCCCACGGTCTGCATGCTGTTAAGACACTGTTCTAGTGTGTGGATAAGCCCCACGGTCTGCATCCTGTTAAGACACTGTTCTAGTGTGTGGATGAGCCCCGGTCTGCATCCTGTTAAGACACTGTTCTAGTGTGTGGATATGGGCCCCACGGTCTGCATGCTGTTAAGACACTGTTCTGGTGTGTGGATGAGCCCCACGGTCTGCATCTGTTAGACACTGTTCTAGTGTGTGGATGAGCCCCACGGTCTGCATCCTGTTAAGACACTGTTCTAGTGTGTGGATGAGCCCCACGGTCTGCATCCTGTTATGACACTGTTCTAGTGTGTGGATGAGCCCCACGGTCTGCATCCTGTTAAGACACTGTTCTAGTGTGTGGATGAGCCCCACGGTCTGCATGCTGTTAAGACACTGTTCTAGTGTGTGGGTGAGCCCCACGGTCTGCATCCCTGTTAAGACACTGTTCACAAAGTGTGGATGAGCCCACGGTCTGCATCCTGTTAAAGACGCTGTTCTAGTGTGTGGATGAGCCCCACGAGGTCACCCGCATCCTAATTTAAGGTGCTGTTCTAGTGTGTGGATGGGCCCGGTCTGCATCCTGTTAAGACACTGTTCTGGTGTAGATGAGCCCCATGGTCTGCATCCTGTTAAGGTACTGTTCTAGTGTGCCCGATGAGCCCCATGGTCTGCATCCTGTTAAGGCACTGTTCTAGTGTGTGGAGCCCCATGGTCTGCATCCTGTTAAGGCACTGTTCTAGTGTGTGGATGAGCCCCATGGTCTGCATCCTGTTAAGGCACTGTTCTAGTGTATGAATGAGCCCCACAGTCTGCATCCTGTTAAGGCACTGTTCTAGTGTGTGGATGAGCCCCACAGTCTGCATCCTGTTAAGGCACTGTTCTAGTGTGTGGATGAGCCCCATGGTCTGCATCCTGTTAAGGCACTGTTCTGGTGTGTGGATGAGCTCCATGGTCTGCATCCTGTTAAGGCACTGTTCTAGTGTGTGGATGAGCCCCATGGTCTGCATCCTGTTAAGGCACTGTTCTAGTGTGTGGATGAACCCCATGGTCTGCATCCTGTTAAGGCACTGTTCTAGTGTGCGGATGAGCCCCACAGTCTGCATCCTGTTAAGGCACTGTTCTAGTGTGTGGATGAGCTCCATGGTCTGCATCCTGTTAAGGCACTGTTCTGGTGTGTGGATGAGCTCCATGGTCTGCACCCTGTTAAGGCACTGTTCTAGTGTGTGGATGAACCCCATGGTCTGCATCCTGTTAAGGCACTGTTCTGGTGTGTGGATGAGCTCCATGGTCTGCACCCTGTTAAGGCACTGTTCTAGTGTATGGCTGAACCCTATGGTCTGCATCCTGTTAAGGCTCTGTTCTAGTGTGTGGATGAGCCCCACGGTCTACTCCTGTTCTCTGTTCTAGTGTGTGGATGAGCCCCATGGTCTGCATCCTGTTAAGGCACTGTTCTAGTGTGTGGATGAGCCCCACGGCCTGCATCCTGTTAAGGCACTGTTCTAGTGTATGAATGAGCCCCACAGTCTGCATCCTGTTAAGGCACTGTTCTAGTGTATGGATGAACCCCATGGTCAGCATCCTGTTAAGGCACTGTTCTAGTGTGTGGATGAGCATCACGCCTCGTATCGAATCCAGACCGTGCCCAGCCCCACGGGGCGGCACATATTTGGCGGTAGCGTCGCCCAGGGAGGGAGGGATTTAGTCTGCCAGGGTCGGACACATCTCATCATTCGCCAGCGATAACAGTCTGCCGGTATAAAACAACCCATTAATGTCTCTTCTGACTCGTGTCTGTGCAGCTTAACTTGTAGAGTGCAGTGTGAAAAGAAGCAGTGGCTAGCATCACGTGTTTTTCGGAGAAGAGCTCGTGCTTCTCCACACTCTCCCGAATTGACAGCGGAGGTTGCAGCGAGCGCGGCTAGGAATACGATTGGGCGTTCCAAATTGGGAGAAGGGGAAAAGGCATTAAAAAAACACATGACATGGCAGAAGAAGGATTCCTACGGGCTTTAAGTTTGACTGGGACTTCAACGTGGGCACCAAACCGCAGAGAGTTTTGAATCCGATGTTGATGTTGAAGCGTCTCTTCTGTTCAGCGGAAATGTGATTCACTCTACGGCTCTGCAATGGCAAGGGGACAGACAAGGAACCAGCTTTATTTCACATCAGGAGAGAAATTGAATAGAAAGAGAGAGCGAGAGAAAGCGAGAGAGAGAAAAAGAAAAGGATATAAAAATGAGATCAAGAGAGAGCGAGAGCAAGAGAGAAAGCAAGCTGTACCAAATTAACAGCACAATATGTAACGGTTTGCCATAGCCTGAGGGACAGTGGAAGAACCTTGTGAGACAGCAGTAAAAACTCCTAGTCATCAGTAATAGGAGATACATATATATATATATATATATATATATTTTTTTTTTTGTGCATGACACTTGTGAAAAAACATTTTACTAGTTAAATGTGTTATGTTTGTTTATGTAAAGCTTTGGCAATATATTGACACCTGTCCTAACAATAAAGCATTTAGAATTGTAAAAAAATAAATAATAATAATTTTAAAAAAAGTTAATTGAGAGAGAAAGAAGATATAAAAAGGTAGGGATAGAGAGAGATATGAGAGGGAGAGAAGGATAGAAAAACGAGACGGTGAGCAAGAGGGAGAGGGAGAGAAAGAAATTGAGAAAATGAGAGACAGAGAAACAAAAGACAGGGAGACCACTGTGAGAGCAAGATAGATCGATCGATAGACGGACAGAGGGAGAGGGAGAGTGGACGGACAGAGGAAGCAGCAGTCACCTGGTTGGACTCATTCTTAGCCAGGCCGGTGCAGCTATTTAGGGGTGATTGGGGGCTTGGGGCCTGCTCTATCCCGCACGGTGACCCCTGACCCGAACAGCATCCGTCCCGCACTGGGGAAATGCAGCAGAGGCACGGTCACAAAAAAACTCAACCTCAAAGGTCACAAGGTCAACCACAGATCCACTCTCACTCTGTGCAAAGGGCTTACATTTTACATTTAGCTGACACTCTTATCCAGAGCAACCTACCATTTACATTTCTTTACATACAAGAAATTCAGGTTAAGCACCTTGCTCAAGGGTATAACGGCAGTGCCCCACATGGGAATCGAACCTGCAAGCTCTTAAGTTACAAACCCAGTTCCGTAACCATCATACTGCACTTCCGCCCCTATGTTTGGCACCATTAGAAACAGTGCTGTGATGTGACACTGTAGATCGCTGATGGACACTTAATGCTTCAGTAAATATTGGGCTCTACAAACATAAGCTACACATAACAGAAGTCCTGAATAAGGGAATATTCCAGACAGATGAATACAAATAGCATGCGGTGTGGCTTTTAACAGGGCCAACCACAAAGACATCCACTGCAAAGTGCAAATTTAAGCGTGGATCTCCTTTGAAGGTTGACACATTTGGATAACTTGTAATAATCGTTGGGTTGCAGCTTTTCATTAGCCATGAATCCCTACCAAAGTCTACCTGCACAGAGCGGATTTCCACAACAATAAAGTATGAAATCACGAGTCAACCACATGGTGCTTTTCTTGCAAACAAAACTACTTATGGTTCTGTTGGTATATACAGGTAACTGCCCCAAAAAAAGGAAAAACTTTAGTAAATAATGGGTTCTGGGGACTGTTGTGGTGTGGGGTGCATTTCCTGGCTTGGTTTAGGTCCACTCAACCCCTTAGAGGGAAAGGTAAACACCAATGAATTAAAAGGCATTCATGAGTGATCAGTTTCATCCTGTGGTGAAGCATTTCTCTCTTCCAGGATGACAATGCCTCCATCCACAGGGCATGAGTAGTCACTGAATGGTTTAATGAGCATGAAAATGATGCAAACCATATGCCATGGCTGTCTCAGTCACCAGATCTCAACACTTATGGGCCAAATGATGGAATTTCTTGTGGAATAATGGGGTTTCATCCCTCCAATAGAGTTCCAGACACCTGTAGAATCTAGGCCAAGGCACAATGAAGCAGTTGTGGGGGCCCAACGACCTATTAAGACACTATGTTGGTGTTTCCTGTATTTTGGCAGTTACCTCTATATACATTTCTAATACACATCACTGCCCATTAGAGTCACTGATATATGACTGAGCTGAATTGGCTCTGGAGGTACACTACCAGTCAAAAGTTTTAGAACACCCCCATTTTCCAGGTTTTACTGAAATTTAAGCAGTTCAAGTCCAGTGAATAACCTGAAATGGTACAAAGGTAAGCGGTAAACTGCCAGAGGTAAAAAAATCAAATAAAAAAAGGTTTAGGTTACCAAAAACTGAAAAATAATGTACATTTCAGAGTTATAAAAAATGGCCCTTTTCAAGGAACAAGTAAAAAGAGCCCCAGACCATCACGCTTCCTCCTCCATGTTTGACAGTTGGTGTCACACACTGAGGAACCATCCTTTCACCTAGTCGTCGGCCTACAAAAACCTTTCAAAATGTCAAGATTTCAAATTTTGATTAATCGGTCCATAAGACCTTCTTCCAGTCTTCAGTAGTCCACTGGCGGTGCTTCATGGCCCAGGCAAGCCTCTTTTTCTTATTTTGCCAGTGTTAAGCTGTTGTCCTGTGAGCCGCCTATCACGCAATCTGTTGACTCTCAGAAACCTCTTCCTGTCAGAGTTTCCAAGCACCTTTTGATGGTGTAGGAAACTACTCACTGCCAATTTTTTAAAATTATTTTTCAGTTTTTGGCAACCTAAACTTTCTTTTTTAATTTTTTTAATTTTTTATCTCTGGCAGTTTACCGCTTACCTTTGTACCATTTCAGGTTCTTCACTGGACTTGAACTGCTAACATTTCAGTAAAAACTGTAAAATGGCGGTGTTCTAAAACTTTTGACCGGTAGTGTAGTTGTATCACCATGTCTCACCAGTGCTGGTAGAGGGTAGCTGCTTATTGCAGTTGGAGGAAGAGGCCATCTCCTCTTTAGGGACAATCAGCTGTGGAGATTTCTGAGTCTGTGGAAGGATATGGAATCCGGAAGCCTGAGAGAGCGAGAGAGAGAGAGAGAGAAATGAGAGAGAGGGGGGAGGGCGGAGAGAGAAAGAATGAGAGACCTTGAATATACCTTTATTAAACCCACTTAGGCATTCAAAAATGTTCACGCATACACCACACACAGTGCATCAGCTATTATTTCACAGAGAAACAAAGAATCTATGGGCAAAAAGATTGAAGTGGGTTATTGAGAGAGGGGGGGAGAGAGGGAGAGAGAGAGAGAGAGAGACACAGAGACAATGCTGCAGTATGAGAGTCATCTTGTCATGCCAATAAACAAATTTGAATTGAATTGAATTGAGGAGAGGAGCATGCATGCAGTAAGTAGTAATGATAAAAAAAGTACTGAACCTTTGTGAAAAACAGAAAGGGAAAGAGATCCGTTTAGAAATCTTTATGGGCGCCGAATAGCGTAGCGGTCTAACGCACCCGCATCTTGGCTGGCCCGTTACGAGTGTGAGCTGCCTATCAGGGACGTGGGTCACAAAACCCCTCTCTGCCAGACCGGCCCTGACCGTTAGCCCCGATCGGGGGCTGCGTTTGGCTGTCCACCCCAGCGGGAGGGTGAGCCGGCTCGAGTTTGCCATGAAACACATAAGGGTGTCTCCAGAACGTGGGTGGGCGAATTCCGTCTCGAAGGAAGCGGAGTTCGCTGCCCTCTGACAATTAGCTCGCCTCGTAGAGACAAGCGGCAAATTCGCGTGGGGAGGAGAAAAATCGGTGGGAAAACTCTTAAATAAAAATTAAAAAACATAAAAAAAATAAAATAAAGTACTTTATTGTTTGCGGGGGTTAGGGGCAAATTTAACAGATTAAGAATAATAATTAACACTGTGATTATCCATTACAGTCGATTATGGACGAACACAAAAAGGTAAGGTGCATACTGCAGTATGTAATTGATACTGCACACATTACCATTGATAAGGAAATTCATTATTCTTCACCATACTTTAGGCCCTGCATTCTCAGCGACAGGATTTTATAGCCTGTAATACAGTGACATTCTGTACCTCCCTCATCAAACCAACTCTTAAAGCAGTTAAGGTCATCTCAGTAAAAGGTCATCACATTTCTGTACCCAAATCAGTTTAGTTATCAATTTAAAAATGAGTAACTGATGAAGAGACATCAGTTACTGGAATGGTAGGCGCGGGCTATTAACATGTTAGTTTTCATTCAGCAGCGTTAATGATGACTTGCATAAGTGCAGACTGCTTACCACTGACAGATCATGAGATATAGAATATTGACCAAAAAAAAAACGAATGACATGTAGCGGAAAAAGGAAAAGACCGTTAGGGGTGGAATTAACGGATTAAAAAATATTTAATCTGTCCAATTTAATTTCAATTATATAATAATTAGTAATAGTAGTGATCTTTAATGCTTATAATGAATCATTTAAAAGAGAATTTAAAATAAATATCCATTTTCACCCAATAATCAGAACAAAATTCTTCTTTCACACGACTGTATCCTTCGGTTACGAACGCATTCGGTCAAAAATTCTCAGGTACCCACGGGAGTGTTTTCAAACCCTACCAGCATCTACATAAATACATATTTCAAAAGCTATTTCAGCGCCATTGTGGAGGGCATCAACCTGGTAATGTAGCCCTTTGCCAGGAGAAAATATGAGCCCGGAAATTAATACTGAGCTGCTTTGAACATACAGTGAACACTGGTGATTAAATATAGATGGGAAATGGAACTGGGGCGTTACCCGTCCAATAGAGGAGGTGATCACCACACCAGTAGGGGGCACCACTTCTCCTTTTAGAGGGCTGGGCGTGACGATCACTGCACTGGTGTGTCCAGGAAATGGGGCTGAAGAAAACACAGGAGGAAACCGTGTTCAGTCAGCATGAAGGATGAAATCAAATGTATTGATTAATTTTTTTATTAATATGATTTTATTTTATTTCAGTGTCTTGCATGCAAAGGTGCCACAGTTGTACACAACATAGACACAATACAACATTACTGAGCATTTACAGTCTCCACATTGTACATGACCAAAGCATAGAAAATTAAGAAATTAAGAATTTCTGACACCTTCATGTTATAAAAGCAACCAAATTCATAGGCTATCACAAGGTAAGCGTGTATGTGTCAGAACTGTGAGCTCTGGAGGTTTCAATAATACACTTTGTTCAAACGGAATTCATAACCATCCTTAAAAGTGGTTTGTGGGATTGTTCAATATGTAAATACTATAAAATAAATGGCATTTAATGGGACCTTAGTCTCCCAAAGACCACAATCTTTTTTCCCCCCTAAAAGTTTATTCTGCCTGAAACTTTTCAGTGTCTAAACATTATAGGTTATAATAGGTTTCTTTCCACACCATTTTCCATATATTCTACTCAATTACCTGTTAAGTGCTCAGGGAACAATTTTCCAGTATTAACCACATTGGATTAAAGGTTTTTTTAAAAACGTTTTTGTCTCTGACACTCTTTGGAAAATATCCACTGTGAAACACTGTGTGACAAGCTGACTGCAAGTGCTGCTTTAGAAAATAAAGACTGACTGAGGGATTGATTAATCAATGATACACCAATTGAAACCACCGAAAGTGCTCAGTGATCTGAGGGTAAAGCCTTTTGATTGGTTCAAATCAATCAGTTAATAAAGAGTGCAGTTCTCATTTTAGACACACACAGTGTAGTGTATAACAATCAACAACGAGGATTCATAATGCTGTTGAATTTCTGATACAACATTGCCCCCTTGTGGTAGACAAAATTCCACTGCATCAAGGAGGAGACATTCTACAGTGCGTTTCTCTTACCTCAAAAAACATGGTTGGATTTTTGTGGTGGTCTCATAGCTGCTCCAGTAGCCAGAACTGCGATTTATCTCTAAGCACTGCTTATGTAGTTCAGAGCAGGATGTCGTCTGCTCTGCTCCCTGTGGATATATGGGCTATTCTCATTTCCCTGAGAATTGTTGCAATACAATCTAATATAAACAAAATTGACCCGTGAAATTGACAAACTAGCCCTGGGAATCCCCACAAACATTCTGAAACAAGATTTCTGAAACATCTGTCGTATTTTCAAGGACAATGTATATATTTCCTGATTCACAACCGATAAGAAAATTCAGAAAATATAAGGATATTTTTTTTAACTCCTCTTCCCCTTTGTAGCCTCTTTTACGTTCGGCCCCTCTCACCGCTGAAGCGAAACAAATGAAATCCTCCGATGTATTAATGCACTGACCTCGTACGCAAACTATGATTGTTCCTACCATGTATTAATGCACATCTTGTAAGTCGCTCTGGATAAGAGCGTCTGCTAAATGCTTAAAATGTAAATGTAAGTGAGAATAGCCCATACATTCACAGGGAGCAAGCAAGACTTCTGGCTCTGAACTACGCAAGCAGTGCTTGGAGACAAATCACAGTTGACTGGAGTGACTAGTGACTAGAGCATCTATTAGCCCACTGCAAAGACAACTTTGACGAGGGGAAAAAAATTATGGTTATATGAGTGACAGTGACATAGACCAGAGGTGCATTCAAATTCAGCGAATAGCTCAGCATGTTTTTGGTTAACAGTTCTTTGAACGGTGAAACAAAAATTCCAAATTGTTTGCATTAAACGTAAACAAATGCATCTCCCTCAGGCCAGCACCTTTCCGACACTTATTTCTGTTCGCCACACACTACGTTTTCAAACCATTCGCATGTGTTTGCAAAAGTTTGTGGCGAACACAAAGCTAACAGAAAAAAGTTTGCAATAAATATTGTTTGCAAACGTTTGAGAACATTCGCCTTTACTTGCCAATTTGAACGCACCTCCGGATAACAACACCCCCAGGCCAGCGGGTTACCTGCCAAGATGAGGTGTTGAGAGGGGAGGGAGTTAGCGGGAACAATCCTCTGTATGGGTCGGTTCTTCTTGGCGGTGCCAGAGGGCTGGATGGGTTTGGGAAGGGCGAAGGTCTGGGAGGCCTTCAGGACCGGGCCAGGCGCAGCGGGTTGGGGCAGAAGTGTGGTTTTGCAATGCATCATGGGAAGGGTGAACCCTGAGCTCTGGCTGAAGGTAGTGGCTGCCTCGCTGGGGTTGATAATGGAGGAGGCCGTGTGCGTGATGACAGACGAGGGCAGCGAGAGGTCCAGGGTGGAGGACGCTGCCGTTGCCGTGGATACCTGGCCTTGGGGGAGGGGCATGGACGCTGGGATGGCGGGAGAGGCCTGCATGGGGGGTAGGGCCGCAGGGTTCGTATTCACGGAACCGGGCATGGAGACCACGCCCCCGGAGAACTGGTGTACGTAGTGTTCTGCGTAGGAAGGGATGGTGGAGCTTCCACTACTGTGATTGGCCATGGCTGAGAGCACAGGGGTGGGGCCTGAGCCAGGCGAGCCAATGAGCCTGTGGTCCAGACTCACAGACGAGGGATCAGGTGACAGGGGCAGCAGCATCGAACCCTGCAGCAGGGCAACCAAAGACAGCAAGGTCTTAACAGCCAAAGCACAGAAAACGTTCCTCAAATTCCACACGGGAGAACAGCTGGCATAATACACCGATGACGTAATTTACCCACAATCCCTCAGCAGCCGCAAGCGGTCCAATGCAAGACCCCAGCTGAACTCCAGATTACCCTGTACTTCCTTGAAAGGGGGATCTCAGTAAAGGATCATATGGAAAAGCATTTCATGCCGTCTCACTGCTATTGCCCATTGGCACTGACGCACTGAATCGCTTCAATAAAAATATCCAGCTGTATAAATGTATTGTATGTAAATGAATGTAAACTGTGTAAGTCGCTCTAGATAGGAAGGTCTGCAAAATGCCTAAAATGTAAATAGTAAGTGAGAGAGTGAGGTTCCAAGTTGAGAGAAGCTGGCGGGGGAGGGGGAAGGGTCGTACCTGAGTGCTACTGCTAGGCGAGGGGGGGATGGCTGATGAGGTGGGGGAGGCGGAGGAAAACACGGGCTGACGAAGGGCGTGAAACAAGTCTGAAACAAAGAGGAACTCAGCTCAACTCCACACACAACGACCGTACCTCCACGCACGTCAAGATGATTACGGAGCATTACATAGGGGGAGAGAGAGACACACTGAGGAAGGGTGGGGGGAGCATGTTCAATCGTAAACCATAAAACATTACATTTCCATTTCGCTGTTCCAAAGCATAAAATGTGAGAGATGCTGACTTCTCAGCATTTCCTGCGTGCGATTCACGCCAAGTCACTCCTCCTAATAGTGAGTACTCTCATGTCCCCAGCGTTCGCGCATGTTCAGTGGGCGGCCATTTTGATCTGAGACACACCGACCACTCCTGGAGCGGGTTCGGCGTCTACCTGCAGGCCACAGGCGTGCCCGTGTTCTTCGAGCACGCTCTCACCTGTACTCTCATTTCAATGCCCTTTCTCACAGAGTGTCAGTTCCATGACACACTCGTGGACGGGACGGGGTCGTGGATCTGCCCAATGACCTTCGTCGGGCACCCTTCACGGTCACGCCACGAGCACACACAGAGAACGTTATTCAGACAGACGCTGGTGCGCTGGCACCTCAAACATCAACAAGAGGAAAGGGCACGGAGGTGCTCCACTCAGCTGTGGGGTTCAGGAGGGGCTCTCTTCGTTTAGTCGACTGGATCCGTCTGTCATCCACACACTGGAACAGTGTCTTAACAGGGTGCAGACCGTGGGGCTCATCCACACACTGGAACAGTGCCTTAACAGGGTGCAGACCGTGGGGCTCATCCACACACTGGAACAGTGTCTTAACAGGGTGCAGACCGTGGGGCTCATCCACACACTGGAACAGTGCCTTAACAGGGTGCAGACCGTGGGGCTCATCCACACACTGGAACAGTGTCTTAACAGGGTGCAGACAGTGCCTTAACAGTGGGGCTCATCCACACACTGGAACAGTGTCTTAACAGGGTGCAGACCGTGGGGCTCATCCACACACTGGAACAGTGTCTTAACAGGGTGCAGACCGTGGGGCTCATCCACACACTAGAACAGTGTCTTAACAGGGTGCAGACCGTGGGGCTCATCCACACACTAGAACAGTGTCTTAACAGGGTGCAGACCGTGGGGCTCATCCACACACTGGAACAGTGTCTTAACAGGGTGCAGACCGTGGGGCTCATCCACACACTAGAACAGTGTCTTAACAGGGTGCAGACCGTGGGGCTCATCCACACACTAGAACAGTGTCTTAACAGGAAAGAAACGCTGATAACAGTGAATTCCTAAAACATGTTTGTGTTCCCTTGAAGATGAACTGAACACTAATCGCAGAGGAAGGTGTCCCTGTCAGAGTCCAGCAGTGCTACCTTGTAAAGGCTCAAACGTGTCCATGAAGTCCAGGTTGGGCTGCAGGGGGATGAGGCCTGGCTGGATCATATCAGCGTTCCCAGCGTGTGCTGTGCAGAGAGAGAGAGAGAGGAGAGGGACAGGGGGAGGGAGAGGGAGAGAGTGCGAGGAGACGGGGGGAGGGAGAGAGTGTGCGAGGGAAAGGGGGAGAGAGAGAGGGAGAGGACAGAGAGGATGAGGGACAGGACGTTGGAGAGGAGAAGGAGAAGAGTATGAGGGAGCGAGAGGGAGAGGGAATGGATGAAAGAGAGACAAAGAGAATGAGGGAGAGTGGGCGCAGGAGAGGATGAGAGAGAGAAGGAGGGGGAGGGAGAGAGAGAGGAGAGCCATGGAGGAGGCTGGGTTAATGCAGGTCAGCACGCTGGGCAGAGGGTGAGTCGGCTCACACTCAGCCTGCAGCCAACAGCAGCCTCTCCGGTGTCCCTCTACATAATCACACCTCTAACATGTGGGCATTTGGGGCGCTCTTACATTTCTCCAATGCCGTTTATGAGCCTCCCCCCAAGAGAGGCGACAAATGCAGGCGGATCAGAAATTCACATCGGTTTGCGAGTCACTGCCTCAGGAAGGAATGCAGAGCTTAAACACAGCTGTTCCCAGAGCGGGGGCCGAAGGCAGGGGCGACCGGGGTCCTCCACATAGCCCCAAGATGCATCACAGGGTAAGACAACAAAGCACCCATTTAACCGTTTCTCAGAAACGCTGCACACGTGCGTGTGTGTGTGTGTGTGTGTGTGTGTGTGTGTGTGTGTGTGTGTGTGTGTGTGTGTGTGTGTGTGTGTGTGTGTGTGTGTGTGTGTGTGTGTGTGTGTGTGTGTGTGTGTGTGTGTGTGTGTGTGTGTGTGTGTGTGTGTGTGTGTGTGTGTGTGTGCGCGCGCGCGTGTTAGAAAGGGGCACCACATCCTGAATGGATTCATGTGATCTCGGTCCTATGGCCGGCAACACGTCAAAACATCGACCCCTCACGGATCTGACATGCGACCAATTTAACGGTTTGCTTTAACCCCCTGTAGGTTGGAGACGGGGCAAAGGTGCCTTTTTAGAGGGGGGGGGGGCTCACCAATTTCCCTGGGGTTGGGCCAGGCCACTGGCTGGTGAGAGGCCAGCGTGGAGAAGAGCGTGTCCGAAAACTCGGACATCAGCACGTCCATGTCGAAGAGGGGGTCCATCTCCATGGGGACCGGCGTGTCGCGGCTCTTGCGTGCCACGCGACGGCCGGCCGCCTCCTCGTCCTGGCAAAGGGAGACACGGAGGGTGTCTGGAAAGATCTCCCCAAACAGCGAAAACTGCTCTTCGGCCCCCTTGGGTGTTCAAAATGCACAAGCAGCCAATCAGTTCACGGCAAAGCAAAAATGGCACACGCACACACACACAAACACACACATAGAGCACTACACAAACAGCAGGAATGGAAAAAATAAAAGGTGGGAGGCTGGTGTGCATGCTGTGTCTTCTAAAAAAGCTGTATGCTGGCTCAGACCACAGTAAAACTCGTGCAGACAGCAGAGCCGCAGCTCACAATATAAATAACAAATGACAGATCAAATAAATAACTGGGCTAATGAAATGACCAACAGAAGTTGGCATCAGACCGCGACACAAATGGGTGCTCGTTGCGCACCCCTGGTCCTTGCGGAGCAGCTTCCGTACATTCAATCAAACGAGGACAGAGGCCTGATACTCTCTAGCTAATCTTGTTTGGACCTGGTCTGCATTCTCAACTAATGGCTTTCCTCGGACTTCCAATTATGGAACTTGCTCTCTGGAATTTAACCAAAGCCAAGTTTTTGTTAGGCATACTTTCCCCCCCCCAAAGATAAGAAGAATCTCAAGAGCTGTGGCTTGAGTCCTGCCCAGGCACTAGAACATATTCTTCATTGTCTTTATTTGTGCTGATAACAGCAGCAAAGTGATCCAGAAAGGCCTTTTGTGGATCTGGTGAAATACTTTCCTGATTAGAATATGAATGGTATTGTAGGTTAATTGCTACTGCATTGATGCCCAGTGTTTTGTGTGTGTGTGTGTGTGTGTGTGTGTGCGCCACTGACACAATTAGGCCTAGTAAAAGCATTCTCAACATTGAAGTGCAAACTGCCTTGTACAGATGTCAAAACAACCTCAGTTAGAAAGGAGTTGGACTGGTTCTTTAAGGAATTCAGTTTTCAAACTCATGCATGTGAACACATCCTCTCGGCAAATGCCTAACACATTTTTTACTTAAACTTGTCCTCAGTGAATTCATACACAACACAGGATTAATTGCCTGCAATGCATTAAAAGGGTTATTCATGTAGCATATTCTCAAATTCAATTCTGAAAATGAATTGTTAACAAAGTGTGCACAAAACAATCACTCCTGTTCACGGCGTATTTAAAAGCATAAAGTGTTACGCAAAGTGCTTACTTTGAGAAGGCTGGAGAGGTCGTCATCTTTGTGCTTCTGTAACTGTGACAATGACAAATTCCTTTCAGTCCATCATGAGCGAAATGAAGGCGGTGGTAAAACGCTACGCAGCTGACCATAGATCACTCTACGCTTGACAGAGTTCACAAAACATTAACGATCGACGACACAGGAGGGAACCTCGACATAGACATCAAATATGACTTTGAAATGAGCCCCGAGTCATGCCGACCTCATTTCACATTGGGTGTTGCTAGCTGAAAGCACACAATGCAATAAACCTGAATCTGCAAATGGTGCTAGCACGCCAACCTACCCTCTTCTTGAAATATGTCCTCCACTTGTGGTACTCTCGGATGACGATCTCAATCCTCCTCTTCCAATATTTTCCCTCTGTGGCGATTGCCTGTGTGTGTGTGTGTGTGTGTGTGTTATGTGTAAATGAGCGAATATGTGCGTGAATGAGTGTGTGTGAGTGTATGTGGGTGTGTGCGCGTGTGTGTGTGTGTGTGTATATATATATATGAGCGAGAGAGTAAGAAAAGAGAAAAGGAAGAGGGAAAGACAATGAACAACATTATGAACTGGTGGAACATACAAACGTGAGAGAGATGTTGCACAGAGCGGCAAGGCATTGGCCACAGTGTGACGACTGAGAGGTTGATGAATATGACGAGGCAGGACGGGAGATGAGGAGGTAGAATGGGAGGTGAGGAGGTGGGATGGGAGGCGAGGGCTGCTGCTCACCTCAGCTGGACGGTGATCCTCCGAGTCGATGGTTCCCTCCAGGGGAGTGACAAAATGGCAGACCGGGTTGTCCCTCTTCTCCACGTCTGTGGGGCGGAACATATCAGGGATGTTCTCCAGAGACAATCACAGATTCTATCGACCCAGCAGACATGCACCGTGCTGCCACAGCCACAGCCACAGTCGGCACTGGCACACCAGACCGTGGGGCTCATCCGCACACTAGAGCAGTGCCTTAACAGGATGCTCATCCACACACTAGAGCAGTGCCTTAACAGGATGCAGACCGTGGGGCTTATCCGCACACTAGAGCAGTGCCTTAACAGGATGTAGACCGTGGGGCTCATCCGCACACTAGAACAGTGCCTTAACAGGATGTAGACTGTGGGGCTCATCCGCACACCAGAACAGTGGCTTAACAGCATGCAGACCGTGGGGCTCATCCGCACACTAGAACAGTGCCTTAACAGGATGTAGACCGTGGGGCTCATCCGCACACTAGAACAGTGCCTTAACAGGATGTAGACTGCGGGACTCATCCGCACACTAGAGCAGTGCCTTAACAGGATGAGCCACCCAGCAGCCCCTCAGTTCCATATTCTTAACATTGATTGTTCGGTCTCCCTACCATTCAAGTCGAAATATTCCTGATGCACCTCCTATCAATTCATTAAGGGGCGTGACCAAGGACAGCACAGTGGCAATGGACATTCTGCACTGTAACATGGCAGCAGAAACTCCTGTTACCAACCAGAACCTCCTGTAGTTAAGAAGTATGAGCCACAGCTGCAGTCTGCACAAGTGTCCATGGTGTATCTATAAAAAGTTTTTACCCTGGCCCGAAGCAGTGAACCAGCATTGGTGTATACAGCCGTTCAGAGCAATTGTTCCTATTTATTTTTCTGTTGTATTAAGCAACCTTGGAAGCCTCCCAGCAGCTCCGTCCTCGTACCCTGGCTCTCTCGGCCTGCACCTTCAGGCTGTCAAGTGCTCCTGAAACGCTGAGAGAACAGCATCCACACCGGCCCTCCTGGAATGGAGCTATAATGCACCCATGAAATGTGTACATTTTTCTATGGCTACAAACTCAGCTCAGATGATGCACCTTTGGTGTATGTGATAACCGGGTTGAAAAACTATCCACCCTGAAAGCGCTGATAAAACCTTCTATCCCTGAACAAACAAAATCCAACTAGTGCTGACTTATACTTCTCCCACCGCCTCCTTAAACTCAAGCCATGTTGGATATGGGTCTTGGAAACCATTGTCGGGGACATGCTTTACAAAGGAGGTGAAGGGGATTCTGGGTTTTGTAGTGCTGTGAGCTTGTATCG